>NW_024121122.1:15045816-15352022 GCF_016745375.1 Pimephales promelas
TTCTCCAATCTTCTCGAAAACTCTGGATTCTGATAGAGGGCATGAGACTTAGACCTGAGTGCAAAAATGGAGGCTCTAGACCCTTCCAGAGCTGAGATATCGAAACTCAAAATTTCGACCCGACCCAAAAAAACGACAGTGGGTACCCCTTACGTTTTTTTTTTTTGGGGAAAAATTAAGTTTCTCCAATCTTCTAAAACTCTGGATTCTGATAGAGGGCCATGAGACTTAGACCTGAGTGCAAAAATGGAGGCTCTAGACCCTTCCAGAGCTGAGATATCGAAACTCAAAAATTCGACCCGAAAAAAAACGACAGTGGTACCCCTTACGTTTTTTTTTTTGGGCGAAAAATTAAGTTTCTCCAATCTTCTCAAAACTCTGGATTCTGATAGAGGGCCATGAGACTTAGACCTGAGTGCAAAAATGGAGGCTCTAGACCCTTCCAGAGCTGAGATATCGAAACTCAAAAATTCGGCCCGAAAAAAAACGACAGTGGGTACCCCTTACGTTTTTTTTTTTTTGGGCGAAAAATTAAGTTTCTCCAAATCTTCTCAAAACTCTGGATTCTGATAGAGGGCCATGAGACTTAAACCTGAGTGCAAAAATGGAGGCTCTAGACCCTTCCAGAGCTGAGATATCGAAACTCAAAAATTCGCCCCCAAAAAAAACGACAGTGGTACCCCTTACGTTTTTTTTTTTTGGGCGAAAAAGAAGTTTCTCCAATCTTCTCAAAACTCTGGATTCTGATAGAGGGCCATGAGACTTAAACCTGAGTGCAAAAATGGAGGCTCTAGACCCTTCCAGAGCTGAGATATCGAAACTCAAAATTCGACCCAAAAAAAAAAGACAGTGGTACCCCTTACGTTTTTTTTTTGGGCGAAAAATTAAGTTTCTCCAATCTCTCAAAACTCTGGATTCTGATAGAGGGCCATGAGACTTAGACCTGAGTGCAAAAATGGAGGCTCTAGACCCTTCCAGAGCTGAGATATCGAAACTCAAAAATTCGACCCGAAAAAAAAACGACAGTGGTACCCCTTACGTTTTTTTTTTTGGGCGAAAAATTAAGTTTCTCCAATCTTCTCAAAACTCTGGATTCTGATAGAGGGCCATGAGACTTAAACCTGAGTGCAAAAATGGAGGCTCTAGACCCTTCCAGAGCTGAGATATCGAAACTCAAAAATTCACCCGAAAAAAAAACGACAGTGGTACCCCTTACGTTTTTTTTTTGGGCGAAAAATTAAGTTTCTCCAATCTTCTCAAAACTCTGGATTCTGATAGAGGGCCATGAGACTTAGACCTGAGTGCAAAAATGGAGGCTCTAGACCCTTCCAGAGCTGAGATATCGAAACTCAAAAATTCGACCCGAAAAAAAAACGACAGTGGTACCCCTACGTTTTTTTTTTTTTGGGCGAAAAATGAAGTTTCTCCAATCTTCTCAAAACTCTGGATTCTGATAGAGCCATGAGACTTAAACCTGAGTGCAAAAATGGAGGCTCTAGACCCTTCCAGAGCTGAGATATCGAAACTCAAAAATTCGACCCGAAAAAAAAACGACAGTGGTACCCCTTACGTTTTTTTTTTTGGGCGAAAAATTAAGTTTCTCCAATCTTCTCAAAACTCTGGATTCTGATAGAGGGCCATGAGACTTAACCTGAGTGCAAAAATGGAGGCTCTAGACCTTCCAGAGCTGAGATATCGAAACTCAAAATTCGACCCGAAAAAAAAACGACAGTGGTACCCCTTACGTTTTTTTTTTGGGCGAAAAATTAAGTTTCTCCAATCTTCTCAAAACTCTGGATTCTGATAGAGGGCCATGAGACTTAAACCTGAGTGCAAAAAATGGAGGCTCTAGACCCTTCCAGAGCTGAGATATCGAAACTCAAAAATTCGACCCGAAAAAAAAACGACAGTGGTACCCCTTACGTTTTTTTTTTTTTGGGCGAAAAATTAAGTTTCTCCAATCTTCTCAAACTCTGGATTCTGATAGAGGGCCATGAGACTTAGACCTGAGTGCAAAAATGGAGGCTCTAGACCCTTCCAGAGCTGAGATATCGAAACTCAAAATTTCGACCCCGAAAAAAAACGACAGTGGTACCCCTTACGTTTTTTTTTTTGGCGAAAAATTAAGTTTCTCCAATCTTCTCAAAACTCTGGATTCTGATAGAGGGCCATGAGACTTAAACCTGAGTGCAAAAATGGAGGCTCTAGACCCTTCCAGAGCTGAGATATCGAAACTCAAAATTCGACCCCAAAAAAAACGACAGTGGTACCTTACGTTTTTTTTTTTCGGGCGAAAATTAAGTTTCTCAATCTTCTCAAAACTCTGGATTCTGATAGAGGGCCATGAGACTTAACCTGAGTGCAAAAATGGAGGCTCTAGACCCTTCCAGAGCTGAGATATCGAAACTCAAAATTTCGACCCGAAAAAAAAACGACAGTGGTACCCCTTACGTTTTTTTTTTTTGGGCGAAAAATTAAGTTTCTCCAATCTCTCAAAACTCTGGATTCTGATAGAGGGCCATGAGACTTAAACCTGAGTGCAAAAATGGAGGCTCTAGACCCTTCCAGAGCTGAGATATCGAAACTCAAAATTTCGACCCGAAAAAAAAACGACAGTGGTACCCTTACGTTTTTTTTTGGTGAAAAATTAAGTTTCTCCAATCTTCTCAAAACTCTGGATTCTGATAGAGGGCCATGAGACTTAAACCTGAGTGCAAAAATGGAGGCTCTAGACCCTTCCAGAGCTGAGATATCGAAACTCAAAATTTCGACCCCCAAAAAAAACGACAGTGGTACCCCTTACGTTTTTTTTTTTGGGCGAAAAAAAGTTTCTCCAATCTTCTCAAAACTCTGGATTCTGATAGAGGGCCATGAGACTTAGACCTGAGTGCAAAAATGGAGGCTCTAGCTAGCCCTTCCAGAGCTGAGATATCGAAACTCAAAATTTCGACCCGAAAAAAAAACGACAGTGGTACCCCTTACGTTTTTTTTTGGGGAAAAATGAAGTTTCTCCAATCTCTCAAAACTCTGGATTCTGATAGAGGGCCATGAGACTTAAACCTGAGTGCAAAAATGGAGGCTCTAGACCCTTCCAGAGCTGAGATATCGAAACTCAAAAATTCGACCCGAAAAAAAAACGACAGTGGTACCCCTTACGTTTTTTTTTTTGGGCGAAAAAATAAGTTTCTCCAATCTTCCCAAAACTCTGGATTCTGATAGAGGGCCATGAGACTTAACCTGAGTGCAAAAATGGAGGCTCTAGACCCTTCCAGAGCTGAGATATATCGAAACTCAAAATTCGACCCGAAAAAAAACGACAGTGGTACCCCTTACGTTTTTTTTTTTTTGGGCGAAAAAATAAGTTTCTCCAATCTTCTCAAAACTCTGGATTCTGATAGAGGGCCATGAGACTTAAACCTGAGTGCAAAAATGGAGGCTCTAGACCCTTCCAGAGCTGAGATATCGAAACTCAAAATTCGACCCGAAAAAAAAACGACAGTGGTACCCCTTACGTTTTTTTTTTTGGGGAAAAATTAAGTTTCTCAATCTTCTCAAAACTCTGGATTCTGATAGAGGGCCATGAGACTTAGACCTGAGTGCAAAAATGGAGGCTCTAGACCCTTCCAGAGCTGAGATATCGAAACTCAAAAATTCGACCCCAAAAAAAACGACAGTGGTACCCCTTACGTTTTTTTTTTTGGGGCGAAAAATTAAGTTTCTCCAATCTTCTCAAAACTCTGGATTCTGATAGAGGGCCATGAGACTTAAACCTGAGTGCAAAAATGGAGGCTCTAGACCCTTCCAGAGCTGAGATATCGAAACTCAAAATTTCGACCCGAAAAAAAAACGACAGTGGTACCCTTACGTTTTTTTTTTTGGGGGAAAAATTAAGTTTCTCCAATCTTCCAAACTCTGGATTCTGATAGAGGGCCATGAGACTTAGACCTGAGTGCAAAAATGGAGGCTCTAGACCCTTCCAGAGCTGAGATATCGAAACTCAAAAATTCGACCCGAAAAAAAAACGACAGTGGTACCCCTTACGTTTTTTTTTTGGGCGAAAAATTAAGTTTCTCCAATCTTCCAAAACTCTGGATTCTGATAGAGGGCCATGAGACTTAGACCTGAGTGCAAAAATGGAGGACCCTTCCAGAGCTGAGATATCGAAACTCAAAAATTCGACCCCCAAAAAAAACGACAGTGGTACCCCTTACGTTTTTTTTTTTGGGCGAAAAATTAAGTTTCTCCAATCTTCTCAAAACTCTGGATTCTGATAGAGGGCCATGAGACTTAAACCTGAGTGCAAAAATGGAGGCTCTAGACCCTTCCAGAGCTGAGATATCGAAACTCAAAATTTCGACCCGAAAAAAAAACGACAGTGGTACCCCTTTTTTTTTTTTGGGCGAAAAATTAAGTTTCTCCCAATCTTCTCAAAACTCTGGATTCTGATAGAGGGCCATGAGACTTAACCTGAGTGCAAAAATGGAGGCTCTAGACCCTTCCAGAGCTGAGATATCGAAACTCAAAAATTCGACCCCAAAAAAAAACGACAGTGGTACCCCTTACGTTTTTTTTTTTTGGGCGAAAAATTAAGTTTCTCCAATCTTCTCAAAACTCTGGATTCTGATAGAGGGCCATGAGACTTAGACCTGAGTGCAAAAATGGAGGCTCTAGACCCTTCCAGAGCTGAGATATCGAAACTCAAAAAATTCGACCCCGAAAAAAAACGACAGTGGTACCCCTTACGTTTTTTTTTTTTTGGGCGAAAAAATAAGTTTCTCCAATCTTCTCAAAACTCTGGATTCTGATAGAGGGCCATGAGACTTAACCTGAGTGCAAAAATGGAGGCTCTAGACCCTTCCAGAGCTGAGATATCGAAACTCAAAATTTCGACCCCCAAAAAAAAACGACAGTGGTACCCCTTACGTTTTTTTTTTGGGCGAAAAATTAAGTTTCTCCAATCTTCTCAAAACTCTGGATTCTGATAGAGGGCCATGAGACTTAACCTGAGTGCAAAAATGGAGGCTCTAGACCCTTCCAGAGCTGAGATATCGAAACTCAAAATTTCGGCCCCAAAAAAAACGACAGTGGTACCCCTTACGTTTTTTTTTTTGGGCGAAAAAATAAGTTTCTCCAATCTTCTCAAAACTCTGGATTCTGATAGAGGGCCATGAGACTTAAACCTGAGTGCAAAAATGGAGGCTCTACCCTTCCAGAGCTGAGATATCGAAACTCAAAAATTCGGCCCCCCAAAAAAAACGACAGTGGTACCCCTTACGTTTTTTTTTTTGGGCGAAAAATTAAGTTTCTCCAATCTTCTCAAAACTCTGGATTCTGATAGAGGGCCATGAGACTTAGACCTGAGTGCAAAAATGGAGGCTCTAGACCCTTCCAGAGCTGAGATATCGAAACTCAAAAATTCGACCCGAAAAAAAAACGACAGTGGTACCCCCTTACGTTTTTTTTTTTTGGGCGAAAAAATAAGTTTCTCCAATCTTCTCAAAACTCTGGATTCTGATAGAGGGCCATGAGACTTAACCTGAGTGCAAAAATGGAGGCTCTAGACCCTTCCAGAGCTGAGATATCGAAACTCAAAATTCGACCCCAAAAAAAAACGACAGTGGTACCCCTTACGTTTTTTTTTTTGGGCGAAAAATTAAGTTTCTCCAATCTTCTCAAAACTCTGGATTCTGATAGAGGGCCATGAGACTTAGACCTGAGTGCAAAAATGGAGGCTCTAGACCCTTCCAGAGCTGAGATATCGAAACTCAAAAATTCGACCCGAAAAAAAAACGACAGTGGTACCCCTTACGTTTTTTTTTTCGGGCGAAAAATTAAGTTTCTCCAATCTTCTCAAAACTCTGGATTCTGATAGAGGGCCATGAGACTTAAACCTGAGTGCAAAAATGGAGGCTCTAGACCCTTCCAGAGCTGAGATATCGAAACTCAAAAATTCGACCCGAAAAAAAACGACAGTGGTACCCCTTACGTTTTTTTTTTCGGGCGAAAAATGAAGTTTCTCCATCTTCTCAAAAACTCTGGATTCTGATAGAGGGCCATGAGACTTAGACCTGAGTGCAAAATGGAGGCTCTAGACCCTTCCAGAGCTGAGATATCGAAACTCAAAAATTCGACCCCAAAAAAAACGACAGTGTACCCCTTACGTTTTTTTTTTTTGGGCGAAAAATTAAGTTTCTCCAATCTTCTCAAAACTCTGGATTCTGATAGAGGGCCATGAGACTTAGACCTGAGTGCAAAAATGGAGGCTCTAGACCCTTCCAGAGCTGAGATATCGAAACTCAAAATTCGACCCGAAAAAAAACGACAGTGGTACCCCTTACGTTTTTTTTTTTGGGCGAAAAATTAAGTTTCCCAATCTTCTCAAAACTCTGGATTCTGATAGAGGGCATGAGACTTAGACCTGAGTGCAAAAATGGAGGCTCTAGCCCCTTCCAGAGCTGAGATATCGAAACTCAAAAATTCGGCCCGAAAAAAAAACGACAGTGGTACCCCTTACGTTTTTTTTTTTTCGGGTGAAAAATTAAGTTTCTCCAATCTTCCAAAATCTGGATTCTGATAGAGGGGCATGAGACTTAAACCTGAGTGCAAAAATGGAGGCTCTAGACCCTTCCAGAGCTGAGATATCGAAACTCAAAATTTCGACCCCCCAAAAAAACGACAGTGGTACCCCTTACGTTTTTTTTTTCGGGCGAAAAATGAAGTTTCTCCAATCTTCTCAAAACTCTGGATTCTGATAGAGGGCCATGAGACTTAAACCTGAGTGCAAAAATGGAGGCTCTAGACCCTTCCAGAGCTGAGATATCGAAACTCAAAAATTCGACCCCCAAAAAAAAACGACAGTGGTACCCCTTACGTTTTTTTTTTGGGCGAAAAATGAAGTTTCTCCAATCTTTCTCAAAACTCTGGATTCTGATAGAGGGCCATGAGACTTAAACCTGAGTGCAAAAATGGAGGCTCTAGACCCTTCCAGAGCTGAGATATCGAAACTCAAAATTTCGACCCCCAAAAAAAACGACAGTGGTACCCCTTACGTTTTTTTTTTTTGGGCGAAAAATTAAGTTTCTCCAATCTTCTCAAAACTCTGGATTCTGATAGAGGGCCATGAGACTTAAACCTGAGTGCAAAAATGGAGGCTCTAGACCCTTCCAGAGCTGAGATATCGAAACTCAAAAATTCGACCCCCAAAAAAAACGACAGTGGTACCCCTTACGTTTTTTTTTTCGGGCGAAAAATGAAGTTTCTCCAATCTTCTCAAAACTCTGGATTCTGATAGAGGGCCATGAGACTTAAACCTGAGTGCAAAAATGGAGGCTCCAGACCCTTCCAGAGCTGAGATATCGAAACTCAAAATTTCGACCCGAAAAAAAACGACAGTGTTACCCCTTTTGTGTTTTTTTTTCGGGCGAAAAATTAAGTTTCTCCAATCTTCTTCAAAACTCTGGATTCTGATAGAGGGCCATGAGACTTAAACCTGAGTGCAAAAATGGAGGCTCTAGACCCTTCCAGAGCTGAGATATCGAAACTCAAAAATTCGACCCCCAAAAAAAACGACAGTGTTACCCCTTTCGTTTTTTTTTTGTTTTTTTTTCGGGTGAGAAATTAAGTTTCTCCAATCTTCTCAAAACTCTGGATTCTGATAGAGGGCCATGAGACTTTGACCTGAGCCTCCATTTTTGCACTCAGGTCTAAGTCCCATGGCCCTCTATCAGAATCCAGAGTTTCAAGAAGATCAGAAAAACTCAAAATTTCGACCCCAAAAAAAAAATTGATGGTCACCTCGGGATTTGATCGTGAAGGTAGTGCTAAAGCGGTCTTCATATGGAGGAATGCGTCCATATGCATCTGCCATATGCCCCAGGAGCCTCTGAAAGTTCTTTCAGTGGGACCCTTTATCACTTCTCAATAGCACCAACCAACACACTCTCCTTTAGAAGAAACTCAACCAGGCTGTGCCAACGATGGCGCTCCTGGACCACTAATGTGGACATCACTACACTAGACAGGTAGCAGTGTGGAGCTCACTAATGAACACACACTAGACTACTGTTCTGCAACTGCAGGCTTTGGTTCTGCAAAACCAATTTTCAGTCTGAAACTGCTGGCCTTGGTGCTGCAGAACCAACTTTTGGTCTGAAACTATATTTTTTATGTATAATATTTTATATTATAGCACTTTAAATACCAAGCACAAAAATAACTGAACAGATAAATGTTTAGTATCCTTTTTAATTCAGTGTAAAAATTTCTTTTTTTCAAATTCAACAGATACATTTTCACAGCCATGCGGAAACAGTTAGAAATGCTTGTAAACAAATTAACATAAAATTTGACCAACAAAAGCTTTCCCCCCACAGTTAAACTATATACATAAGCTATCAAACCCTATATCACAGCACACATCATCATCATCATCATCATTAGAAATAAAGCAAAGACCAAATACAGACTCTAATCAAAAAAAGTTACAAACTCACCACCCTCACCTCCTATGTACTGTGAGGGTCAACGTTAGTTCTTTTTTTAATTTTTTCATCGTTATAACAAAGGATTTCGGCTACTTGTATCCAAAATACAGATTTGAAGTTATAATTGCCAGCACTCCAACTTATAATTACAGACTTAATTCTCCTTTAATAGACCTAATGAATGAGTTATCAAATATATATATATATATATATATAGCACCATGATGTGATTACCGAGGACAGGGGGAACGTCACAAAAACCCGTGTTAGTATCGAGACCAGAAAAAACACTGGCCCTCATAAGATTCTCACATTGCTGCATGCACTGATAATCACTCTACTGGACAACATTTTCTTTATATCTTGTATTCTGCATCTCTATTTTGACTCAATAGCTTTACATACGTTGAAAAACACAACACAGAGGATAAGGCATCAATTCTGCTGACGAGAGTGTTTACTTAAAGGTGAAGTTGTGCGTTTTGATTTAAATTCATTTGAGGGTAGCAGCTAAATTTGCCTCAACAGTCATATTTTAATTGCAAAAACAATTGAAATTTTGGTGTTATTGTAATAATTATAAAAAAAGAAAAGAAAATTTAATTAGCTGAAATGTATGATCATTACCAGTGTGTACCTAAATCCTGATGCTGTGTATGGGGTTTATGAGGGGAAATAAATGACACTGGAAATAAATGTAACATTCATTATAAAAAAGAGGAAAAAATATAAGCATTGAAATATGAATGAACATGACAACATTAATGTGGTTTGCTACAGCTAATATAAAATGTGGCCAAAGTCCCAGTTTGACATTTCTGACAGTGCCTTACATTTGTAAAACTAAACATGCATACAGCAAACAGCTACTGAAGAAACCCCCAAATAATTATAACAAAAAATAGAAATAAACCAATCCATAAGGATTCAGAACGAACATCTGCTAAAACCCATGAAGGAAGAAAAGTAAATTACAAAAGAGAGAAAAGCAACAGCTGTTAAAAAAAAAAAAAATCATTGGATCTTTATACAGTTAACCATAATTTAACATGAATCTAACTACATCATGTGAGTGACCATTGACAAAATTTAGTCAGCATTTGACGAATGCAAGCAAAGATGAACCAGAGAAAAACAATGACATGGTCACATTCTTTCAGGAGCTTCAAATATTGGAAAAAAAACAAACAAACAAAAAAACGGCGGTTTCGTAAGTCGAATCGGATGATCTTAGAAGCGTTTAGCCACAAACCTTCAAATAAAGCAGAAGTCAATGAGATACATTTCCTGAGAGTTCACCAACAACCTTACTGGTATTGAATAGAGCTTACAGTTATACTAAGATAAACCACTATGCGAATGTATTTTATAGGATGTTATAAAGGTTATTTACACTCAGAATGATCTATAGCAGGGAAAGCTCAAGTCTAGCTCTTAGAAAATTGTCACAGTTTTGCAATATATTGTAAGAAGATTTTGTTTTAAGTCTATATAGAATGTATCTAGCCTATATATTTATGAGCTGTAATTTTTGTTTTCAGAGTAAGACATCATAAAACACAGACATTATTGCACAACATTCTTTTCCGTTTCAAGAACTCTGTCAATAACATGCTATGATACAAATATAAATGATGTGTAGACTGTTAAAGTGAAATAAGCCATGTGTCCAAGTGTGGATATTTGTCTTGCATAAAATATAATGGATATACCCTTTCAAATGGAGCATGAAAACTACCCTATAGCAACCTTAATGAGGCTGAAGGACCACTTGAATCCTCATTCTGTGTATTTCAAAATGTACACTTTCTGTTAGAGGTAGTAAATATGTTTTTATTCTGGAATGAATGCTGTGAGTTCAGGAAAATGCATGGGATGTGAAGCGCTTCCTTGCTGATGTACGAGCAGAGAGGCTGGTAAACAAACAAGCTGGTGCTGTATTGTTCAGAGACTTGCAAAAGTCTTCCAGAAGAAACCTCTGTTGTGCCGTCAACATCAAAGATGACATTAAGGTAGTGTTCAGGTAGCAGTGATTGCTTATGTTTTTTTTCTACGGCTCACAAAATACTTCGACCGCCCGTACAAAAATGGCTCTTGAGAACGCAATCAAAAACATAACCATAAACATTGGCGTCAATTGTAGAATAATATTTTTTTGCATATCATAATCTTCATTTTGACTTGAGCACATCCCACCTCTATAATTAAGTTTGCTAAATCACATATTACAATAAAGCTGCAGGTTTTTACTCTCGTTTTACAGGCCAATACACCTCTTTTTATCCCTGTAGTGCAAATTGTGAGTGTTTTCCATTAGTCTACTCTTCATACCAGTAAGGTTAGATTTCAATACCATCATCCCTCAATCCACTACTATATGTATACGTTTAAATATTTATATATGTGTGTTTAATATGAATGTCATACATATATGAATATACTGTCTCAATATAGATTTTTACTACTCTTACCAAATGCACACCCACCCAAAACAAATGAAACAGCGCAAGAAACATACAAGGTACTGAAATCTTACCCTCCCAAAAAAACTTTTTTTTCACCAAAAGGGAGAATAAGACAGAAAAAGAGGGAAGAAAACTTCAAGTACAATGAACACTGAGGAGAAAAAGTCCATTGGGCAAACTGTTTAAACAAAACATCAGGACAAACAACAGCACCCCCCCCCCCCCCATTTTAAAACAAAAGTCACCATTTATACACAACCTTCTCTCAAAGATCAATGACTGAGAAGTCCTTTCTTCAAGCTTTTCAAACCTGAAAAGGAACAAAAGAAAAAGAAAAGAGAGAGACCTGGTGTGAGGGAAAGTCACTGTGTCTTCTTCCAGGCCTCATGTGCATCGCTCAGAGTGGGATTTTTCCAGTGCTTTTGGCAGTGAGGTGAGCCTCTGTGATGGCTGATGCTGCTCAGGGCTCCTGTCTGATGTAGTAACTGCCTGAGCCGTTGCTCTCCTGGTCTGAGATGCCCTGCGAGAAGGTGAACTCGTCGATCTCTGGAGTCTCTTCTTTTAACTGCAGCGAGGCCTCTGGAAAATAAAAACGAGACACAAGAATAACAGTTCATAAAATGCAACACAAGTGAGAGAAGACAACTCAATGCAACACCAAAGATGGAAAATTTGGCTGTGAAGGCCACCTGAGGACTAGTACTTTACACTCGGATATAATGAAGAGGATGGAAAGGAGAAGTAACTCTACACTCCTCAACTGCAATAACCAAAATAACCAAACCTTATAATTTTAACTTTTTCAATTTTAGTCGCCAGAATCAGAAGCATGATGCAGCATTCACATAATGAAATCAACCAGGCAGCGATACACAAGGTTAAGATATTTTAGTAGGCTAATAAATACTTACCTGGCATGTTTAAAGGAACAGATCACTCAAAAATTTAATTTACTCTCATGTCATCCTGTACGACTTTTTTTTTCTATGGAACACAAAAGGAGAATTTTTTCCTTCAATTGAAGGAGAAAGGTGCTGTCAAGCAGACTAAATTCTACTATTCACTTAAAATCCTCCCCAGTAGCTCTTAAATTTATTATACCACCATTTGAGGACATTTGGCATAATTAACTTTTAATTATCTAAGATTTTGGTCTGTTCCTCACAAATGGCTTTAAAAGTATATATATATATATATATGAGGTGATGGAAAGACTTTCTTTTTCATTAAAGACAATGAAAATTTAACACCTGCAATAGGTTATCTTCAGAGAGTAGGTTGCTATTACTTAACATGAAAAATAACTTTGGAATCGAAAGATGAGGTTATCCGCTTACTTACCCTTAAACATACCCGGGTTACTTACCCATGACACATAACCTGCTTTCTGGAATACACCCAAAGTCCCATTTTTTGTGTTAAAGGAAAAAAAAAAAAACTATGCAAAATATTCTTTAAAAACAACAAAAAATTCTCCTTTTGCATTCCATACAATTCATACAACATGAGGGCGAGTCTAAAACAAAATGTACGTTTTTGGTGAGCTATTTCTTTAAAATCCAAAAGCTATTAATTCACACCATCCTTAGGTAAATAAAACAATGAGTCAGGTGTGGGATGAAACTGCCCACGCACACACTTCATCTGAGTCAAACGTAAAACTACTCTTTTTTCATGCAACTGTTGTTAATGGTGTATGTGGCACATAATACGCAGACACCTGATGACGTGCAACTCTTCGCGAAGGCCAACCTGAAAAGTTCGACAGGAATGAGCTCAGTGGCGCCCTCTCCCTGAGTGATGGAGAATTGAGTTACCTGAGTTGAGAGAGCGATCATGCTCTACACCTGAGGTGGGAGGTCGCCCGGACCCAGAGAAGTGGGACAGGTAATGGGGCGGAGTCTGCTCTTCATCACCCGAGAAGCTCCTCCTCCTCAGAGGCCCACCCAAACCGATCGGCCTCCTCCCAACTGGAATCTTCCTCTCTAAACACCAAGCCAGACTGTGTTACCGAAGTTACTGGGTTAGTGTTACCCAGGCTACCAAGCTCAACTCCACAACACTGCAGGCCATCCTCCAGCTGAGCCCAAATTTCAACTCAGATCTGATACTGAAACTTAATTTGATTTCTACAAGACAGAAGGGTGATTGTGAAACTGAAGCCCAGAGAAAAGGCAATGTGGAACCAAAAATCATGACTGCAAACCTGACCTCTCCTAAACATTTGCTCTGAATCTCTCACCCGAGGGAGAGTGCCACTGATGGTTACAGTTGTGTGTAATTATCCATGACCCCACAGAATCATGACAACTGCCACTGACTAATAAGCAGAACCAGACCAGACCCAAGCCAGAGAAAAACCAGTGGAAACATCTCCTAGACCAATTTTGCACCCAAAATCAGTGTTCGGTGAGAGGAGAGAGAGAGAAGATGGAAAGATTGAAGGAGATTGTACTCACTTTTCTTTTGTCCTTTATACTGTGCTGTCTTTTTTTTCTGTTTTGAGACATTTGGCGGTGCTTCTCTTGTGGCTGAGGATGAAAGGGACAAGCTGTTATTCTATGCAGCCAATCATTAAAACAGGCACATACATTATACATAGACAAAGAATGATCAAGCAGCAGATTTGTATTAGCCCTGAATTAAAATAAAAATGTTAAAAAAGTGCTCATTCAGAAAGTTCATATGTTTTTATATTTAGCATTTATAAAAAAAAAAAATCAGATATGATTATATTGTGATTATTATTTCAGATTATATAATAACTGGTTGTTATAATTAAAATTATTAGCATATTCTTATTTATTACTTGCATAGTACACAAGTAATAAAAAGTAAGTCATGTGACTAAAGTTATCCTTTGTGTTCTGTTAAAGGACGCTTGATTGGTTGTATCTGTTAAATAGAAGAAACGTTCGGAAATGCAGTAATTATTAGTAATCGCATAACAGTAATTATCACATACAACGGGTGAAGGTTCCAGGATAATGATTAGACAACGCCATTATACAGAGGTCAGTCGATCATACATGGGTCATTTGCATCTACAATAAAGTATAAATCTAGGGGTCAGAGCAGAAGTAGAAAATGGCTGTGTAAAACTAAATGAAAAAAAAAAAGTGTAGAAGGAACAGTTCTCTAAAAAAAAAAATACACTATTAATATGAGAATAGAGTGTTGCTAATAAACCATTTGAACTTTTTACAATCAGAATCTTCTGTAGTGTTCACTCACTCTGTGCAGCGGGCGGCTGCAGCTGATAGCCAGTAAGTTGGCACCAGCCTACGGGGTAGAGATCTGGAGACTCACAGTCCACCCACTGATCGTACTCGTCCTCCCAGCCGTCAAAATGAATGCGCAGGAGTCTGTGTACGATCCTGGTCACTGTGGCGACGCATACCAGACGTGGCTCCATCAGGTCCACTGCCTCCAGCTTCATCCCTGAACGGAAGCCGTGATTTGGTACATCCTGAGGGAAAGAGAGATCAGAGATGATTCAATGGCATGCACCACAATGCATTATTCAAGACAAAACATAATGCATAATCTGAAACAAACAAAATGTTTATGTCACAGTCCATGCATGAAAACTTACTTTGTTAAAGAGCTTCACAGGGGCTGCAATTGAAATTGTTTCTCTGAGGTAGTCAAACCATTTAAAAGGGAGTTTGGTGTACCCTGTGGAGCAGTTACAGATTCATTCAGTGAAGATGTCACATAAGATCACGCTGCAGAAAGAGAGAGGAAACACACCTCTTGGGGGTGTGAGCTCAATGTTGTTGATTTCACAGAAGCCGACTGGGAAGATGGAGGGAGAGGTTGAGTGGTAGCAAAACCAATCTGACCCATCAGCAGCCTCTGAACCATCAATCCCGATCATTAGGTACCCGTCTGCCAACACCTGAGAGAAGGTTACATGATCAGCTAAAAATACCTGCATTTCATAATTTCCATTCTATATATTTTTATATCAACCAATGACACCAACTCTAAATTACAAATTAAAAATCCCAATTTCATGCATTTTTAATGTACTTAAATTATAATAAAAAATGATAACACTGTAGTTGTACAACTCAACATTTAAATCAATCAGACAAAATGACAACTTTACCTTTCTTACAGTAGCAACACATATAGCAGAAAGATTTAGAGGGTCTATTGCCTCCAACTTCATTCCGTCTTTAAACCACTCCCCACTCTGATCCACATCCTTAACCTGTGGGTTTAAAAGATGACGCGCATGAGCAAATAGAAGCAGGCGCCTGCCAAAACACAGTGGAATAAAAATGTACCTTAAGAAACAACTGCGAGGGTGCATCCACCTGACCCTCCATTTTCTTCATCACCTCTGCAGAAGGCAACATTAGAGACATTTAAATCCATAAGCAACAACAAGATCATTAAATGTTATGTTTGCTGAATCAACATTGACAAGTTCTAAAACCATTCAGACTCCCACACTGACCAGATCTTTTGAAACGATGTCCAATGCTTCGTGACCAGCCAATGGAGTGGATGAGTGGGCTGAACATATGACACCAGAAGTCATCAGTGCCGTCCTGGCTCTCTTCATACACCAGACGCAGACGCCCGCCAATCACCTGTTCTACCAAGGCCACGCGAGTCCGACACAGGTGGGTCTTATCCACAACTTCCACACGCATCAGTTTCTTAAACGGGTACTGCATGTTCTCGTGAACCTTCAAGTTAAACATTTAAACAAACAGTTTAAATGAAACTTGTGCACTACCGTTCAAAAGTTGGGGTTCTTAAGATTTTAAAAAAATGTTTTTGAAAGAAGTCTCTTATGCTCACCAAGGCTGCTTTATTTTGATAAAAAATACAGTAAACACAGTACTTTAGCAAAATACGGTTACAATTTAAAATAACTGCTTTTTAAAATACATTTTAAAATGTAATTTTAGATATGATGGCAAAGCTGAATTTTCAGCATCATTACTCCATTCATGATCCTTAAGAAATCATTTTAATATGCGGATCTGGTGCTCAAGAAACATTTCTTATTATCAAAGTTAAAAACTGTTGTGCTGCCAAATATGCTTGTAGAAATCATGATACAATTTTATTCTCAATAGAAAATTCAAAAGAACAGAATTTCTTTTGTAACACTATAGTCTTTTTTGTCGTTTTTTAATTCAATTTAATGCGTCCTTTTTTCAAATCAAGAAATTGTAAAGAAGATGCATTATATACCTGCATGTGACAAAATAAAATTAATTATGGGTGCTACTTGCAAAAAGACAAACAATAGAAGAAATCAAAACTTTTTTTCACAGAGATAACAAAAAGTAGATCTGCTATACACTTGACTTATCTCAATGTCAAAAGACGTCTGCTTCTTTTATTACAGTAAGACAGTCTGACACCTTTAACCCATGTTAATCAGATTTGTGAGGAACTATTTCCTGGCGTATTTTCTCATCATAGCAGGAAGATTTTGCTCTACAGGTTTTCCAGAGTCTCTCTACTGATGTAATGCTTTATGGTGACTGCTGGGATACAGCATCTTACCTTTGTGGCAAAATCTGGCGGAAGAGTTTTGGCTCCAGTGAGTCGTTTTACAAGAAACGGTTTCCAGTTAGAATACTTATGCTGGATGGCTATGAAAAAATATTTTTAAATTTATAATTACTCCTATTCAGCAATGGCAAGTTCACACTATTTTAACAGCAAAACAAAAATGCTAATTAGGTAGTTTTGAATAGCTTAATGTTTTACATACATTTTGGAGGCACCAGTGGCTTTCCACTAGAGGCACACCATCCAACAGGATGGACTTCTGGGATACACAGATTACACCAGAAGTCTTTGCTTGAGTCATTATCAAAACCCTCATAGCGCAGAAGAGCTTTAAAACCTGAGAAGTTTAGAAAATAAATAAGTTAATTTCAATACATCAAACATTCTTAAAAGCAAAATGAACTTGGCAGTTGTTACACTACAACATTACCTGCCAGTTTGACAATCCCTGCTACCCAGTAAACTTTTGTGGAGAGGTTTGTGTCAGAATTGAGGACCTCCACCCTCACCCCATCAGCTATGTCACCCCAACACATGCCCATGGGCACCTGGAGAGTTATCAAATCACATGCAGAGTATTCATTAAACATACATACAAGCCAAAATTTTATAAGAAAAACAATTATGATAATAATTCTCTGCCTGTACTCACGTGTTTGAAACAACTGACTGGTGCCCCAACTAGATTATTGCTACAAATGTACCGGCCCCAGTCAAAGCCTTCAACAGGAACCACTTCATGAGAAAAACAGCAAAAAGAACAAAAAGTTGTGGTTAAATATAATGATTGGGATTTTTTTTTTCAATCAGTTAGGCAGACAATTACAACTTTAAACTTAGTCAAGTAGCTATTCACCTGATTTTGATTTAGCTTGGTTCTGTTGATTTGCTTGATACTGTGCGTAAGCTGCCAACTTTGCCATTAATGGCTGTTTCTGTAAGACTTTTGCCTTTTTTGTTGGTGGTTTACCCTTGATAGGACACAAGAAAAATAAATACAATATGTCTAAGCTATGGAAATAATAAAAAAAAAATTCCAACAACAACAGAGGTAGTCTTTTGATTTGAAGTGCTTCATAAGTCCACGAGTAGTTACCTGAAGTCTTGCCAGTATACTGGCCTTTTTAGAATTGGAGGAATAGCTTCTGGAGCAGGATACACTGCAGAATCTCTTTGTTTTAGAGTAGAAAGCATCTCGTACACCAACCATACCACACATCTCACAGGTTGCTGCATGAAAAAAAAAAGTAATCAATCATATATTTACATTATTTAACCTTTATCATTATAAAGCAAACCATAAAATGATTTTTGTTAGTAAGGGGGAAACATTTATCACTAGAAGTTATATTGTAACCATGGTTACATTACAACAAGGAGTGAAATGTATATTAGGTTCTTTTTATTTCCAGGTTTAAATGAAAAATAATGTATATTACTATTTATGGACATTACTAACCCATTCCAGCTTTTCCATCAGGATAGGTGTAGACCTGGCCGTTGTTTTTGATGATAGGCAGGCTGGCTGGGATACTGGGGACTTCATCCTCACTGTCCTCCGAGCTGGAGCTGCTACTGCTGTCTTCACTGCAACTGTCATATCCGTCAAACATCCCGAACGAATCTCTTCTCTTCCGCTCTGAGCGGGGAGTGTGCTCAGCCTACATGTTAAAAGGTGTGAAGGAAAATGTGGAGAAAGGCCAAAGAAAGACAAGGATTAAAGCTCACTTATACAGCCATAATAGTTAAATAATTACCTTTGACATAATACAGCATGATTAATATTGAAGTCAGTGATAACCATAATCTTTATACTACTTAATCAACGATTTAATGAGTAGGGAATTAGGAAGCAGAGCAAATCACATTAATAAAAATTAAGGTTCTCAGGGGTCACAAAAAAGCAAATACCCTGTACAAAGGGGCAATATCACCAGCACCCAGTATCCCCACAGGGCATTTCAAGAGATGAGATAGCTAGAGCAAAAGACTCTCATTTCATATTTTTAATGATATTTACTGTATTTTCATGGTTTATATATTTTTTTTCAATATTGAACTGCTAGACTGGTGCATAAGACAAGGATTTGTCCAAACCACTGTAACCTGAATTAAAAAAAGCATACTTTCAGACCACTTCTTCATCTAAAAGCATGCCATTTCCGTTTGCTAAAATACCAGTTCACCTAAATCTATACATTTAATATCCACATAAATAACACCTTTTAGGTAAAATTTGGCATTTCACAAACATACACATATGCTGTGCCTCAAAACCTAACGTTACATGAACAGAACGTTTCATGAAAACGCGTTTATGATCCCCATAAATACTGTCTACAAACTGTTTTGATTCACGACCATAAACACAAACATAGACACAATCATGGGCCTGCGGGTACATTTCAGCTGCACAAAACACATACATAATCAGTTGTTTTTGCACCATTTAGTGAGACAGCTGGCTTGAATGAACGGTTACATAGCATAGAAAGTATTACGAGTGATTTAAACGAGGTAAATGCTGCAGTTTGTGTGACTAGCAGGATTTGTTTCTGACAACCAAAACAAAGAGGACGGCTAACACTGCTAGCCGCTAACTGCGCTAAATCAAGGAAGCGGGCTCAAACAAACTCTTTCTTACCATATCCCTTGGGTTTTCCATTAGCCCTTCATACACGTCGGTATTTTATGTTCGTTGTGGTATGGTCCGCGAGCCCCCCAGGGGGGAAGGGCCTGGCTTGAAATTATTTACTCTAAAGCAAAAAATAACTCCAGTTGATTATCAACAATTGTCATGGTTCGAGTGAGCATGCGCGGGTTGCGCTCGGATCTACAATGATTGGCAGGGATATTAGCCAATAAGGGATAACCTGTACGCCACTTTTGCACCATATAAGGTAACAGGAAATGTTTTAGTGAGGGTGAATAATCTCAGATCAAATAAAAACGGACTTTGTGTGCTACCATAGCAGATTTATTGACTATAAATATTAAGTATATTATGTCCAGGGTCATAACTTCATGGTAATAGAATGACATGATGAAATGATGGATGGGGTGATAAATGTCAAGATGTGTGGCCGGCTCAGTAGATGGGCATAGAGTAAAGTAACTTACTGTAAGTTTAATGAGGTGTGCAATGTATCGGAGTCTCAAAATGTCAATAAATCATGCACATATAATTTTTTTTTTGACCTTTTGAGATTGAAAATCATCATTTTCTGAATTAAGGCATTTTTTATATGTATTTTATATATTTCATGTAATAAAATATCTAGATTTTAGTAATCCTCTATTGATGAAACACATTACTGATATTATTATGATACACATTTTAATTAAACCGAACTACACCTTGTAACATTACATTTTTTGTATTATTAAAAGCCACATAAACATTTTGAATGAGATGTTGAGAAGTCAGTACTTACAGCTCCTCCAGAGAATTTCTATTATTTAATCTTGTATATGAAGTTGACAGCCTGATGTGTTTACATACTGTATAATGGAAGAGATATTATCTATCTCCATTTCCACGTGTTCAGCCACTGTCATTAGCTCCTGTTTTTGAATAACTTTTGCATATTTTATAACACCATTTGTGTTATTCTACAATTACTTAATAAACAGTGTGCATCATTCATTGCATGAGATCCAATTCCCCTCAAGCATTTTATCACAGTACAATAATCCACAAACAATAGAAGGAACATGTCCACTCGGCTTGGACAGAGAAGCTATTCAAATTAATAATATGGGATATAATAATAGACTTTATTTGATTATATACACATATATTATATATACCGTAGCATTCAATGCAATAAAACTCAATTCACAACAGAAATAATTTTGACACAGAAAATGAAAAATGGCCCATCAACAAAAAGCTGAACCATCTTATCACTGAGAAACAAACCAAAAGAAACTTGGTGCTACAATGCAACAATACTGAGGTTTCAAACTGACTCAATCATGAGTTCCCTGAGATCTGCTCTTCCACTGTCTATTATCTGCTCTTCGAAGTTCAGACCAAAAAATTAAGAAACATTTTTATACGTAAATGAGATGAACACAATGAGAACACAAGTGGAAACAGTTAAAAAAAATGTGCAAGATGTCCCAAAAAGATTAGACAAGATACGAACTATGAAAATCATTCCTTATATGAGAGAACTTGTACAGTAAATACAGGCAGTCTGAGCAGGTGGAGTAGTCAAGTAAGGCTCTTTCTCAGAGACGGGAAGCATGTGCTGAATGCTAAATGAGAATAGCAACTGGTCTCTGGGGAGGAGAGGAGAATACAGGCAGCATTAACACAATCAGCTGGTCTTAAATGGAGTATGATATACACAGGCATCCAAACTAAATAAGAGATTTTTTCCTCACCAATATCAAGGCATACATTCTTTGGCTTTTTTGTCAGTTGAATTCTTCATCAATAGTGTCATCCACACTTCCAGAAATTGAGGCAACTTCTGAAAGAAAGATGAAGGGGGAGGAGGGGGGGTTAGACCATGAAACAGGACAAAACTATAAGATACAAGAGAAACAGAAATATAAAACTTAAAGGTGCTGGAAGCTTTTTTTTTTTTTTTAATTTATGGCAGTTTGACCTGTAATGGGCAAAAAAAATAAAATAAAAATAATAGCCTTTACATTGTAACTGCCATTGAGATTAATAGGATTTTATGGAAAGCTGCTGCTAATAATAATGTTGTAATTGTTAACTAAAACTGCTTTAAATGTCGCCTTTTTAACAAGGTGAAAAGTTGAAGTATTACTGAGCCCCTAAAGCAGGGCTGCCCAATCCTGAACCTGCAGAGTTCAGATTCAACACCTGAATGTAATTATCCAGTGCTCATAAATATCTTAATTAGCCGATTCAGTTGTTTGATCAGGGTTGGAGCTGAACTTTGCAGGATGGTAGATCTCCAGAAACAGGACTAGGCACCTCTGCCCTAAAGAAAAAAAGAAAAAAAAAATATATATATATATATATATATATATATATATATACACACACATCATTGCTTTTGCAATCTCTTGCAAATGTTTTGCGTTCTACCGAGAAATTGTTTCCTTGCTAAATGTTTGGGTTCCTCTGAGAAACCTTCGCTCAAATGTTATTTTCGTACCTTCAAATACTAAAACTAAATGAAATAAACCAGCATTTTTCTTTTTTACTAATAAAAATGACAAGCTTATATGTAACGGTAATAGAAATTGTAAGAAGAAAAAGTGAAAATAAGTGAAAGTCAGAGGGGAGTAACCTATAAATAGAATAAAAAATATTTTTCTTTTAGTGAATGTGTGGTGATTGCTTATTTTCAAATGTTAAAAGTTTTCAGAATCTTCAAGGCATAATTACAGATGTCCTTGGCTTACAGCACCTATAATGCTTTGAGGTGTAGGTTCTGAAAACGCTTCACCTTAAGCACCACTGATTAAATAAGTATGTGCCTCTCCCATTGAGGCCCAAACCCATGTGCAGTGTAAATAAAGCCTCACAGTTGTGCGGTGTCATATTGTGGGCTTATTCAGTGTAGTATGGTGTATTAAAGCCCTCAATTGAAAACCAGTCACATCCCACAGAGATCCAACGTGCTTCAGTGACTTTTAAGAATAAAATCTACACCTCTTGTTGAATTGTCTTCACCAGAGTTGCCCTGTTCACTTTTGAAACGCATGTTCTTCAGTTCCTGAAGGTCTGGCTTGCTTCCTCTTTCTCCAATTACACTTCCAGCTTCATTAAGTAGGGTTTTATCATTCAAGCTTGACGTCTGGCGTTTCACATCACTTTTTAACAGGTTTTTTTCATCTGAATTTCTTTCTGTAAATGACTTGCATTTAGGCTCTTCAGAAGTGCTAATTAAAACACTTCCATGGCTGTTACTGTCACTCAGAGTGATAACTTCTGGAGTCGGCTGTGGACGAGTCAGATTAGCTGGACTAAGTCCCACTTCAGCATCTTCAACACTCCTGGATGAATCTGAACTTAGTTCAATCACAGAGGCAGAAGAAGCAGTTGTCTCATCAGAAGATTCTGTCAAAAACGAAGATGATCCAGTGGATGACTGAGGCATGGTGGTGCTGAGAGACACTTCGGACGAGTCCCTAGAAGAGGTAAGATAATACCACACACCTCTGATGCCGTCACTGCTCTCTGTATTTTCACTGTAACTGTCCATTGTACAAGATGAGCCTGTCTCTTCTGATGAAGTAGACATCACCTTCTCCTTCTTGCCGTAACAATGAGTGCCAAGGAAAACGTCATCACCAAGAGTGAAGGAATCCAGCGTTGATGTGACAGCCTCCACACAGGAAGGAGATGTGGATGAGATTTCCTGAACTGACAGCACATGTAATGGTGACACTGGGGTTAAGTTGTTGGACTGGATTGGAGGGTCTAGCGTGGACGAAGACGACTCAAGTATCTGGCTGACTATTTCACTCAGGTTCTGAGATGGAGTGGAGTAGATCAGGGAAGAGGAAGACGTAAGTCCAAAACTCGGGCACTGGTCCACGTCAGCTCGCTCCACCTCCAAAGAGCTTGTGAGACATGAAGACCATTCCAGCTCCTTGCTTGCCCATGGATATGCTGAACCTTCACACACGCCAGCCCAATGACTGGTTAAACACTGCTGAACTGAAATGCACTACTGTTCAATAGTATGGGGTCAGTAAGAATTTGTAACATTATGAAAGAAGTCTCTTATGGTCACTAAGGCTGTATTTATCTGATCAAAAATACGGTGAATTGTTATTACAATTTAAAAGAATTGTTTTCAAATTTTATATATTTCGAAATTGAATTTATTCCTGTGATGGCAAAGCTGAATTTTCAGCATCATTACTCCAGTCAGTGTCATGTGATCATTCAGAAATCATCAAGAAAAATTTAATATCAATATTTTTGTGGAAACTGGGATACATTTTTTTCAGGATTCACTCGTGAACAGAAAGTTAAAAAGAGAAGCATTTGAAATCGAAAACTTTTGTAAAATAATAAATGTCTTACTTTCAATCAATAATTAAAAAAAAAATAATCATAAAACAATTCTTACTGACCCCAAAGTTTTGAGTGGTTGTCTATGTGGAAGAATAAGTTTACAAGTTTAAGAGGTCATAAATAGCATGAAAAAGGAAGATGCACATGAAAGTTGAAGCATCTCTTTCCATTTCTCCCACAAAGCTGAAAGAAAACGTACCTGACAAACTGATGCAGGACATACTGAACTCAGAGGTCGCTCCAGTCATGTCATCCTGTGAAAATCCAAACAGAGATTCTCTTATTGTGGCTTCCACCTGCAATACACTATATAACAAAATCCATATATCTTACCAGCATCTTCTGCAGTGATCTGGACTCATCCCAGTCTCCCCTCAGCCCAATCCCTTCATCCTCGCAGCTTACAGCATGACCGAGACTAATCAACTCCTTACCAAGATCCACAGCCTGAGACAGAGGAGATAAATCCACCGCACCGGAGGATTTAAAAATCACAAGTTCAATTACAATTTCACACAGTATTTATTGAATACCATTACAATTTCAGAGGATAATCTGAGTGATGCCCGTCCATGTAAAACACAAGATAACACGTCAGCAGCGTCATTGGAATCGTGAACGAGCAATGACAACAGAAACGGAAGAGAATACAATGCTGAATAAAGTCGTTGTTTTTGCTATGTTTGGACCAAAAAGTATTTTCGATGCTTCAAAAAATTTGAACTAACCCACTCAAGTCACATGGACGACTTTGATGATGTCTGTATTGCCTTTATGGACAAGGACAGTATAAGGTACATTCATTTTCAATGGAGGAACAGAAAGCTCACAGACTAAATCTAAAATATCTTAAACTGTGTTCTGAAGATGAACGGAGGTCTTACGGGCTTGGAACGACATGAGGGTGAGTCATTAATGACTTATGAATCATTTAATAACTTATTAATAATTTAATTTAATTTACTTATTAATAACTTAATAATAATTTTCATTTTTGGATGAACTAACCCTTTGAGTAATAACTCAAAAAAATACAGGTAACTTACAAAATTAAAGTTTATTGAAAGCAAGTTTTTTTATATACATTAAAAGTTTGTTTCAGAGTTAAACAAAATTAAGAAATTGCTATGATATAATAAAACAAAGATTAACTTTAATCTTCTCGAAGTAACTAGCAGCCTTGTCACCTGATCTGAATACTGCCCGCTGATTCGCTAAAACGGACTTGTGCTCACCAACAACAAGGGTGCTTGTTTGTTTCTGACAGACAACAATACCGGCTTTTGTGACAAAACGTCTTTAGGGTTCAGTCAATCTTGTCAGGCGTCTATTTCAGCTGAGGAAATTAACGTTACAAAGACACACCGGCAGACAGTATGGCGAGTAAACAAAAATGCGCACTTTGGGCGGAAAAGCTTAGACGGACATTATGTGAGAATGTGGAGAATGTCAAAATAAAGGTAACTTATATCGATATTTTACATATGGCATCGATTCATCGTATTGGTAGAAGTTTGATCCGATGCAACAATCCATATCGACGTACACCCCCAGGTGTGATGTTGACCTCTAACCTTTCCCTGGCTGTTGTCATAGAGTTTCACACTGGGCCAGGATGAGATCTCAGAATGAGAATAGCTGTACAGTTTGGCCAGTAAAGGTTTCCATTCAGCACAGTATGTCATGCGTTCAAAGTCATCCAGGGCTGCCTCAGTCCAAACCTCTCCTGAAACAAAATAAGGATAGATAACATTTAGACTTTTGATGAAACTTATATTTCACTGATAAACACCTGAACAAACCTATTTTTACCTGCAGGACGAACCCCTGCAAGGCTGCACTCAATGGCTTGGAAGGGCAGGCTCAGGAAGTCGCTTCTAAATACCACAAATGAATACATCATCAGTATGAGTATACATATCACTCTGTGCTTATGTAGAAATGGGAATAAAAGTCAAGAGCCAAAAAAAAGCATAAGCATAACAGCCGATTCTGCACTCTCCATCTTTCACTAACAGTACCTCATGCTTCGTAATTGTTCCCGTGGAAGCTCCCCATTGTCCCCAAAGTCCACATAATACAAATCCACCTCGCCAGAGCTTAGAATTCCTAACACTCGAGCACGATTCCACGTGCCATGGTCCCTGTATGAAGCAGCCACTATGTCTCCAACAATAATAGTCTCCACTCGGTGCTCCTGTGGTAAGAGAAGTAGTTATTATTCACTAATATTATAAAAGAAATAATAATAATAATAATGGAGAAGTCATTTACTAATTTAATAAAGTGAGGTCAAGCGAACTCACTTGTGAGGTGTCACTGTTGTAGAAATGGCTCATTTCAGCAGTCAGTTTATCCAGCTGTAGAGATCGGACCCCCAGGATCTGGATCCAAAAGTGTTGTGGATTCTCAGAGGCAGACACATACACCTCCAGATGCTCATCGGGCTGGAAGCTCAGATCTGGACTAGGAACTGGAAAGAAAAGATTAATTAGTGATTTACCTTCCACAGGAATCCAAGTTCACAAGATACAGATAAAAACTAAAAACAGAAAACTTTATGCATTTTGGGCGTTCTTTTACACAACATCAGCGTTTTGGCGGCCTGCTGATGCAAGCTCATTATATTTGGGGTTCAAAGTGAAAGTTTTTGAAAATTATACCATCATCGTTTCCACGTAAAAAACAAAAACGTCAATTTGTAAAAACATGCGTGTATATTTGTAAAAATTTGAATTGACTTCAAATTACTCCCTTCATTTTCAAACATTAAGCTTTTATTTGATTCTTCAAATTTGACTCATTTTATTTAGATTAATCATTAATATTTCTAAATATGTTCCTAAAGTAATGGTTCATAGAATAGTTGTTGCATAGAATCTCATACAGGTTTGGAATGACATGTCATGAATGTAAGTAAATGATGACAGAATTATAATTTTTCTATTATTTACAAGCCTTGTGAAAGTGGGTTTGGTTAATCTTACTTTCAAATTTGGAGATTTCCAAAGGCGATACTGGAGAGAGAATCTCCTCTGATTTAAGGGAGTTTTCAGCAGTATCACTACTGTCTGCAAAGCCGTTGACCGTAGCAGGCCCCTCTTGTTCAAGCTCAATCACTGGGGAAGGTAAATCTTTTCCATTAAGCTTTAATTCATTCTCTGGTCCTTGGGCCTTGTTAAATGGTTCAGTTTCCGGCGGTTTCCTCTTCTGACGCAGTGCAGAAGCTTGACTTATCCGCTTTCGTACGGTTTCATTCTCTATGACCTTCTCCATGATCATCTCCTGTGAGAAAAAAACATAACCAAAAACTACGTCTCACTCCCTACATGTGCGCGTAAAATCAGCATGTGAACGCAAAGCTATTTTTCAAAACCACGTGTATGCTAAAATCTCACCTTTGCATTTTGAATTTCCTTGCGTGTGCCGTTAATTGTGATCTTGCCTTTCTCCTCTAAGCCGTGTCCACGATCTTTGGAGCAGTTCACCCTGGCCCCTGAGACTCTGTTTATGAATTTTAAGGTCTCACCACCACGGCCTGGAGCAAATATTTCAAACATATTACGCAGGAGATTAAATGTTGGCAGAATGACGCAAAGCACAAATGCTCTGGCACAACAACAGATATACTTTTACTTGAAGTGCACACCAACCTATAATTCTTCCAAAAGCCGTCTGAGGCACTTCTATAACCTCAGTGATGAGCTCACAGTCGGAGGCCAGTTTCTCCAGCGCACACTGTGCAACCAGAATCTGCTCGGGTGAGCCCTGGATCAGAAAATTCACCATGCTCTGCTCTTCAGTGTTTGGCAGCACATTTATCTGGGCACCGGACTTCTGATTCACCTACACAAATGTGAGAGTTAGAGAATCATATAAAACAAATCATATACTATATCATTGTTATTGATTTTTTTTTATCATATTTGAATTTCACAGAGAAAAAACTACTCAAGTGATTTCCATTCGAATTAGGATTTTGTTCATTTACAGGCTTGGAAATCACAATTATTATAAAACTTAATGTTGCATTTAGATTCATAAAAGTAGACACTTTTATCCAAGGCAATTGAACCAGGAACAAAAGTAACTCATCACAACGCCAAATATTTATAATATACACATATTACACTATTGTTCAAAAGCATGGGGTCAATACAATTTTTAAAAGAAATACTTATTTAGCAAGAAAATTGACTGAAAGTAACAATAAAATATATTTATAATGTTATATCGTTATTTATAATGTTCTGTTTTGAACTTTATATTCATCAAAGAACATATGGTTATTACAAAAACATTAAGCAGCACAACTGTTTTCAACATTAATGATGATAATAAGAAATGTTTCTTGAGCAGCAACTCATATTAGAATGATTTCTGAAGGATCATGTGACACTGAAGACTGGAGTAATAATGCTGTAAATTCAGCTCTGTCTCAATTTACAGTGCATATTATATTACAATATAATAAATCACAAACTTACTGTATTTTTTAATAATAAATGCAGCCTTGGTGAGCATAAGAGACAAAAACACTAAAAAGTCTCAAGCACCCCAAACTTTTGAACAATGTATTGTTTATCATGTATAGTTCCAGATAAGATAAAAAAAAAAGAACACACACTTACTATGTCTAGAAAGGCACTCTGATATCTTGCAATAGATCGGTACACATTAAGGGGAACAGATATTCTGGACTCCTCTTTGCTTTGGCATTGCACTGTGGAATCAAACGATGGAATGAACATTAACACTACACGCTCATGGTCAAGATGATTATCGTTTAGAATTGTAACAATCAATGAGTGAAAATTGAGATCAGCACATGACAAATGTTAGGAACATGAAAGGAGCTTTCTAGTGTTCACAACTTACCACCGCTGCTTCGAATGTGACGGTAAACAAGGTAGCCCACCGTGGCCCCCACAGAGAGGCCGGCAGCCAAAGCGACTTTCTTCCCCGAGCTCAGGCTCTTCCACGGCCCATCCTGCACCGCGGCCATCACTTGGGTGGGACCGACCGGGGAACTCCACCTAGAGATAAAGAACAAGCTGTGAGGTCCACGAAAAGACTTGAACTTTGGACTGCACCCTGTACATCTTTACATGGGCCTTCTCAATAGTGCCATGCAACACAAAGGAATTGTTAACGACAACTGCAAAGACGGGTCTTCTGGTTGCCTTTCAAACATAGAACAAAACTTCTGAACACTCATCTATGAGATTAGTTAGCCTAATTTTTGTTACCTAATTGGCTCAATGAGGAGAACAAAGATCACATTTCACAAACACTGAGACTTTAATGCCCCAATAATTGGGTTTTGGACATTAAAGCATGTGGAAACCTTTTCTGGAATATATCAGATCTTTCAAACAAAGCATAGGCTATTTAACAACACAGTCTTTTATTCAATTAGATTTTAAAGTTCAAGCACACAGTAGAAGCAGTGCATTGGACAAGGCTGCAACACACTTTGCCATCTTGCAGTAATGGCAAAATTCAAATCTAACAAACCAAATTAAAATGAATTCAATTTCATTTTCATGAGGTATTTATGCAACAACTGCACTAGAAGAGGGATAAAGCCAAGCTTCGGTGCATTATTGAAGCATAAAGCAGTGGCTGACACACAGATGTCGCAGATTCACACATTGAAGGAGCAACACCATGCAGAATGATTCTCACTGTGAAAACAGGGCAGTGGGGCTGTAGTTCAGAAACACACAAGGTTTAGGGACGTCCATGTCCATCTTGTTTGCCTCTGCCTCAGGAGGAACAGGCAAAAAAGTGAAATATGATTAAACACCAGCTGAATGAGTCGTTCGGATTCCTTACAGCATGACAGGAGCTCCTTGCTTAGGATACCTAATAAATGACCGTATTGGACCTTTTTCAGACTGTGATGACGTGTTGGCAGTGGCACTAAATGACGCTGTTGTTTTCTAATAAAACTACTGAGGGAGTGTAGTGACTGAAAATTTGACCTTATTCTCTCTTCTGACCAACGTAATAAATCTCTTTATATTTTTCCCCTCTTTTGGAAAGTCATAGAAACACTGAGAACCTGGGAAATGTGAAAAGAGTCCATTAGCACAAGGACCTAGAAGACCACGTATTATTTTATACTTGTTCAGAATGAGAGCAAAAACACATTGCTAATCATTCATTTACAATTTATTGAATGTTTAGTGAATGTTTGTTCAAATGAAATGATATTTAGATCCCTCAAAATAAACATCATTCCAGAATCCAGTAATCTAATGTGATTTTTTATTTTTACAATTAAAAGATTAAATAATTATATGCATCCAGCATGGTTATCGTTAATTAAAACTTAAACTGTTCATTTTGAAATGTTACCTTAGCATTGGCAACTAACTTTAAAGAAAAAAGTAAAGCTATAGGCCTATATATAGCTATAAAACTAAAAAAAAGCCAAATACTCAGAATTTCTACAACTTAAACTAAACAAAAAAATGAAAATATCAATAAAATATAATACTGTATTCGTATATAAATAATACAAATGTAACACTGTAAGCAATCTAATGTGATGTATTTGTAATGTAATCATCTGAAAGATTATCATAAAGATAGGTATGGTAGAACAAACCAAATCAGTAAGTATAGACAGCCATATTAAAGAAAGACATTTTTGATAATCCATAAATAAAACTTTGTCAACTGGCCCCAAAAAGAACACATTTAAACCAATTTAATATTTATAGGCATCAATAAAGATTTTATAAATTGTATATTGTCAGATTATCTATAAGCAAATATATGAAAAACTCAGATTTGGGTGGGGGGGACAGGGTGTAGATGGAGGTCAAATAATACTTTATTTGCACGTAGGTCTGATTCACCTCACTAGGGGTTTAGCATGTGCACAAATAAACAAGCCATTCTCGTGCATCAGTTACATCGGCCTTTGCCATTTTCTTTTGCTCAGTAGAGCTGTAATTTGTATCACTGCATTGTTATCAAATATTTGCATATAAAAGCTTTAAAACGGCACCTGTTGTGCATCATGCACGTGAATATGCGTGTGGAATTGTTAATGCAGCGCCCGTTAGCATGTGATGGATGTCATGTCACACGGGTGCGGTGTATTTCTCGCCTCTTACTACAATAGATCCGTTGTATAGCCGTACAGGTATTAAACAAATAAAAATAAATGTCTGACAATGTTTTGTTTGGCTGGATCATGCCTTAACAACATATAAAGCAGGTCGTGTGGACTTTCAACAGGATATCTTCACAAGAAGGCTAATGCAGTGAACACCAGAAGCAGATACAGCACTAAAACATACATTCCGACATATTTACCTCTAACAACTGTATAAACTGTGAGGAAATCCTCGTAGCGAGTCCTTCAAATGATCTTATGACACCCGTCAGCGTGCTGCTCATCCACAGGCGCTGCCTTGCTTCAACGGCTGAACCTTTCAGCAATGATTGGCCACCACCGTCAAACACTTCATCCAATCACCATCTACGATGTTGCGGCACCCGTTTAGTGTGGGAAACGCCCTCTGCTGGACGATTATAGTAACACACATGGCGAGTGGATAATGCCAGTAGATGCCACTTGCCATACACGGATAACCTACCGAAGTCGACAGTCGTGTAGGCCTACTTTTACGTGCGTTGGGTACCCCTCTGTCACGTAAAAGTACCACACTAAATTAATGTCTATTTTTACCCCTAGCTTTTCTTATCTTTCCTTTGTTATCTTTTTAATCAATCATTCTTCTCTTGTGTTCTGATGACATTGAAAATATCGTTGATACAAATTTTGTATTGTATTATATGTCATTTATGTCTCTGAATGACATTTATGTCTCTGAAAAGACATGTCTTTTTTCTTAATTCACTCACTTTCTTTCTACCATCAAAGTCACAACTTTTTGCACAAATATTAACAATAACTTTAAAGTTGAACAGATAAATTCATTAATTGTAACCTATAAACATAATATTCTGGAAGGTGTCATTCTGAGTTTTTACTTTTGAAGGTGGTAATAATTTTAATTAACACAGTTGACCATATTGGGCGAATACACAATATGAAACTATTCACAATAGTGTTTACAGGAGAAGGTGACAAGAAATTATTTTAATAGCCTATTATTTTCAAGAAATCAACTAGACAGGGAAATAGTATTTTAGTCACAAAATGCAAAACAATATAGGTTTATGTTAAAATGTAAAATGTTGAAAGTCAAAAACGTCGCAGTTTGTCATGAAACAGAAGAGTCGCTTCATTTATTGATAGAAAATGTGCGCCTTTGGGGTTTGTAGTCTTTGTAATTACGTATTTTCACAGTCTTAGACCTCAAATTTTGCACGGTTTATAGACCAATATTCAGTTAATGTACAAGCTTTTCAGTCAATATATACAGTCAATACTACTTTCCTAATTGTTCTAGTACCACATTAAGGACTATAAAAAATAATAATTTGATATTCTGCTCTCAAAAGTAATGTCTTGCTAAAATAATTCAGAGCTATGCATAAACATAGCTTCTACTGTTCAGTTTATAGGAGACTTTCTGAAATTTAAAAAAATGCATTAATTTAACCCATTTAATGCATTTAATTTAATGCATAAATTTTTTTCTTCACATTTTGCATTATGTAAAAACAGAGGTGCTGGCAGAAGTGGGCAGTGGATAATCGGGACAGTCAAATATTACAATTTCACAAGTGACATGTTTTATGAAACGGCAAAATGATTTAATAATAAATTAAACAGCACACATTTGTTTTAAAAAGAAAGAACATATTTATTAGCATAACATTGGTTCAAAAATAATCTGCAGGGAAGGGAAGAAATCAATGTTAAAGACATCTTAAAAAAATACAAACTGTACAACATTTATAAATCTTATGAACATTCATAAATAGCAAATATATCTGTATGTTGAGTCAATCGGTGTAGTTTGTAGCCCAAACATGTATTTTGAAGAGAGGTTCTGATTCACACTCCTGGCTTAAATATTACAGCCTTTCTGACTGATGGAAAGCATCAGCAACATTTTTAATACATGCATCACAGAGTCAACATATTCAATATCCAGCAGAAAAATCAAGAAACCCTTGCATTCTAATGGTCTTCATCATGCATACATCAGGAAATAAGTGAAAAGAGAACATTTCAAAAACAATTACAAAAAAGTGAACTGTACAAAAACGCTGCTCACAAACTCATATCCCAAAACTTTTTTTTCCTGTTACCACAACAGTTTGTACATAACAGATCAGTGCTTCCTGAAACAAATTTCTTTCTACGGTGATATGTTTTTAAAAATTCTTAATTGTACATATTGTTATACCACTAAACCAGCACCAATTCAGAGCCTCTGGACTTCTTTTTTATTTAAGTAGTTTCTAAGTTACACAGTCGTGGTGCTGAGCAGCCTTGTGGCGTAAACATCAAACCACAGCAATAATTATGTAACCTCTAAACACATCAATAGACCTGGTGAATGAGCAAGAAAGCATGTAACAAGCATTGCAAAAATGCACTACGTACTCTTATGAATATTCAGTGTCTATGACAATCTCTAGATGTGTTATGGAAAAGGCGGTTAGGTTGCAATCATTTGCTGTTAAGATGTACAGACATATGTAATCATTTTAAAATAAATACAACAGTAGATTAGAGGTTACAGTATATGCATCTGTGATTTAACAGCAACACAGGAACAAAAAGGATATTAAGTTAAGACATCTTTCGGTTCATTACGTAGAAAAGGGGATAGACTGTGGCTCCCAGGAAAGGCAGCTTCTACAGAAAATACTAACTGAGTTTTGACTTTAGGTTCTAAATGTCCCATGATACCTGTACACATCAGTCATTTTAAATATGCCACTTACACAGGATTAGCAGCAACTTAAAGGGACAGTTCACCTAACAATTCAAATTCAAGTCAATTAAAAAAATTTATGAAAATTAATTTGGTGATTATTCACCATCATGTGATTTCAAACATGAATGATTTCTTTCTTCTGTGATTTAGTATATTAAAAAGTCTCTGAATTTTTTCCCATCCTTACAACAAAAGTCATTGGTATTTAAAAGCAGTTTTGAATACCACTGACCTTCAATGTATGGATAAAAAAAGGGTCGACATTCTACATTAGGGAGAATAATTAAAGTCAAACAAGTTTGGAAAGACATGAAGATGCATAAATGATGAGTGTTTTCATTTTTGGCTGAACAACCCATTTAAATTCTCCATTTGATGAGTCTATGGTAAATATTATATGCTGGAGAATTGCACTAGTATTGGAAAAAAATGAATGCTGGTAATTTGGAGATTAGCTGGTCACTGTCAGACAATACATTTGCATGTATCGTTTAAATATGTACATCTGGTGACACTGTAAGTGAGCCCCTTATACTCCATAGCTGCAGCCCAACTGGATCAATTAGAATAATACAACTTCATGAAGTTGCCTAGAATTATTTATAGAGAGGCAATCAAGATAGAGGTAGAACACAATAAAAATTGAATATCCCTCTTTACCAGTAAACACAGAATTCTCTGGACAAAATAATAACAAAAAATGTAAATGTTTAAATTAAAATGAGCCTGACCCCATCCAGAGTTAGCTATTTTCTTTACAGAACATCAGAAATAATTATCTTGAAAAAGAGATTTAGTCGTCTGGCATCCAAATGTATCCCAAAATATTCAGTGCATTCTGGCTTACAATCACGTATGTAAAAACATTAAAAATGTCTCTTTAGACATAGTGAAAACAATTCGAGTTGGAACATTCTTCCTTCAGCTTTTTCAAGCTTTTGCTTTGCCTGATTAAAAGCCTATGTGTTTTAATTAAACTTAAGAACTTAAAGTAAAAATAGTTTAATAGAAGACTAAAAAAAGCATTTCATCTTATTTGGATCTGTAAAAGAAATTTCAAACCTGACTGAGTTTATGTAAGCAAGAAAAATATTTTGCACACAGTCTCACATTGACTGGCTGCACTTGATTTTGGAAGCAAAGCTTCTCAGCTAAGTTGCTCTGGCAGATATATTCACATAAAAAAAAACTCACTTGTGTATCACGATCACAAAGAATTAAATCTTTTCCCTCTGAATATGAGGTAAGTTGAGGCGATGACATTCACATTGTAGCCTGTTAAAACAGACTTTAACAAGCTCTTACGACATAGTAAATGAACTGCACGAGTGACGGCTAAAATACGAACACAGAGCACCTACAGCTAAAGCTCATCGCATGAGCGGTCAATTGTCTCGTGTTTGAAACAGAAATCAATAAAATCTCCATTTCACAGCGAATAAAAAAAAAATCATGCTAATTTAGCCCTCAATTGCACATTTTGGTATTCATTTGCAATATCATGCATTACTTTGTGGATTCGAGGGGATAAAGGAATGGCCTTATTGAAAAACAATGACCCTGTCCAAACCAAAGCAGCATGCAGGTGAACATCCCTCAAACAACATTTTTGTAGGCTGTAGTCAAAATAAAGGATCTCACAGATTAAAAACGCAGCCCTCAGTGGCGTTCATGGCAGAAATAACATTCCGACCATTGGAGGTGTCGCAGGAAGAGCTCCGCTGAAGGGTATCCAAAGGAACCGTGATCTTATCCACCACAAATACGACCAAGCCGTCCTGTACAGACCAGGTCAGAAGGGAGAGTTCATTCCCAGCTTAGTCTCAAACTGAAGCTTCTGTCTCTTCTGGTAACGCACTCGTACCCTGAAATCAGAACCAGATTTGACTGGTTATCAAAATCTAGCTCTGGGTTAAATGATTAATGGTTTATGTAGGCTAAATTTAGGCATATTTAAAGTTGAACTGAAATAGACATTTCAGACAAAAACACGTTCATAAATTAATATGAAATCATATTTATTGAATAAATAGTGAATGAAGACTTAAGTCATGCGACTCCAGTCATACGCTATAAGTCAGCAACTGTCAGAAAACATGAAGTTTAGCAAATTATCATGTTTAATAAAAGAGCTACAGTGGCTTCCTCAGTGGTTACAACGTTCATTTTCATTTCTATTATAAGTGCCGATTTTATTTTTATTTATTTATTTATTTTTTGTTTATTATTCACGTATTGTATTTGCCATATGCTGATTTTTGACAGATTAAATTTGCAACTTGTGAACCGAACATGACACGGCAAGTTTGAATAAGAACAAGATGAGATTTCAGAGCTATGGTAAAGGAGAATAACACTTTCAGAGTCACATGATTCTTCAGACATAACTCTAGTGTGTTGAAAACACTGACATATATTTGTGGAAACCATGATACATTTTTTCCAGGATTCTTTGATGAATAGAATAAGCATGTATCGGAAATATAATTATTTGATAACATTATAAATGCATTTACTGTCACTTTCGACAGTCATACAGGTTTGGAACGACAAAGGTGAGTAAATGAAGACTGAATTATCATTGGTGCCCTGTACATTTATCCTCTTACCTGATTTCATGCAGTTTGACTGCTTCATTGATTAGCACCACAAGTACGATGGACAGAGAGACTAACAGCCAGACAAACAGGGGAATGTGATGTAGAGTGAAGACCACTTCTGCACTCCTGTCCTGCCACAATTGATAGTCTATCAAAGCCTGCACAACCTGTCCCAACAACCTGTGAGGGGAAGAGAAGAAAATCCAGAATGAGTTTGTGTTAACATGTGACTCTGCTAATGAAAACAACATTCTCTACATGAAACACTCACACCACAGGCACTGTGAGACACCACCATGTGTTACTGAATGGGTTCATCCTCCAGAGGGGTTGTGAACGGTGTACATAACTCAGAGAGATGACCACTGCAAGAGAGCGAGAGAAATAATAAATAACATGACTATAAATAGATCATGTTTTAAAAAAAAATCCAAATCCATCTAAATAAGCCATCTAGTAACTATTCAAATGAGGTAGTGTATTTTATTAAAGTGACCTGTGTGCAAAGCTAGAAACCCTGCCATGATCTTCTGGATGAGAAGCAGGCCATTGGACAATTCACCAAACCACTGCGGGGCATCCTGGGAGCTATACCGGTATATGAATCATTGGTTAGAACTCATAACTAATTCATATAATCTAAACACAGAGAAAGTTACATTTTAGTGTGTGCATGTACCTGGATGTCAGAATGTGGGAGCATGTTATGTTGCTGTTATCAGTTTTTGTGAGGTTAGCAGCTCTAGAACACACTTCCTGTAAAGAAAACCCAAAGCCGACTAAGTAGGCCAACATCGTCAGACCAAACTTCAACAGGAACCAGCCCAGGAAGTAGTGCTGGGTCTGTGGGAGAGAGTCAAACATAACATGAATGCACATGTGTGTGAAAATTAGCAGAGTTTCCATTACCCTTCAAATTGTACGTATTGAAATTCGCACAATGGAAACACGTCTGTTTCGCAAAAACTCCCGTTTATCGCAAAAAAGTTTTTCCGCTCGCATGAGGAGGTTTTTCAGACAATTCGAAAAAGGAATATTTCGCAAAACTGCAATAGAAATGGGTTTTGCGCATTTACAGTCACCTGACTTAGAAGACACGGTGTGTTCGGGGTCCGTGTACGCAAATTATAATAATAATTATCATCATTATTATAACATTTATTAGGCTACATATGTAGAAGATCCTTTTATCCAAAAAAGGAACAAAGCAATTTGTCACATCTCATTCATAATACAGGTTGGACAGTAATAATACAGGCTAAGATTATCACAAATAAACACAAGGTTTTGACACATATCCAAGTGTTTGTGCGAGTGTGGAGCGCACACTGGATGGCAGAGAGGTGCGGGCGCAAACACTTGCATTTTCCTATCAACAGTGGAAACAACTTAAAATACTCTCATTTCTGGTCATACAGAAAAAAATAAAACATTATTCGCAACTACTTTTATTTGCGTAATGTCACAACAACAAGAAACGTTGTGCTTTCGTAAAATAATATAAAACAATCAGGCGCGCTTTCATGATCTCTGTGAACTGGAGCACGAGAACTGAAACAAAATATCACCTATGTAGGCTAAAGCTTGAAATGTCCACTTTAAAACGAACAAATTTGAATCGGAATGTTCCTTCTGATTATGTAATCCGTGAAAGATGCATTTCTCTCTAAAGGTGCACCCGGAGATGGAAATATGTTTTTAGCCGACACTGATTTAGAAAACAATAGTTTATTAATAGACAATTCAAATGCTTGATTATTTTTTCAGACACATTTATTATAGCCTATAACTCACCTATAAATCACCTTTCTGTAGGCTGTAGTTCCTGAGACATATCTGGCTCTTCTCATTTAGCACTGCGGGAAAAATATCATTTCCAGGTTCTAATTTGGCCTTAGAAAACCAGTAAAATCTATTTTTTCCCATATTAGTTTTGTGAATATTTTAAATGTTTAATGAAGGGGTAAAAAGTCATAAACAAATATCTGAAAATTAATTGATTTTTTTTTTTTTTTTGCGCAGCATTTGGTGTAGTTCAGTTCAAATTAAAATTTTGGTGTTAAACTGCGTTTTAAAAATACAACAACCATTCATTTTTCGTTTCGCAATTACGGGTTAAATAAGGGAAAACGAATGAACACAAAAGTACACTGACGGTTTGGACATAATACGAGACAGAGTTTTTTATTAAATTCATAAAAGAAACAATTACAGGAATAGTACTAGACTAGACTACTAGACTCTAAAGCTCAAAGAAATGCCACAATCAAGGCCTTGGAGAAGAAATGAGGGAGAAATACTCTGTCTTTCCCTGCCATTAATGCTTAGATATCACACCACGTCTCCTTCCATTAATAATAATAATAATGTCTAGTGCGGTGGCTGTGATAAACCTACCAACGTCCGTTGCCATGATTTTTGGAATGACTTATCGCGAGAGGAAAAAAAAGACGTTTTAGACGCATAACATCGGTTAATGGAAACACTGTTATTTCACAATAGTTTTTTTATCGACATTACGAAAAATAGCAAAGGTTTTGTGCAAATTTGTAATGGAAATGCAGCTATAGTTTAAATAGTTTGCAGTTTAAATCGGGTGCACTGTGTGGTATCATGACTGACCTTGCGTGGTATGGAGTCCAGATTCTTTCCAGTAGCGACTGTCATCACCGAACTGTCAGGAGGTTTTCCCAGGAATGACACGCTGTGAATGGCCAACATTTATATATATATATATAGGGCACAGATATGACACAATGTACAAGTTTGACAACAAGTAGGCATCTTTTTTTGTCACTACTTCTCTATTACCTTAGCAGAGGGTAACAGAAGCAGGAAAGCCACAGTATGTCTGTGATGTTCATGGGAGGAGGCAGCTGAATAAGGCAGGCCAGGAACTACAAAACCAAAACATCAAGGGTACACATATAAATAAAGAATGTACATAACACGCAGGTCTGTTATGGACGCAGTGTGTCTTTTCTCACCTGAATGATGACCAGTGTCAGTTGACACTGCAGTAGGAAGAGGAAGCACTTGCGAATGCCATAGGTAGTGTGTCTCGCCTGAAGATGCATCAGAAACAGCACTCACATTCAATCATTTTCCTTTTTTAAAACAGTTTTACTAGGCATAGTCTAATTATGATGGGGAAATGGGAATGGTCCTAATCATATTCTTTTTCAGTACATTGACATTTTTTTCTGCTTGAGCTGGGATGCGGTGGTTATCATATGTGGAAGATGCAGGTTTGAGTCTGGCATGCAACCACTCTACTTCTCCTAATAAATGAATGCCCACTCAGTCTTTTTTACATTGTGTACACAAAGAAACCAATTCCCTAAAAATATGTTTTCCTTTTGTTGTAATCACACATACTGTTCTGAAGTTTGGGGTCAGGAAGTTCTTTTTTTTAAAGGAAATTAATACTTTTATTCAGAAAGGATGAATTAAATTGATTAAGAGTGACAGTAAAGACATTTATAATGTTATAAAAGACTTATAAAAGACCATTACAAATAAAAGCTATTCTTTTGAACGTTCAAGTCTTAAGAATCCTGACCAAAAAAAAGTTTTTCACAAAAATATTAAGCAACACAGCTGTTTTCAAAATTGAAAATAATAAGACAAGTTTCTTGATCAGCATTAGAATGATTTCTGAAGGATCATGTGACACTGAACTTTGCACTTTGCCATCACAGGAATAAATTACATTTGATTTTTAAATTGTAATGATATTTCACAATATTACTATTTTTACTGTATATAGATCAAATAAATGCAGTTTTGTTGTGAGACTAAGAGTTTTTTGTTTGTTTTTTTTACATAAAAAAAAAAAAATCATTTTGACCCCAAACCTTTAAACAGTAGTAGTATAGACTAGGGGTATAGTATATACCTTTTTCCTATGGGGCATCCCAACCTGCAGAGTTCAGATCCAACAGACCTGTCTGTTTTTATCCAGTGCTCCTAAAATGTTGGAGCTGAACATTGCAGGAAGGTAACCTGACTACTTCAGACTTTGTACTTCCGCTCAATTTCAGTTAACTTCTGTACTCAGTCTGAGACAGCGACCCATCTCTCAGTTTTCCTCCGGCCTGAAAACAGCTGGCCAATCAACGAACAGAGGGCAGGCTGAGAGCCGTGACGTAGAGGCTAAGCACAGAGTTTAAGATTGTATTTTAGGTTAGGGAAATCGAAAACGACCGCGGATATGGAGATAGAAAAAGGATTAGGCTCCCCTGGTATAGATAAATGCACTGAATGAGCTTGTATCTTCTTGCTCCCATGTGACCAACAGCATTCCAGAAAAAAGTGTTTATGTGAGAGCTCCCCAAACCTGCTCAATGAGTTTGACCATGCTGACACTCTCGCCCTGATGAAAGGACACAGAGCAGGCAAGGCTGTTGAGTTGAGCACTGAGCCCCAGTGGAGACAGCTCATCACAGTCTTTATTCAGCCCGCAGCCTGCAGCATATCCAAACGTCTCCCACGAGCACCGGGACGGGTACAGGGGATCCAGGGAGATACTATAACACACAGAGTGAGGATTGAGGAAGTGTGAAATAATGGGAATTATGCAGACAAAAAACTCAACGCTATCTTTAAGCTTCTTGAAAATTACCATTATTTAGACTGTAGCTTTGCATAAGATTATAGGTCATATTTAATTGTGGTTTACAGTGATGTGTGTGCTACCCACCTGATGTCGCTCTGCAGGAAAAGGCAGCTGTTACGGAAGTTTGCGGAGCTCCCCAAACAGCACGTCACCTCTCTGTTCTCCTGCATGATCTTCATCATTTCACACATTGCTGTGAGACAAACATTTGAGGGCTCAACACAAGTACACTAGGATATAATAACACACATGGACTAAAACCCACAAAACTTAAATTTTCAATGAAAGGTGTCTTTAAAATAGGGGTGTAACAATATCATGCCACAATATATCGCAATACAAAAATGCCACAATGCGTGTTGTGGATAGCGACAATAAGTATCGTGGATAGTTCTCCCAAAATAAAAATTACTGTGTAAGAAAAGAGTGTCAGTACTACATTAAACTACTATACATAATGTTGATTATAATGTATAATAATGCAATGTGGGAATATTTGTGGGTCCTGATAATGCCAAATGTCTTCTGTAACCAGTAAAAAGTGGCCAACATTATTTGAAATATATCTAGTCAGTGACAGAGTGCAAGCATATTCGTCTAAAATAATTCTATAAAAATAAATATTTTTATTCTGGTGTCACCATTGTCCTTGGGTTAAACAGACCAAGCCTATTCATTTAAATCCACAATTTAATATCAAAGTTAGCATTCTTTGTTAACCTTTTATCATATGTCTTGGAGTATCGCAAAAATATCATATCGTGAGTTCAGTATCGTGATATGTAATGAATCATAACATGAGGGTATCGTTACAGCCCTACTTTAAAGTCACCCTGAATTTTTTTTTGTGCTTTTATTCAGCTTTTTTGTGTTTATTATAAATGATTTATCTGTGCACATCATTATTTTTCTTAAATTCATGTGCCTAATCTTTAATCAAAATAATGTCCCCACCCCCTCGCAACAACATCTCTTCTCTGACGGGGCAATAATCCCTCCCCTCCAGCAACCTGTCACTCACATGAGATCACAGTAAATTACAAACAATGATCCAATCGATTCCCCATGGACAAAATCATCTCCTGTCCTACATTTTTTCTCGTTCGACAAACTGTTTCACTCGGATATACAGTATGTCACAATGAGGGGACAAAATGATCACAAATTGTGTTTCATGTCGACTTTAAAGCTGGTCTTGAGGCTGACTCACTTTCAGGGGTGCAGTCTGTGAACAGGGGCACTAGTAGAGGCACATTGTCGATGTTCTTCAAATGAGGACGAACCTGATGGATGCCACGAGGCAGTTTGGCCTACAGAACAAATGAAAGGAAAAACCACCAATTATTCTTTTCACAACTGCAAGGCTGCTTTGTGCCTGCACGAAAAATTTTGAGTAAAGAGACAATGCCACATCAGACTAAATCAAGCATCAAAGTATACAGTTGTAATTGAAGGAAAATGCACCTCTGGGCAACATTAAACAGTCTATGTAAAGACAATGCTACTTCAGAAGCGCTTTTGTGCCACCTTTGCACTATAAATTTAGCAGTAGAGTCTGATGTGACAACATGCTTACTCTGTTGCAGTCCTCTAAGAAACTGGGCACATCACTGTCAGTAGGCTGGAAGCTTGCAAGATCGGATTGATCCTCAGGCAGTAGTGGGCCCTCTGCATCATCACGAGAATCTTAGAACAGAGAGATGATGATTAATTTGACTAAATTCCATATTGGGTGAAAATGCAGTTTATGTAAACTGTGTGCAGGCAGGGAGGAAGACACAATTACCCTGCATAAGGTCATCATGTAAGGATCCTGCTTGGCTAGGACTGGATGGAGCACCATCGCAGTGACCGTCTCCATTTGGAGTCAGAGAGATGTGACAGTTCCAGCCCGTCTCCAATCCCATCTTCTCAGCGAACACCTACAGGCAGACAACATTGAGAGGTAATAAAATATACATCCCAAATACATCAAGTTTACACCGAGTTGGTTTTCCCATCTGTGTCATACTTTGCTACGTAGCTCATCCTCCATGGAGAAGTACACAAAGCGGATACAGGCTCCCACCAGGTTCTCAATTAGCCGTACAGTGTCCAGACGGGCCTGGAACTGGGATGACACCATTCCCATGAAGATTTGGCCGCTCAGAGCTTGAACACAGTCCTCCTTCTCCAAACTTTCTCCAATACCCTCTGAAACACACACAGTACATTTGTCAGTTAGAGTTGGTAAGCTTGATCTATGTAAGCTTTTTTGTCTATGTATCAATGTATGTATCTATGTGTCTATCTATCTATCCATGTAATTATCTAAGGATCTAACTACGTATCAACATATCTATCTACATATAGATCTACATATCTATACGTCAGTCCATTCATCTACATATCTAGATCACATCTATCTATCTATCTATCTATCTATCTATCTATCTATCTATCTATCTATCTATCTATCTATCTATCTATCTATCTATCTATCTATCTATCTATCTATCTATCTATCTATCCCTACCATCAATAAACAATCATATCAAGATTTTTTTTCTTTACTGTCCAGATGATGAGCTGAACAGACCGTGTCTCTCTGTCTCTCACCATCAGAGCTCCAGCTGTTCCTGCGGCTGCCATGTTTGATGGGGGTGGTACTGGGAAGCTCCACCCCAGAAAAGAGTGCAGGGCCTGGAGCCAGCTCCACACACTTTCCATTGAGCTGCTCAGACAATGCCACCTGCATAGGCTTATAGGCAAATGCAGAACAATATCCTGACAGACAGGCACGTTGGTAGAAATCTAGAACCTTTTTCCTATGGGGCATAAGACCAGTACTTCAGTACTTCAATCTGCATTTTAAGAAAACTGAATAACTAGTGTCAGTCTTTTAAATAGTGTCTCTGACCTATCAGTGCCAGACAGCGGATAAATGTCCGCGCCGTCCCAGAAATCCGTGCAGGCTTCCAGGATGAGGTCGGCCGAGCCGTGGGAGAGCATCTGCACATTATCTGAAGAGAGTTCAAAATGCAAAGGTCAGTGACTAAACAAACCGCCAAGGATAAACAGGAAGTGGGACAGGAAAAAAGGGCCGTACTGGTAGTGCTGTCCCTAACAAACAGACTGATGAGGTGACTGATGGGGGGCTGGCGTTTAGTGAAGTGATTGAGGCGTCGAGGGGCAGATTCTTTGGCCTTCTCTCCTGAAGGGAGCTGGTACAGTGCCAGATGATTCTCATGCTTAAACAGCTCTCTCGCTCCCGGAGTGAAACCTGACATACAACAGAACAGGAAACAGCAATTCAAGGGTGCAACTAAAGTATGTGAAGATACAACATTACAACTGACTAGAAGCACAGCCAGACTAGATGCTGACCAATAACTAGGTACAGATTTTGCCAATTGATTTTAAATCTTTATATTCATTGCAATTAAAAATGTTGTTTATGTTGTTATATTATTGGAATCTTGGGATGGGGTGGCCCATAGAAGCTACAGGAGTACAGAATGAATAAAGACCCAAGTGCAGATTATTGTGCAACTAAAAATCATAACAATATAATAACTAGAAAAAGATTGCTTAGTATGATTTTTACCAATTACCAATAGCTACAAAAACAATATCATGACCATGTATGTTTATTAACATGCTCTCACACTTACCTATAAGGCGAGATAGTTCGCAGAGGCCCCAGGGAACGTGAACGGGGAGAACCGCCCCATGGCATTCCTGCAGTGCCAGGTTGGACAGGTGATCTGAGAATCGGCAGAGCTGCTGGGTGACGGTGACATTACACAGGTTCAACAGGATGTTCAGGCCAAGGGGCTTCAAAGAGGGCAGGTGATTGTGCCAACCGGAGTCATCAAAGAGGATGCTGACGGGATTCTGCTGATCCTGGGACAGGCTCAGCATCTCCAGATGATAGTCACACACAAAATCTTCTGCTTCACACAGATCATCACCCACACCGCATGGCTGGAAATAGAGACATACGTTCAAAACACATGAACACAAGTGCATAGTGATGAGCTAAACTAGCTCTGCAGGAATAGTATACCTGAGGAATGTCATCTCCACCCTCAGTGTCATCTCTGAAACTGACGTTGGAGCCCGATGGGTGTTTGGAACGGGTGGTTTGGGGTCCTCGTCGCTGGCGTTGAGTGTCTGAGGAACGGGCGGTGTCATGTGACGTCTCACTGGGTTCCTGCTCGGCCATGTGAAGGGAGGGCTCAAATGCTGGTAAACACAGCAGTGCTTCACCTTCCTGAGGCTAAACAGGAAGAAAAGAAAAAAATATAAATTTTCAAAACTTCTGAACTAACTTGATTCAAATGATCATAATTAAAAGAAACTGTAATTATGATGCTTTAGTCTAGCTATCTATCAGTAGTACCTCATCTCGTTCCTCCTCGCCCTCTGTCCTGCAGAGGGAGTTGACCGACAGGTCGTCTCTGAGGTCATCCTGGCTGTCATGAGGAGGCTCTACTCGTCCGCTGAAGAACAGCACGGTCTCAGGACTGGGGTTGGGCCAGGACAGAATACCCTGCTTATCCACACAGCATAGCACCTATGAGTGGGTCAGGACATATAATAAAAGAAGATACTTCATTACCAGTTAATAAAACATATGATTCTTAGAATTGAAATTAATATTAGGGGAATAAATTCTAAACTACATTTCCTATCAAGCATGAGAATGGTAAAACACTTCATTTTAATAACTAATGAATATCCTTCGCTAGTTATGTCACGCAATACAACATATGCTATGTTTATATGGCATTCTTTTAAAATGATTTGTAAATGCATTCCATTTTATTGGTCAAGACGATCTGCTGAAGATCAAAATGAGCATCAGAATGGGGAAGAAAGGTGATTTAAGTGACTTTGAGCGTGGCATGGTTGTTGGTGCCAGAGTTTCTCAGAAACTGCTGTTCTACAAGAATTTCACACACAACCATCTCTAGTGTTTACAGAAAATGGCAGTTCTGTGGCTGAAAATGGAAGTAATTTCTTTGGTTTCCCCGCCATCCACACCTGAGTTCTGATGTTCTTGTAATAGAAAGTAAAAAATGGTAAAGCAACGTAATGTACTTTATATGTCAAACAATTGTGAAATTCAACATGCTTTCTCAATGAGTGTAAAAAAAAAAGAAGAAAACATTTTGATTGACCACTTTTTTAAATAGTTTCCTCTTCCTATTTTGGTGTCTATAGCAGTTACGGTAGTGCTATAATTTGAAAATTAGATTGAAAATAGCAATAAATGGTCTTTTAATTAGTATTTATTTTTAAAGTCAATATTGATCTTTTTATTTTCATCAAATTGCAAGTAGGAAGTGTAATATGTTTACATGACATGGCCAGGGGCACTCACAGTGACGGAACCCAACGAGTGCAGCAGACTGGAGGTATAACAGAGGGTCTGGGACTCTCCTTTCAGCACACTGACCAGGTGTCTCCACACACAGCGTAGCATCTCCTGCAGAGAATCGCGCACACACACACACACACACACACACACACACACGGTTTGAGTCGCATCATCTACCCTGACAGAAACTTAAATCCATGCATCAGTACCTCTGGGTTTTGAACGGCTCTGCAAAAGTGTCAGAATTTATGAAAACTAGATGTTATCCACTGACAAAACACAACAAACAAACACACAGACACACACACACACACACACACACACACACACACAAAGAGAAGACCTATAAGACAAGGCCTTGAAGAATTAGGCAGGGAGGGAAAAGCAGCAGTAGCATGTCCAGTCTTGGGTTTGTTCTGGTGCGTTCAGATATTTAGAGGTGTTTCATTAAGATAAACACACCTTGCAGCAGTAAAAGGGAGAGAGAAACTGAATCACAGACGATTTTAAAGTGAAGCAAACAAAAGAAAGCTTGAGGCAGCAGCTACAGGAGAGCAGCACTGTGAAGCAAGAACTGAAAACAGTTAATTGCAGGCGAATATAGCTGACGCACATCAGATGTCCAGGAATCCACCTTTAAAGTCAACAATACATAATTCAACTCAGTTTCCTAATGCATGTTTCTGCATCTCATTGTGAATGTGTCATCAGTGCACATACTTCTAGAGAAAAAACAGTTGTCTTTAACACATAATGACTCACAATGTGTCTATATAATGGGTTCGATTTACTTTTGTCGTGCCACGCCACTCGCGTCTAGTCTAGACAACAAGGTGTTAGTCCGCCCATGGAACAACTTTTCTTTTCCAATGACAGCTATTAGGATGTGTGAGCTATTAGATAATGTCAACTAACAACCAAAGAGCTATTTAGGTAATTGGGCAAACTCACACATATGGCTCCATTCAGACAATTTGTAAAATGGAGAGCCTTTTATTGGACATTAACATATGTTTAAAAAAATATATTTATATTTTAGACTGACGTAATGATGCTGAAAATGTAGTTTTGCCATCACAAGAATAAATGACACAATAAAATATATCAAAACATAAAATGGTTCTTTTAAAATGTAATAGTATTTCACAATATTACTGTTTTTACAGTATTCTTTTATCAAATAAATGCAGGCTTGGTGGTGATCATAAGAGACTTATGATTAAAGACACCTCATCAACCCCAAACTTTTGAACATTAGTGCATTCATAAAAATATATCTAAATATTTTGGCTAAAAAGTTTACTTTAAAACTTTAGAAGTTTAAAAGTTTTAAACTTTAAAAGTTTAGCAAACTCTATGGAGTATAGTAGTATACAGATGACTCAACCGAACACAAAAAGCCACAAAATCTCTCACACACACACACTCAAACACACACAGCTGTTCAATAAACCAATGAGAATTTTATGAAGACCAAACTTTTTAAAACGTTCCTGTTTGTATTACAAAGTTTTTGAAATAAGATAAGAAATTAAACCAAAAAACACCGCAGAATTACTTTCAGCCCGTTCATATGTCTGATCTCTCCATGCAGACAAATACTTACCATACTGGAAATTTGAAAGGGGAAAAAAAAGAGTCTTGTTCATGCAGAGGTTCTCCAAATGTACATTAATTGAAAAATGTAGTCCAGACAAGCACCACCACTATTGAGAGCATATACTCTATCATGCAAACCTCAGGCAGGCGGAAGGTGGGCAGGCAAAGGCCAAGGGGTCACAGCTCAGTGTGGGGGAGCCAAACTAATCGGCAGCGCAAGAAGCAAAAAATATGCAAATAAATAATAAAGATTGCGGGAGTATTGGCTGATTTTGCAAACTTGATCGAACAAAGTGAGATGAAGTGGACGAGTCTTTTAAAAAAAAAAAATTTGAACAAACAAAGAAATGGTGGTGAGGCAAATAAATAAAATAAAATAACAGGCTCTTTTTATAGTGATCCTTTGATTTAGACAAGTTGAATAAAAATAAGAAAACAAAAAAAGTGAAGAAAAGGATGACGGCTGTGGGAGGGTCCAGAGCAAGGGAGACGGATCACAAGAAGCGTGTGGTGAACAGGTGGGAGAGGAGGAATACAGAGGATATACCTGGGAGGACACCACTTCCGTGTAGCTGCTTAGAGTGTCCTCAGAAAACTTAGCAAGCTGGGACAAGAAAAAAGTCTGATTAAACACCTGAGCAGATGATCAGCTCTCCGTTTCAACTCTGGCCAGATCGCTTCACCTCAGCTCTGCAATCCCTCCCTAATCCTCCCTAATACTAGAGTCAGATTGGCCAATGAGCGTTACTTCCTCATGCAGTGTTATGGCTGCAAATCAAAGTTAATACACACAGCAATCATAGATAGAGCGAGTTATAATTTAGCAGCAACATACGTTGGTGTGGGATTAGGGAGTTATGAGAGTTGTTTATGTGTGTGTGAGAGAGAGAACTGTTAATGAACAGCAAAAAGTGAGAGGAATGAATATGTGGTGTTCTGTCAGTCTGTCTTACCAGGCCAGTGGGAGAGTTACGGCTGGACTCGGCTAACACACGGGCCTCTCCATACGCATTGACCAGAACCCACATGACAGGAAACAGAAGAGGTAAAATAGGCAATACACCCATCATCTGTTCATCAGAGAGAGAGCAAGAGAGACACAGAAAGAAAGATCCAAATTCACTATGAATATCAACATTGTTGTGCCAAATAAAAGTTTTGCATCAAATGTCGTGTCTTAAATTCTAGTTATTATGTCTCTCTGTGCAGTCTTTGAAAAAAACGAAACAAAAAAAACATGCATATTGAAATATCGGAATATTTACCAATAATAGTCCTTAGATACATTAGAACAGCGATTCTCAACCTTTTTGACTCCAAGGCCCCCCACTGGGCACAAAATTATTCCAGGGCCTCATGGCACTGGATAAGGATTAAGAATAAGGATTTTTAAAGGGTTAGTTCACCCTAAAATGAAATTCTGTCATCATTTACACACCCTCATGTCATTCCAAACCAATAATAAGACATTCCTTTATCTTTGGAACACAAGTGATTTTTAATGAAATCTGAGAGTTGAACTACCCCTACCGCAACTACTACTTTCAAGCCCCAGGAAGCTAGATAAGGCATCATAAACGTAATCCATGTGACTCCAGTGGTTTAACCTCAATTTTATGAAGCAACGTGAAATTATGTTGTTTTTTGTGCGCAAACAAAGCACTCAAGTCACTTCATAAAATTGAGGTTATACCATCGGATTATTTTAATTATGTATTTCTGAGGATTGAAAGAGGTAGTTGCGTAGGCTATCAATTGAGAGACTACAAACTCTCAGATTTCATTAAAAAGATTTTGTTTTTGGGTGAACTAAACCTTTAACACCAGTTTTAACTCACAAATTCTACCTGATTCAACCTTTTAGAGCTTGGTATAAAATGTAAATGAATAAAATCTTAAAAAAACAAGGGGAATTTTTCTAACGACTATAACGTAACATGACTTTTCCAGGTCTAGAAATCACACCTTTTAAAATAAGGCAACCTCATGTTGGAAAAATGAAGACAGTGAGAACCCTGATTCTTCATTAAAATAAGGGATGAATTAGCATAAAAATGATCTTGATTTTTGGTTGCTTTGGCTTGTTTTGATCTTGAGGCTCTTGGAAATTTTGAGGCCCCGACCCTGTGGTTGATAACTAGTTTTTGAATGATGTTTAAAAAAAACAAACAAAAAAAAAACTATCATAAATAAAATACCTCAGATTTTATAACATATCACAAGGATGTGCTACAAGAATCTCGCTGCCATTACAACAAAACTGCTTTCCTAAATTGACCATTGTATTTAGATTTCACAAACAGCCTCATGGAAAGCATTTTTGTTGCTTGATTTTGTTTAAAACGATCATACGAGTATTGTCACTTTCCCACAATGCCCTTCAAGGGTGCAATGTATTATATATATAACCGCAAATAATCGCATCCAAAATAAAAGTTTGTGTTTACATAATATATGTGTGTGTAGTGTGTATAATTATTTTGTATATATAAATACACACATATGCATGTATACATTTAAGAAAAATGTGTTATTAATATATCAAATATTTATATTTATGTATAATATATATTTTGTATAAATATATATAAAGTATATACATGCAAATATTTCTTAAATATATACATGTGTGTGTATTTATATATACAAAATAATTATACACACCACACACACATATAATATGTAAACACAAACTTTCGGATGCGATTAATCGCGATTAATCGTTTCAAAGCCCTAATAAATATATATTAATAAAACAAATGCATTGTGATTTACTATTATCAACCTGTAATTGAAGGAAGTTGAAGGGTCCAGGGGTGAGACCAGGAGTGTCACAGAAGAACCGGATCGTGTTAATAGAGAAAAAGGCCACCTATAAATGAAAAAGTTGACAAAAGATCATAATCAGCAAACAGACAATTTGTAAATGTTATGAACATTAGTCCCACTTCACACTTCTTGCATCTGGACCATGTGAGTGGTGCAAAAGCTTTTGTACTGACAGATGATTGTACGTGCCTTAATACAAGATAATATGCAAAAGATTGGTTGATAAATAGGTTTAGGAGGCAAATTTTCCCTTATTTAACTCATACATACTACTTGTTAATACAGAAATCTGTTCAAATGGGTGTCAAAATGGATGTAGACAGGTGTTAAACTTTGCAACACATTTTAAAAACTTAGTTCATGTGTTTAATTTTATCATACCAATACAGCAGGACAGGCGAATTTAGCAATACTGGACTGCACAGTGAACCGTTCGTTATCGAGGGCTGTGATTGGACGGGAGAGAGCCATATCAAGACTGTACCTATTGGCCAGAAAAAGGTTATTAATTACTAGTGAGAAAATAAAATTGTTCACATATCACAAAGAAAAAGGTGCAGTGAAATAACTAAAAGTCTACTTGTTTGACTCCACTGAGGTATTAACCTGACACTGTCGAGTATAGGTGTGCGCACCACCCTGAAGAGGCGGTACTGCTGAGGACTGTGGGGGCCCCTCCGCTCATTCACGCGTGGGGAGGGAGGAGGGGAGAATGGCGGAAAAAGGTCTCCAGGCTCCAGCACGATGTGTTCGTCGTCCTGGTAACATATAAAGATTCAGTGATTCAGAAGAACAGAGTTAAAGAGCCAGAAAACCCGAGAGAAACACTCTTATTCTCCAAGGTTTTGTACCGTTTCAGATTCCAGTACAAAATACCAGTATTGCTACTTCAGTTAAATCATAATAGTTTAATACTGGATCTGGATAGTGTAACACTATTTCCTAACCATTTTCTATTTCAAGGGCAACACGCTATGTAGCCCTGCCTAGTCGAGTCACTTTATGTATATAGCAATTTAAACAATACAGATTGTTTTAAAGCAGATTTATAGTGATAAACAGGAAAATTACAATTCAGTGATGCAAACTGAATTCAATTCTGTTGTAAAGCAGCTCTAAAAAGACAATAGTAAGCAGTCGTGATTTAGCTGAAATCAGTTCAGTGTTGATTCACTTTGGTTCAATAACTGTGTTTTCCTCTGGCCAACTAACAAACAGTGTATGATTATGATTCAGACTGCAAAGTCAAGTCAACCTACTGAAATTGGTCCAGCATCCCACTCCACAAATAAAGTTGAGCATTAAATATCAAATACTTCCTGGTTGGCTGTGATTGTGTCACAGTAACAATCTCTGTAATAACTATGGTTACCATGCAGTCATCTTGTTGTTAATAAGCTAACATTAAGAGATTATGAAAATGACAAAAGCACATAACTCAATTAAAATGAAAATATAAAAAATAAAATCTGATTCAAAATATTACAAAAGGCTGTAATAGTATATAAATAATACTACAATGACGCTTTTACCATGGTAATTATGTATATAAAATAAATCTAAAATTGTTATGCATATAGTCATCCATACATCTACACAATACACAAAACAAAAAATTCATGTAATTCAGATCTGACATTACCTTGATGCCTCTGAGAGATGCAAATGCTTCCTGGCCTGGTCTAAGAGCGATGACATCACCTTCCACCAGTAGACTGATAGGTAGATTGACCAGTTGCTCGTCTCTGAATGTCCAATGCAGTGACCAGGAAGTGGAGGTGGGAGTGTAGAGGTCAGGGTACAGAGAGGGGGCCCATCTGATTGGATGTCCTGCACTTCTCTCCAAATAATCTGGCAACCCATCAGGAAAAAGTGAAAGTGAACATTAACTTATTAAAACATGGAATGACAAATCTAGAGAGCGAATAAATAATGACAGAACGAAAAACTATACTATACTTAGTTATATAAAAGCATATGCAGCCTTGTATGGGCTTTATGCACAGCTGCACTACTTCCTGAACTTAAGCGAGCTCCTTGTTTCCTGTCTGCCATTATTGGCCAAATTGATTAATTCAGGTGTGTCTGATTATTGTTGCCGTAACTACTGAGGTCAGGCACACCTGGATTAATCAATTTGGCCAATAATGGCAGACAGGAAACAAGGAGCTGGCTTAAGTTCAGGAAGTAGTGGAGCTGTGCATAAAGCCCATTGAAATGTGATGTAAATTAATGGATGACGCCTAGCATAACCATCATTACTTTCTGAAGCAGGACTGATTCCTTTAGATATTTATATACTCGCTGACTCACCGTTCAGCTGTGAGATGATGGACTTGAGCCTGCGCACCATCTCACTGGTCCGTAACCTTTGCTGCCGCCTGATGAGGAAGAGGTTCAGCAGCAGCAGGAGGAAGAGCGCACCTGCGTTCACCAGCTCTATGCCTTGACTGAGATAAAAAGGTAAGCAGCTTACATAAAACAAAATAACAAAGTGCTAATCCCAACTATTTGTTAAAGGGTTAGTTCACCCAAAAATGAAAATTAAGTCATTAATTACTCACCCCCATGCTGTACCAACCCCGTAAGACCTTCGTTCGTCTTCGGAACACAAATGAAGATATTTTTGATTAAATTTGAGAGCTGTATAACTACCACATTGGCTCCTAAGGGACTGCCTCTTGACGGCCCAGAAAGTCAATGAAGAAAATGTTTAAATATCCCAAGTGACTACCGTGGCTCAACTATATGTTTATCAAGCGACGCGAATACTTTTTGTGCGAAAAAACAAACAAAAATAACGAGTTTATTCGACTATTTTTTTCTTCCTTGTAGGCCAGAACGAGACTTCCTTATAGATTTCCACGACGCATGCGCGAGATTTGCGATCTGCGTACACCAGCTTACACCACTTCAGATCGCAATTCTCGCGCATGCGTCGTGGAAATCTATAAGGAAGTCTCGTTCTGGCCTACAAGGAAGAAAAAAAATAGTCGAATAAACTCGTTTTTTTTGTTTGTTTTTTCGCACAAAAAGTATTCGCGTCGCTTGATAAACATATAGTTGAGCCACGGTAGTCACTTGGGATATTTAAACATTTTCTTCATTGACTTTTTGGGCCGTCAAGAGGCAGTCCCTTAGGAGCCAATGTGGTAGTTATACAGCTCTCAAATTTAATCAAAAATATCTTCATTTGTGTTCCGAAGACGAACGAAGGTCTTACGGGGTTGGTACAGCATGGGGGTGAGTAATTAATGACTTAATTTTCATTTTTGGGTGAACTAACCCTTTAACATCCATTCAAAATGCCATTCAATTTTTTTTTTTTTGCTCCATCCCTGCCCACCTGCCCTCCGGCTGGCTGCCATGACAACACAACAGCCCAACCACCACAACCAGAGTGAGAACAGCTCCTGGCCAATGGAAGCATGAATGTCGGTTGTCATGGTGAAGGAAGCTCTTAGCCCACAGCTCCTGCAAAACAAAAAGTAAAACCAAAATCAGGATTTCCCAGACAAAACTAACTTTAACTTTAATGATAACAGAATAATGCAGAACAGACCTGTATCGTGTATCTTCGCCGGCTGAATTTCTGGTGTTGCCCCAGTAAATTGGACAGTTGGTCCCGTAGGGTGCACAGAGCTTGAGCTGTGGACAGTCCCAGTGGAGTCGCCGCCTCCTCCTCCTACAGAACAACCAAACCAAACAATCCATGAAAGTCACTTTGTTTTAAAAATTCTAGGGGCAGGTGAGATAAAAATGGCTTAGCTCATGAATATTAATTAGGATTTAAAAATATTTAAAGGCGACCTATTATGCTTCTTTTCACAAGACGTAATATAAGTCTCTGGTTTCCCCAGAATGTGCCTGAACAGATCATTTATTGTAGCTTGTCAAATTTGCCCCTATTTTGAGCAAAACACAGCTTTTGTGTGTTCCTTTAAATGCAAATGAGCTGCTGCTCCCCGCCCCGTAACCAGAATGGGGCGCAAGTAACCTTTACAGCTTGTGCTTCAGATACTTCAGCAAAAAAAAAAAAAAAAACTTTGCATGTACCATCATATTAATCTAAAAATCCACTAATAGTACAAATCTTTACCAGCCATGGGCGGGGCTTGAAATCTGCAACCGCTAGTTTGGAGAGACTGTTTATGATTTCTGGGAATTGTAAAAAACAGAAGTGGATGAATTTTTACCATTATAGGCTGGTTGTTAAAACACAATGCAAAACATATCTGTGTTCAAACCCCTTATAAAAGCTATAATAGCAAAGAACTAAATGAACGAATTGACTCGGAAAAAGATTCGTTCATTTTGATGAACGAGTTCGAACAGGAGAGTCACAAACGTGCATCACAGGCCAGCATTTGAGCTTATAAAACGTAAACTTTTTTTTTTTTTTTTTTTTTTTTAAATGACCGATCGTTTCGCTTGATAAGACACTTATTCGTCGTCTAGAATCGTTTAAAGCCCTTTGAACAGTTTGCACTGAAACGGTCTTTTGGACCTTGAACCGTTTGTTGCCAGTAAAGTGCATTATTATGGAGAAAAATCCTGAAATGTTCTCATCAAAAACTTTCATTTGTTTTTGACTGAAGAAAGAAAGAAAGACATGGACATCTTGGATGACATCGGGGTGAGTAAATTATCAGCAAAAGTTTTTTTTTTAAAAGTGAACTACTCCATTAAAATTTTTGGTCAATCGGATCCCGGTCTGATTGTCCAAATCTGAAAAGCAATCTAAAATAAATTTTGTAGAAATTGACATTTTCAAAAAGTTGTATTTAAACTTTAAAATATTCCATAAAACACAGCCAATAATGACAATTATTATTTATTTTATTAGCTTTATTCACCAGTTCAAAAGCATAGAAGGAAAACTATTAAGGGAATGCAGACACAGTAAGTCAAACCTATTTATTTAGGCTGAAACTTTTATTGCTCAACATGCCTATTATGGTCACAAAATAAAAGGCTCCCTCTCCTCTGACGCAATATGGCTATCCTAACAGTATTACCAGTGGATTTGTGGGACAGCTAGGGTCCCGTAGTAGCAAACGATGGCCCACCACTATAAATAAACACACCACTTTCCCACAGCCTGAACTAAATGCTTTCATGAGCATCTCTCACACATCAACGAGCAGGGATTTACCTTCAGCTCGCACAGAGAAACACGCAATAACACATGGTGGCCCATTATGGGTAAACCACTCAAGACCTTGAAAAAAATGCACCACTCAATCAAACCCAGAGCTGAGAAAAGTACACATGCACCTGACACGACACTTCCACCTGTTCACGATACTTGAGATTAATCACATGCAAACAACAGACTTAAGCCTTCGCACACAAGACCTAAATGTCGGTCCCGGACAGTCGGATTCAGACAGATCACAAACAACTGAGTTTGTTAGAAGTGTGCACAGATCCACTCACTTTATTCTTCCAGAACCAGGTCCCATTTTTCAGGATCATGGCTGCGACTACTCCCTCTGCTGCCGACAGACTAATGTATGACTGGTGCGCGTGTGGGCTAGACAGTGTGCCGAGTGCTAACGGGATAATGTATGCTGCTGTTTCAGCACCAGTCACACGGCCTGGACAGACAGTCTCTGCCTCTGCGCATTCAGAGGCTCTGTTTTGGGCACGTCCCAGCCACCCTTGTGTAATCTGCCAGTTAAAAAAGCACTGCACTTTAAAATCAGTGCAATTGTCCAGAGAGAATGAACACAACTGTTCTTTTCAGCTGGGAACTGTGGGTAGGTCTGCTAAAAACAGTTAAGCTGAAGGAGAATGAACATTAAAGAAAGGAGGTTTTGTCAGTTCTGGCATGAATTAGTATGAGAGCTCTGCAGAGGCATCTGCAACACTCCGCCTGAACAGAAACAGGCAAAAAACGGTGACAGTGAAAAGCTGTAAAGGATGAGCAAGTATCTGGGTTGGAGAGCTTTTGAGAGAAATAATTAGAGAATAAAGTGAGGGAAAGGGGCTTGAAAGACAAGCAAAAGCATGGTGTGACCTCGCCGCCCAGTCCAGGCATTCATCCATTCCAGCTAACACAGCAGTTTACAGGACTAGCAGTGATGTGGTGCGGCAGGACAAAGAGCAGCATCCTCATTGAACCCTATAACCGGGATGTGCATTTGAGACAGATCGACATATATGTAATATATATATATTAAAAAAAAAGATATAGTGGAAAAAATTGACATAAAGTGTGAATATATATAAATATATATTCAGATCTATATATATCTCAGCACACTCTCATTACCTCAGCAAAATCAATACAGGTAAGACAAGAACCAAAAAGGGGATCTCAGCAACATTATTACTGCCAAATTACACAGTCATACAATGACTTTGATGATGCTGTCCAAATTCAGCTAAATTTAGATGTTTTAAGGTACTTGAGTTTAATTGATTAAAAGGGATAAATTCATTTTCTCAATAAATTAAATCACAGAAATGTACATATATGAGCTGGTGAAATAAATGATGTGACAGCTGACAAATGTACAATATGTTTAACTACATGAAACAAACATATTGCTTCCACAAGGTATAGGTAAAGTCACTGAATTTCTAGCCCAACTTCACACCAAATTCATATATAAAGCTTTTCTTCATGTCCAAAGTCAAAATCACGATATGTCTGTAGAGACAACTTCTACAACTTCCATTTCCATTAAAAATTGTCTATCGTAGTTCAAGATGAGCTCTTAATTATTATAAGACACTTCAGAGCAAAATTACCCATGACTGGAGAATATGAACGAAACTCCCACTGTAAACAAACAAACACAGTTTTTCAGCGCTTCCTGTATGTAGTATAACAGAGGTCTTAAATATGCCAAAGAAGAATGAAAAAAATCAACAACAAAAAAATCAGTGAAGGTCTACTAGTGTGATCAAGCCCAGGGTCATTGAATTTGAGTTCATGTCAGGCTATGTCATTTACATGAGAGTAATTAAGCCAGTTATTTACATATTTTGCTGTAGTGTGTCAGTAGGAAATCAGTTTACATTTCCAAACATTTCTTTTGCCATTAATTGTAATAATCCAGCGAGATTTTTATATGTACAAGGACAAGTAGTTTGACAACAGCCAGTGCGCCACATGGAAATCTTATCTCACCATTATGGAGTCTGATTACAAGAAGAAACAGAAAAAACTGAGACAGACTAAATCCAGAAGAACTGCGGCAACGTCTCCAAGATGCTTGAAGAAACCTCCCTGAAAAACTATGTGCAAGTGCTCCTAGGATAAAAGCTTTATTAAACACTGTATTTACACCAAATATTGATTTGATTTACATAAATAAAATGTATTTACGACATAATTTTTTGAAAGCATCCTCACTTTACAGTCTTTTTAGCCTTTCTACAAACATCTTGGAGACGTTGCCACAGTTCTTCTGGATTTACTCTGTCTCAGTTTTTCTGTTTCGTCATGTAATCACAGACAGACTAAATGATGGTGAGATCAGATCTACATGTGGAGCACCGGCTGTTGTCAGACAGCTTGTGCGTACAAATTAAATACATTAATTAGGTCAATGAGGCAAGTTAGGTTAATGAGGAATGTCATTGGATAACTGGTTTGTTTTGTAGCCAATCAACCCAATTTTATTTTAATAATTCTCTTATTCCTAGCAAATTTAAATAAATAAGGCTTTCTCCAGAGAAAAAAATATAATAAGAAATACTGTGTTAAACATCTCTTGGAAAATATTTGAAATTGAAATAAAGTCATAAAGTATAAAGCCATACCCCAAAATATCCCAAAACTCTTGTTGCATTACTTTATATGTGACTCTTGCTTGTATTACAACCTGAGGGGTGGGTCAAAATTATTCTCGGTGGCAATTGATAGTATGCGCATTTCAAGACTAGCAAACTTACCTGTTTCTTATCCTGTAGCTCCATGGCAACCGCTGTATCTCACCATGCTCTGTCGAGCAGCCCAGAGCTGGTAATTACGGTCCACACTTGTCCCAATACCAGCCCGGCCCCCAGCTCCAAGATGCCTCGTCTGCAGGCACTGCCAGTCTGAGGGACGGTTCTCGGGGCTGTAGTCGATGCCCAGGGAACTGTAATATAGGAGAGGGTGTGGCTTCTCTCTTCTTACATTCAAAGGGATCTGAAATGGGTAGAAAGTGTTACAAAGGGAATTATTAAAAAGAGTTAATGACAAGTTTAAATGCTGCAGTAACTGGAAAAATGATGTATTCATGGCAATAAGCATATTGCCAAATAAAGATATGCACATTTTTCCCAGGTCCCACCATTTTCACTGGAAGTAAAAAAGTTGGTAACCCTGGCTTATGCTTGCTTGCAATACTGACCAATAACATGTCAGTAAATAAGGATATTTGACAAACAACATGTCTGTGAACTTTTTTCTTTTTAAACAAACATCAAGAGTTTCGATTAAAATTCAGGCAAGTCTATGGTCCTACTGTGAGACAAGTATTCAAATATTCCATACAACCTCTAATATGGTAATAAAAATTGCATGCATTATAATTATAAAAGCAAAATTGGCTATATTCTGTCTAAAAAGTTTAGGGTGGAAAATAGCATGTCGCATGGCAGGACATCTTAACTTCTTAAAATGTATAATCCATTATATTTCAGATTAGAACATGCTTATGCCACCTTAATATAATCTGGAAAATAAACAAGATACATTATTTAAGGGTGCCAGTAATCTGTAAAACTGCTTTTGGCAACAGTCTACAACCTCAAACAATTTGACATTTACTCATTTAATCTTTAGCTTTCTAGGTAAGACAAGCAAACTTACTCTTACTGACTTTAAATATCTAAACAGGTGTAATTAATCATCATAGCCGAAAACAACCCCAAATAAATCACTTACAATCTCATAAATCCAGCAGATTCTGAGAAAGTAGTGTTTACCTGATTTATAAAATAGTATACTTTACAGAGACTTTAATCTTTGACTACAGGTAGTGTAATGAATGATGATGCAGGATTCATCTGAACATCTAGTCTCTAAGCAAATGCTAGAGACTTAATGATAGAGACTTAGTAATGTGTATAATACTTCAGAGATGCACTAAATAAACAGTGGTATTGCATAAAGTTATTAAGGCAGAAGTAATATCTTGCATTGGCTTATATTAATGAGGAACCATATTTCAGAGTAACGTTATCTACGATTATTAAAAAAACTGTGTTAACATGAAAGACAGTTGAACGTCTGATCGAGCCTTGTCGGCCTGCTTTTTATCTCTGTTGGATTTAGCTGTCAAAGTTAGAATAATTTGTATAAAACCTCTTTATACCATTTATAAATATTCCAAACAACTGGTTTATCAGTTAATTAGAGGTGGCCTAGGGGTTAAATGATACTAGCTATATGCTCAAATCACAATAAATCAATGCAAACGTACGTTATAGAGGTGTAACATCAACGACCCGCAAGTTGTATCGTCAATCATCAAGAGTGTTTAAGCAGAATCAACTAATATTCGTCTCAAAATCCTTGGACTCACTCCCTGTTGACGGCCATGTTAGTGACTCGAAGGGCGTGGTCTGTTTGTGCTGGGACGATGTAGTGGAATCTGATTGGTCAGTGTTATACGAGAGGCGGGATTTGTTTTGTTTTGTCTTTTGTGATTGGTCAGTACTACGGGAAGTCAAATGGTGCTCACTGCAGTGCCATATGACGTCCAGCCCCCCCACCCCTCTCCTCCCTGGACGGATCTTGACCTGGTAGAGTAAAGCTCCACCTCTGTGGACCTAATGGGTGGAGTTATGTTACGATAGGGTTTTGTCAGAGCCGTTAAATATTAATATGTTTCAACGGCTATGGGTTTTGTCAGAGGCAGAGCCGTATAAAGAGGTGGCTATAGGGCTTTAGGTTATGTGTTGGGTTAGGGTTTAGTTGAGCCATCTTGCTCCACCCATTAAGTCCAGCGAGGGGGAACTGGACCTGGACGTCAGTGACTTGCCGCGGTGTGACTCAAAGGGCGGAGCCTCTGTTTGACGTAGTTACCCTGCATATTAAATCTTCAGTGTCATGTGTTGTTTATAATAAATGCATATTGATAAATAGTGCTCTTTAAATGTTTATCTGCACACAAATGGAATGATAATGTTTCTCGGTTTTCTGAAGAGGACATATGAATGATTTTTATTGAAAAAGAATGAAAAATACACTTTAAATAGATACATTTCTATACTCACTAAAACATTTTATTTTAATTGGACGTTAATAATTAAACATAATTTTAACACATATACAAAACAGGTCAGACAGGTTATAATAAATATAATCACAAATCATTTGGTGGTATACATTCTAAGATTACCAAATTAAAAAAAAATTTTAATACAAAAAATAAAATAAAAAAATTACTACATTAAATAATGCTTACCAAATTATTAATTTTCATTCCAAAAAATGTATTTATGCTGTTTACATCGCTGCAAACCCCTAGTATTTTTACAGATCCCTTGTTGATTACCCTGAATATAATTAATTAAACACTTGGTAAGAATTTGCTTTGATCTTATGTAAACTTTTCTACATATTTATGAAATATAATGTCTATAATAATATATGGCAGGAGACATATTTGAACTCAGGGTAAGTCATGGGATATTAGGTGACGTTTGCATTTGTCGGTTGTTTAAAATGGGGTCCCAGCCCGACTGGACATGCTGCTGTAGGAGGGTTTCACCACCTCTTCTATAATCACAGCAATGGTATGGCATAGTTCTTTTGCCTGGGAGAAATGAGAGATCAAAAACAAGAGCAATCTCATTAAATAAACACTTCCAGCTCTTTGAAAATAACAATATGTATATATCCATGACATGCATACCTGCTTTAGATTGAAGCTGAGAGTCCTAGGTTGAGTTTGGCCACTAAATATGATCTCAACTGATTGCAGCTTGTCTTTTTTGGGACGGATTGAGCGCAAGGACTGCACATCCTCTAGAGACACTGTCAAACATGCGTTCTGTGAAGTTTGTGATAGTTTAGTCATTGTTGAGCATGGACACAATGCAAACACACAATGATGATCAAAGCATTATGGGAATACTGAGTGTCAGATACCTGTGATTTGGGATCAATGATCGTGATAACTTCATGGTTGACAGCGATCAGCGAAGGAGAGGGGCAGCTGTGATGACTTACTTTCTGAGCAGTGAATATATCAAATCCATAGAAAGGTAGCGAACTGACAGTTTCTGGAAAGTTAAAAGAGTTTGTTTGAAAAATATGAAATACAGATGTAAAATCAGTAAATGGAATGGGAACATTAAAGGGATACTCCACTTTTTTTGGAAATAGGCTCATTTAACAACTCCCTCATAGTTAAACAGTTGAGTTTTACCGTTTTCGAATCCATCCAGCCGATTTTCTGATATTTAGAAGAATATCAGTAACCAGACAGTTTCTGAACCCATTTACTTCCATATTATGGAAGTCAATGAGACCAGAAACTGTCTGTTTACTGAAGTCAATGGGTTCAGAAACTGTCTGGTTACTGATATTCTTCTAAATATCAGAAAATCGGCTGGATGGATTCGAAAACCCAACTGTTTAACTCTGGGTGAGTTGTAAAATGAGCCTATTTCCTTTAAGACAGGTTTGCTCACTTACTGATAAAGCGGGCTTTAGCATCAAGAGGGCTGAGGGGGCCTAAGGTAGAAAACTGTGCCCGTATTGTAGCAAGAAGCCTTTCATCGCTGGAGTTGAGCCCATCCTTCCGGGGAAGGTACTGCTTTACCTCAGAGCTGATGTTTGAACATTGATTACCATTACATTGTGTCAAGAGTGTCAGATTTAAAACAATGATTCTAGTTAGCTGAAATGACTAAGTTTCATTTATAATTTTAGGTATAATACATCACATCGCTTGAGATATATAAAATTACTTGGATGGTAGATCAGTCAGTCCATGCGCAAGGTGTTGGAGAGCGGTCAACTCTGCCACCAGCTGATAGATTGTAGAGCTGTTCATGGGCAGCAACACCCTCCCTTGCAGGTAATTGGTCACAAACTAAAAATACATATGACCGGCATCCATCAAACATAATAATGAGATGTATTTGAACTTAGGTTTCATTTATTTGATCAAAAGTACACTAAAAACATGTGAACTTTTAAAATGTAATTTATTTCTGTGTTGGCAATGGCGAATTTTCAGATCTTCAGTCACATGATCCTTGATAATATGCTGATTTGGTGCTCAAGAAACATTTTTTATTATCATTATCAGCGTTGAAAACAGTTGTGCTGCTTAATATTTTTGTGGAAATTGTGATTCTTTTTTTTAGGATTCTTTGATGAATAGAAAGTTCAATGAAAAGCATTTATTTACATTTATTAAATGTATTAAAGTATTTAATAGGAACATTATAAATGTATTCACTGTCACTTTTGATCAATTGAATGCATACTTTATTAAGGCTAGGCACTACAGGCAAAAACTGTGTTTTTTGTGCATCAGTCAGTTTAGAGATTTTAGCATTTTTGGCTTTTCATAAAGTGTTTTTTTTTTTCAGACTAGTGGACATAAAACATCCAAACAATACTTTTAACTGTATCTTTTAGAGCACTTTATCTATTTGCGTCTGTAGATTGTAATTACAGTATATATCTTTAAAGGCTGTTTTCTCAAAATGAGTTTTTCCTCCTACATTGAGCCAGAAATCTCTACTTCAGTAACACTTACATACACCAAACAGTTTTATTCTTATATACTAAAAGTTTTTAAAAAGGGGTTTGTTCATATATGTTTTTCCTGATTTTATACAACATTTAATTCCTAACCTGTAAATGTATGCAAATGAGTGCATATTTAATAATTTGCATATTTAAACATAACATTACTGAAAACATGTAATACAAAAAATGTTTTGCAATTATTAATGTTATCACATAATGTGATATAACTGGTGAAGTATGGTGATATTTATTAGTGTTTTCTTTACCCTATTCACCTGGGGTGTCTCGCCTTAATAAAAGTACTAATTTATCTCTCTTTTTTTATCTTACCACAATGTTTGAATGGTATCGTTGTCTCCACAAAAATGTATAGCAGGAAAAACTGTTTTCAACATTGATAATAATAACAATAAATGTTTCTTTGAGCAACAAATCAGCATATTCAAATGATTTCTGAAGCATCATAGTAATGATCCTGAAAATTTAGCTTTACCATTATAGTAATAAAGGACATTTTTAAAAATGTATAAAAATAGAAAACTAATATTAATATATTTCATAGATATATTACAGTATATTTAACGTTTGACAGGTATATTTCATATTTATTGTATTTTGTAATCTTGAATATTCATTACTGTTAAACAGGAAAACCGTAATGTTTCACGTAAAAATGAATTCAAAAGAGACTTTGTACCAGCTGATAGTGGAACCCCAGGTAAAGATCATTGCTGAACTGGAGTGGCTGTTTCCATATTATGCGACGAAAGGAGAGGGAGATCGAGCCATCATCCAGCAGGAAGTCAAATAGATACTCATCAGAGTGAATTGGGCGTGACACATCATCTAAAGAAAGTGATTAATTAATTGTGAGAACAGTGTGAAAGCATAAACTGATTCATGTGTAGAAGAGGGACATCTTACCCCCTTTTTTAGTAGCATAGATGGAAAATTCCTTCACTTCTGCTGTATTTATGACAGCCATCTCAGCGCAAAACTCTTGTAACACCTCAAATGCAACCTATAGAAAAGCATAATAGCGCTACATGTAGACACTACATAATCTTTAAATAATAAAACTGGAAAGAGGGGGCCTCACTTACACTAAAGCTGTGAATCTTGCAGGGAAATTCGGTTCCATCAGGCAGCGCGATGGGCAGCCGACGACAGCTCCTCATAGCCTGCATGTGATTCAGATATTGTGGTAAAAGAAACAATTTCACATTCATTTTACATTCTCTGCTCAACATTTTCAATGTCTTCACTTACCAAAATGGCCTCCATCTCTGAATGTGAAGGGATGTGCCTGCGTCCTCCAAAACTGAGTGATCGTCTGAGATTCAATGCACACACATTTGCCAGTTCTAGACACAAATATTATATGCACAGAATCACATTCTCTGCTATTTTTGTGTACATACAAACAGGTTTAAATGACTTTCTAATAAGATTGTATAGTAAAATCCATGTGAGAGTAAACTTGGCTTATATTGGTGGGGGTCATTAAAGCAAGTAAATACAGAATAAGATGTTAGAAGTGGATACCGTACCTTGAAACGGGTGGTTGGCATCCTGAATGATGTTCTCCAGGTGGCGGGTGCAATACGAAAGGAGAGTGTTGGAACAGGGGAAGAATCCAGTCACCAGACTGAACAAACGCCAGCCACGGGAGCAGTTCTCGCTACAAAATCAGAAAACAATATAAACTACTATTCAAAAGTTAATGTTCCTGAAAAGAGTCTCTTTATGCCTATCAACGTTGTGAAATATTATTACAATTGTGTTGTCTATTTTAATATATTTAAAAAGGTAATTTATTCCTCTGATGGAAAAGCTGAATTTTCAGCATCATTACTCCAGTCTTTAGTGTCACATGATCCTTCAGAAATCATTCTAATATACTGATGTGAAACATAACTTCATTTTATTATTCGCTAAATAGTTTGTGTGAAAACTTTTTTAGGATTCATTAATAAATAGAACGCATTTATTTGAAATAGAAACCTTTTGTAACACTATAAATGTCGGTAACACTTTATTTTGATGGTCCCTTTTGAAAATTCTGTTAACAATAAGTAACTTTGCAACTACATGTCAACTAAATGTCATTAGAGTATTTTTAGACTGTCCGCTTAATATCTGATAACAGTTTATTGTGATGCTCCTCCAACAGACAATCTACGGACTATAAGTAACTTTGCAACTACATGTCAACTTATTCTATCCCTAACCCTACCAGTCTACTAATACTCTACTAACACTCTAGTGAGAGTTAGTAGAGATGTAGGTGCAACGTTACTTATAGTCAACTGAATGTATTAAATGGACCATCCAAATAAAGTGAAACCTAAATGTCTTTACTGTCACTTTTGATTAATTTAATATGTCAATACACACGTTTGAACGATAGTGTACACACAATATCACTCACTTGACTGGGTGTTTGGTGGTCTGCTTGATGACCTGACAGTAGATCTCATCCCTGAGGAACTCCTTCTCTTTTCCCAGCTAAACCAAAACAAGTTGTCATGTTACAGATGCACAAATTCACAATACCTCTCAAACAAATACGCTCTACATTTAGAGGGAAAGCTCACCTGCAAAATGAAGTTCACACAGTCACTCTCTGTCTGATTTTTCTTCATAGGCTGATCCAACATAAACTGCATAATAACTACAAAGAGATCGCTGGGTAAGATACTTGTTCTCTTTATTTCTTTATACTCTTTATTATACTTTATTCTGATTGGTCAATCTGCTATCAAATATTTTGGTATAATGACAACAAAATAAAATGACTGCTTTTGCAGGCAAACAATTGTTTTTATTTTATTTTATCTTATAGCCTATATAAATTTATTTTTTTTAATTTATACACACACACACACACACACACACACACATATATATATAACTAATTTAAATACCAATGTAAAAAGTGGAATAATACACATTTAGTCTGTCACTATCGCAAAAAATAAACCCCTACAGGGTGATATACAAGAGCCCTTTGCTCTTTGAGGTGCTGATTTTATTTTAGGAGACCCACTGACTTTGACAAAATGTATGCTGTTATAATGGGTGAGTTTACATTATGTCTGTGATAACATTTGTTCACTTACACATGAAGTTTTGAGAACCCAGACGATTGAGATCATTATCTGAGAAATGGATTAGCGATTCCTGAATGGGATTCTAATAAAAGAAAATACAGCAAGCAAAAACAATCAGACAAACTCATAAAACACCAGCATATTCACAGTGAGAGACTAAGAGGTGCATACGTACTGGAGTGAATCCCACCATCTCATTTAGATTTTTGTCTTTCATGTTTGGTCTGAGAAAAGAGAGAAACAGGTCAGTGTTCAGTGGAGTTTGATGCAAAGCAATTTTGTGGATAATTTCATCTGTTTGAAGTTTGATTTCCAGAGGTCTTTACCTGGTGATAGAATCGGCGAAGAACTTCCTAGCAAACTCAGCCATGATATAATGCTGACGTTCTGATTCAGATCTGTGGATGGATGCCACCTCCACACTGTATTCACTGCTGGCAGCCACGGAGCGGGCAACAGGGATGTTGGAGAGGGAGCCATTGGCAGGTACATTGGTCACAGTGCCATTAACAGGAATGTTGGTGACGGGGCCATTGGAAGAGACGGTGAGTCTCATACTCTTTTTTCGTTCAAGCTGCCGCTCCATGTTGTTGCTGTGGTAGTCTGGTGGGGCACAAGGCTGAGTGACGTCCAACGGGAAGAGTCCAGAACGGCCCCCACTGGAACCAAACATCCATCCTGCAAAAAACATCTTTTATGTTATGTGCTGTACAACTTAATCAATCATATACATACACATATAAGTGATATTCATTTTTACAGCTAACAAAAATGTGTTCTAAGAACATTTTGCGAACGTTCTCATTGCGTTCTTAAAACTTTTCAAAAGTCCAGTTTTTTTAAATGTTTTTTTTTTTTTTTAAATGTCTTGGTTATGTGAATGTTAGAGAAAATATAGAGGTAATGTTTTCTCTATTTGATAATTTTGCAAGTAATATCTAACTAACGTCTAACTAACTAACTGACTAACGTCTAACTAACTAACTGACTAACGTTTTGTGCCAATGTTTTGATAGCGTTATTAAAGGTTAGATAACTTTGAACTAATCTTGTATTTACATTACTGGAAGAACATTTATTCATAGAGAACCAAGCCAGAACGTTAGCCAAAGTTCTAAGAGCTTTCCCTGTCAGCTGAGATATACACTGGTAACAGTTTACAAAAAGGTCTCATTTGCTAAGTTTAGGTAATGTATTAACTAACATGAACTAACCATGAGCAATACATTAGTTACAGTATTTGTTCTGTAAATCTTTGTTAACTTTATTTAAAAATACAGTTGTTCATTGTTTTTTCATGTTAGCTCACAGTTCATTACTAATGTTAACTAATACAGCTTGAATCTGATGGTATCCTTTGTGTGTGTTAACAAATTAGAAAACTCGAGCACAAACTTTGTGCTCAACTGATGATATGAGTTTGGGCAGGGAATATATCTTTTCTAAACAATGTAAGACAGGGAAATCTGTTTTAAAACTATTTTATTTTGAATATGTTTTTGCTAATCTGTTTGTGTCGCTAACGGAGTAGAAATGACACATAGTAGTTTTTGGGAAAGGCTTATGGAGATCCACGATCCCAAATGGTTTTCTCAGGTTCTCTTCTCACCATCATTGAGTCCATCCATGTTTAACAGTTTGATGACATCGCCTCTGCGAAAGCTCAGCAAGCTCCTGTCATCTGTTACATAGCTCTTCACAGCGATCACATAGTCTGAGTTCTGCAAATGGAGAATCAGGTAAATTTATTCAAGATTGCAGAGAAAATTAAGGTTCACAATTCAGTAATTTCACAGGCGACGTTAGCAAATCCACATGATCACAAATTTTCTGTGAGGACGAAAGATTTCCCACTCAGGTCTTACAACAGGTTCAAGAAAGCTGCTTGGTAGTGCTTTTTTATATGGCTAAACTATTGACAATAGATGATAGACCTTTTATGCCATTTTATGTTGACTTTAAGTGAAAAACTACAGCTATATTGGTGTTGAGGCTAGTATGAATAACTGAGCACCTTAATCAGCTCCATGAGGAAGAGACGAATCACAGCAGCGATCTGTGAAGCCTTTTGGGAGTGAAGTTCCAATTCTTCATTACTTATAGTGATCACAACTTTTCCAGCCTCTTTCTGCTGTACCGACAACATCTGTGAGTAACTGAACAGTAAAAACATATGATTACATAAACTGCAACACTTGACTTTGGGGTCAGTCAGAAATTAATACTTTTGTTCGTCAAGAACACATTAAATTGATCGAAAGTGACAGTAAAGACATTTATTGAACTTTTTATTTATCAAAAACGTATCACAGTGTATCATGGTTTCCAGAAAATGATTAAGCCACACAACTATTTTCATGATTGAAAATAAACTAAATGTTTCTTGAGCACCAAATCAGCATATTAGAATGATTTCTGAAGGATCATGTAACTGAAAATTTTTCAATCACAGGTCAAACTTATATTTTAAAATATAGTAAAATACTAGAAAACAGTTATTTTAAACTGTAATAATATTTCAAAATATTACACTTTTTACTGTATTTTTTATCAAATAAATGCAGCCTTAGTGAGCATAAGAGACCCCAAACTTTTGAACAATAGTGTAAATAAATGATCTGAGGAATGATTTGAGGACATTTCCATCTGCTAATATGTTCTGTACCTGTAGCTGTGGAGCAGTTTGAGGTGTTTGGGATTTATGCCTGAAGCTCTGGCCACCTTTAGCAGTCTGATTCCTCGATGAGACACTCCCAGAACCTGTGCATCTCCATTTCCCAGCTGTTAAAGCACACATGCAAACACATTTCAGACTGCTTAACAAATTTCTGTTTCCATATTTATGTAAGAAAAGCCAAGTGTTTTTAGTTCACCTTCACATTAAAGAGACGTGAAAAGTAATTGGTCCAGTTGTCTCTTGCTGCCATGACAATTCTTTTCTTCATTGCATCATCATCTAGAGAACTGATATTGGTTCTGATATGGAAGCTCGCTGGTGATAAAGACAGTAAGAAACACAAATAAACCATGTTCAGTTATCCATAATAGCTTATTTGAACTATTATTAGATTGGTATGGCTTTAATATTATGCATCTGGCATACCCAACAGGTCTTTCATTTTACGCCGCTCCTCACGTGAAATCCTCAGACAAGAATCCGAGTAAGTGTCTCGCATGATCTGCAGTTCACAAAAACAGTGGATACTGTGTGGCCCAGAATTTTATGTAAACTAAATAGTTTTGAAACTTTGAATTCTATACACAACTTGTTTGTTACTGACCTGCTCGCAGAGTAAATTAAGGATGTATAGGTTGTTGAATTTTTCTCTGGGATAAAATAGCTGCGTTCAAGACAGCACAAATAAAATGAATACACATAAGTAGTGCTAAAACAGCTGTGATAACTGTGTAGGAGGCCATCAGTCATGCAAAGTCACATAAAACAGTCTTGACTTAAATACCTCCTTGCGCAGGAAGAGTTTGGCAGGCATACTGGGGTAGGAGAAGTAGACGCTGGCAGAGAATCTGTGCAATTGGGAACGAACACTCTCCTCCTCGGCCATCTGGCTGAACTGATCTTTAGAAACAAATAGAGGGTGGGAAATTAGTACATAAGATTATTGTAACAAGGTTAGTTGTTCAGAGAAGAAGGAGGCGGGAACAGATGAACGTTCAAACTAACTGTTATCCAAAAATAAACAAATACAAAAAGAAAGTAACGCGTCAGCCCCTCATGGACAACTGCCGCATCGAAACATAATAAAACCATGTGGGTGACACTAATTAACACTCACAGCACTGGCCTCGCACCGTGCCCACAGCTCTCGGCCTAGTCCTGCTCAAATTTGCATATAGTTTATTCCTGATGCGCAGTGCCTTCTGATCTCTTATAAGTTTTTATAATATGAATATGCTTGTTGCACATTAAAGTATTTCTACAAAAGTGTACAACAGTGTATTTTATATAAAAAATAAAAAAAACAGGATGCAAAGATTAATTGAGCATTTTGGAAAGAAATATACAGTTTTTCCAGCACCTGTAATGTTTCAATTAGACAATGTTTAGAAAATGTTTCGAAGGAAAAGAAACACCTGGAATTTTTCTTAATCTAAACTTCTCAACACCTGGAACATTTCAAATACATAAAGGAAATAATGAAGAAAAAACATACATTTTCTTCAATTCATAATAAATTATTAGTTTTTTAACACCTACAATATTTTGATTTTCATAAATAAATATAACAAGAAACATCTGGATTATTTCTTAATCTTTTTTTTAACTATATATTTCTTTTTAAATTGGAAGTTTTATCTACACCTGGAATACTGGGGATAAACCATGTGAACCTATGTTCAGTTAATTGCACTAATTGTCATTAAATAAAACTAAATGATATTGTTTCAATCTTTTAAAAGTGTCAATTTAATATTTTATCCAATATAATTATGTAATTTGTGACATCACTTACTAAGTTCAGGTGCAGGCATCGGTGGCGGGTCAGGGATTTGGGGAGGTGGAGGAGGGATGGGGTCAAGAACTCGAGGCAGAGCCTGTGAGCGCTGCGAGCCGAAGAGATCAGCTAGTGAACGCTGCTTCTGTTTCATTTCACTGGAGATAGTGCGACGGCCATGGGACTCAGGGGCCGGAGGAGGCATCTCTTTCCACTGTTTCTATAGCAAGAATGCATAAATGATTCACTGAATGAATGAAACTGAACTAAAGCTCAAAAAGGTCAGAAATTAAAGACAACACTGCTTTATGGCTTGCCACTTGTCGTCAGTATCATCTACCTTCTCTTTAGTGACAGGTCCCTGAGCTTTAAGAATGGCCAGTGCCTCTTCTTTGGGGTCATTTTTCTTTACAAAGTGCTTGGCTGGAACCCTGTGAAGATCAAAGTTCACATTATTCCACCTCTTACAGTCTGTAAATTACTCCAAGTGATCAAAGCAACACAGTATCATGCAAGTTTTCATTAACAGATCTGAGTGAATCAAAGTGAATCACAGTTTGCAGCCCATTTTGCTTCCATAATGCAAAAAAAAAAAAAAAATGAGGGCAGGACTTGATTTTATCCATTGGGAATTGATTAGATTGTGAAGAGTGGTCTCTAGGTGGAGCAAGTTATAGCTTCACAATAATGTGACAAGGAACATGAATAAGGAAAGTAATTAGAGTCAATTCTTGGCCCACCTGACAGGCTCAAAGGCTTTAGGTTCTGGAGTGGGCCGATTCTGGTACAGCTTAATGATCTCTCTAATGTTGCTGGTAGGTTCTGGTTTAGGAGATGTGGGTTCTGGAGATTCTGGTTCAGGTTCTTGATGTTTAGGAGGTTCTGGGAATGGTTTCACTGTGTGAAGAAGAGTTTATTAGCATCCAGATACACCATTTTAGATGATGGCTACACAAATTTATCACGAAAACATGTTTCATATCAGTCAATATCGAATATCCCGATAAATGGCAAAACTATATTTCAAGTTTAAAGGGAGATTTTTGCTTCTGAGTTAAAGTTGCAGAAACCATACAGTTAATTGTGGTTTCATCATCAGAACAAGACACTTTTCAAACAGGTGAACATTTCACAAAATAACATTTTCATGTTTTGTCTCTTAAAAATGCACATTTGACAGTAGCTTGAGTTAGGGTGCAAATTTTTTTTTTTTTAATTTTATTAACAAAAACAGTCAATTGGCAAATCACCATTGCACACCTGCAGGTGATAGGTGCCTGTGAAAAAAGACCAAATGGGTAGTTTAAAATAAATAAATAAAAAAACTAGGAACTCCAGCACACTATCATTACTTACAACGTTTCAGTCTCATAACCTTCATCAGGCATATCTGTGTATCCATATGCCGAAACATTGCTAATAATATTTTGATAATCATTTGCAAGTATGGATAGTGTGTGGGAGTTCCTTGTTTTTTTAGATTAACAAAAACAGTAACATTTGTAAATATTGTAACAACCTCATTTTATAGGGTAAAATTTGTTTGTCCATAGTATTTGGATCATATTAACTAAAGGTAAAAACCACGCATTGGACCTCACTAACATGATAAAAAGTAATATTGTTTCTATGGTATTATTTGTTATGAAAACAGTAACTGAAAGAAATGTAGTATCACAAACTAGTTTAAATCATGAGGCATTTGATTTGTGGTTTGTATGGGAGAACTCTCCACTGAACTGGAAAAGTTTTCACTGGATCTCACAGCACTGTGTAGTGGTCGAGTGACTGTGATGGTCAGAAACTAAGTGCATTTGCTCAAAGCTCACGCTCAGCTAGCTAAATTGGTACTGGCAAAACACTTGTGCAGCATTATTTACATAGTACATAAACATTATATCAAACACATATCTAACTTTTGTTATCATTTTATTGAGGAAAACTATGTTGCGGCGATAATTATTGTTATCATTTTATCACCCAGCCCTAAATACATACTAAAGAATACATTACATAAATGTGAATATTTAAAAAAATTAAATAAAGAATGAACCACTTGTTGTAGGTAAAGAAAATATCAAAGCAGAAAACAAATATCGACCTTCTGTCTTTACTGGAGGTGATTTGGGTTGGGACAGCGGTGGAGTGGCGTATATCAGTGGCTTAGCAACCTTTGGCGCAGGTTTTGGGCGGGCTTCTGACGTACCTAAGATGCATAAAGATAGTGAAAATCTTATGTTAAGATACTTATTTCAGCCATTTTAAAGATTTTGATTTGACATTGTCCACTCACCAATCTTTTGAAAAAAATTCCTCTTCTCTTGAAAGGACCCTTGATCTTCCGGGGCCTTAAGATCCACATCTGTTATAGGCTGCGCATTAAAGAAAACATTAAGAAACAAGAAACTGAAGCAGTTAATTACTATACTATACAGTAATCGTAAAAACAGACACTGGTCAAAACCATTCCTTTACCTCAGGGCTACGGGGCTTTGGAGGCGGCTCTGGGGCTTTTTTCGCAGTCTGAGGGATGGCTCTTTCTGCTTGGGGGCGGCTTCGGGGTTTGGGTGAGGGTGAGCGGGAGCGTGAAGGTGAACGTTCACGTGGAGGAGAGCGCTGTCGATGGCGTGGTACATTTCTCTGTGACTCCTTCTCACGTTTTCGCATCTCTTCCTGCTGTTGCTTCTGGGACAGTGTCATTGCCTGCATGGTCATCTGCTGAGCCTGTAGGGGAAAAAATACTTTTTTACTGTAGGTCCAAAGCAGTGATGTGATAAAGGAAATCATTATAATTTATATATATATATATATATATATATATATTCGTTCTTTGAGGTGAACTCACAAGAAGCTGAGCCTGTTGATTGATAAAGGCCTGCTGCTGAGAAGCCATTTGCTGTGTATTGATAGCCGGTGCAGCAGCAGGCATGGCTTGTGGCATGGCTTGTGGCATCATCATAGCTAAGTCCAAAAAAAGCAGTAAGAAGAGGGTAAACATTTAACAGATTATACTATTAGAAAAGCACAACATGAGCAGCAGGGATGCTTACGTGGCATGGGCTGCATCATAGGCATGGTAGCTTGCATCATGTTTGGCATCATTGGAGCATAGCCAGCCATAGCAGGATTCATTGGCATTCCTAAATGATGGGTAACAAGAGGGTTAAACTTTAGAGCTAAAAAATAAATACAAGTGCCAAGATAAATCATTTTGTCATTGTATAGTTGATAGAGCATATTTTCTGTTTTGTGTAGCCAGCAGTTGTTCGTGAGGGGCTGCTGGCTTATCCTTTCATTTTTGCGTTTGTTGATTTATTTTATTAAACTTGTTGAATGTTCGCCAGTTCTCGCCTCCTTCTTCCCACAAAAGAACACAGGTGGTAAAACGGATAAAGAATGAAACCAAAACTGAATCGTGACTGTGACATAAACATTTTTAAAAATAATTATATTATAAAATGCCTATATAAATTGTGTAATGTTGTAAATTGCGCAACCTTCTTAGCTTAAAATTGTTTTAACTGTATCTCTCTAAATATCAGCATGACTATCAGATGCTCACTAAACAACACAAATTAAATACATATACAAACTTTACCTGCTCCGGTGTACATGCTGGGCATCATACCTCCTCCTCCTCTCATTCTGCGATTCAGCATTGCCATCCGTTCAAAGTCCTATCAATAAAAAAACAATAAAATGAAGATAATAAGTCCTTAGGCCAAAGATAAAAAGCAATACAAGAAGATGTCAGAGTTAATAAGTGCCAAAGTTATGCAATCTTCGCTGGCTTAATGAATGATATTTTTATGTAGCCTATGTGCTCTGGCAGGTTGAGCTAATGTGCTTATGCAGATGACATGCGTTTGAGCTTTCATCCCTGCCATTTATCCTATTATAAATCTATAACTAAATCTCTGAAAATAATGTAAAATGAATATGTAAAAAATCCATTACAAATCTATTTAAACATTTATATATAGCTAAAAAAACTTCATTAGCATTTATTTTAAGTAAAGAATAAAAAATAACACTAAAGTAAGTGTAATAGGTTTCAAATTCTAAAATCGAAAAGATAGAAAACCTGTTCAGTTACTATAAAGTAGCTGTCAGTGTGACTAAAAACTGCACAATATTATTTATGTTTTTGAACTGGACAATACTGACCGGAGGACCATGATCAAACACAGGATCAAAGAGATCATCAACATAAGCATCCATCTGCCGACCACGAGATCCTAAAAGAAAGATTGTTGCAGGAGTGTCCTTGATAATGTCAGAGTGAAACAGTCATTTTATTTACTCTACAGGGTGAGCCAGTTCCCAACCCTCATACAGTAGCTTTCATTCACTTTGATTTCTTTGATCGTCCCTGTGCAAAGCTATGTAACATAGCAATGACTCAGAACTTACTCTCTGTTTCCTAGTAATGGTTGGACACTCACCCTGGGATGTGGAAGAGGGTTGATAGGTGTCCCATGGAGATGCTTCAAAGGAGGGGAGACCAGGGGCCTGCATAAGGGGAGCAGGTGGTATAAAGTCGTCCAGGTCTGTGGTCGCCATCCTGACAACAAGAGAAAATGGATTAATAGAAGGAATTAAACTAGAATTTCACAAACAATTTTGATTGAACTGTCAGCTTCGAGTCCCACAGAGGCGTACCTGTCGCTTGTGTCACTAAACAGGTAATCTGTTTGAGCAGGTGGGTGACCCAGGGGCACATCAGCCTCCACTCCAGCCAGGAGATCCATGACAAAGTCGCAGCCTGCCAGGTCAGTCCAGCTCTCCCCAGCCAACAGAGACACAGACCAACCCTGTGTAGCTTCAGTCAGACCTCTGACAGAAAGAAATATCACATAAATATTTTGTTGTATGAAAATCTGAACATGCACTATATCAACAGAACAGAGTCTGATTCAATAAACCTAAGCTTAAAAAAAACATTAAAAAAATATTCAACAAACAAAGTCAGGAAGCACAGAATCTGGAATTAGTTTTAACATACTGAGTTTCATATGATTAAACATTTCAGAATGGTATAATATTTAAAGAAACAATTTTGTCACAATACAAAATATCTTAAAGGTCGTACAAAATAGGCATTTTTTCGTCATGTTAAAAAATATTTGGGGAGAAATATGACCTGGTTGTTTAAAAAATAAATCTCTCACAAAAAAAAAAGGCATTTATCTACCTGTTGCTAAGAAGCCAAGAAGCCAGTTGTTCCCCAGTGGTCCAAGACTCCACCTCCACAGTTAACTTTTCCTCTAAAAAACAAAAAACATTTAAAATCAAATAAACTCCATACTTTCACAACACGTTAAACAACATATTTCGAATCAGTTACTCTCTTGGAATGAGCAGTGCAACTGGGTAGTTATTTCAGTTATAAGTACAACAAAAAAAACTGTAATCCTCACCAATGAAAGTGTTGACCTCCACCACCATCTTTCCCTTTCTCTGATTGGCTGTCCACTCAAGTTGACTCGGAGGGTGCTGCCTGCAGGCAGGAGAGGGGAGCTGGAGGGATGTGAGGAGCTTGTGCTGGCACAGGGAGCGGTACTCCCCTGGACCCCGGTCAGACACATACCTGACAATCATTAAAACACAATATTTTTATTATGAACAAATTACTTCTTTCTGCAACTATTTATTATAGTATTGATCAATATGGAATTTAACTTTCTTAGTCCATCATATTTCAATGGGACAATCCATCCAGTTTATTTCGGAAATGTTCATTTGAATAATAAATCAATGGCAACGTTGTATCAGTCTGCAGTGATTTAAGTCAATAACCTTCTACTTTAGAAGACATGTAGTTGTAAATGCATGCAAATTTCAGTTTAAAGCTACACTGTGTGATTTTTTCCCCCATCTAGCAGTGAAAAGGTATATCACCATCCAGACAATGTTAGTTTCTGTTCCTCTCAATTCCGATTTTGTTTTAACTCCTACGGTGGCCAATGTAGTCCAAGATTAACATGGTTTCCAGTTCGACCTCGCCCATGAGTGTTAACTCAAACGTAAACGTGAAAGGTGAAGAAGGTGAATTAATGGGTATGTCCCTCTTTGGCTAATGTACTTTCAAGATGGAGGGGCAACATGGTGACCGACATTAGAACCCCTTACCCGTATGTATTTTCAATGGCATATTATACACTCACGAGAATACTTTATTACTTGAACGAAGTAAATATACATTAATGAGCACAAATATTTTTGAAAGAACTAAGTGTTTTTAGCTAAGAATAAACTAAAAGAGTTACACAGTGTAGCTTTAATACAGGCTAAAAGTGTTAATATAATTTCTGTTAAATTATGATAAATGTGAACCAATCTCTGAGGTGAGTTTTTTCTTTTCTTTCAAGCAATAGAAATAGAAAAAAAATCGTCCTATTCTAAAGACCACTATTTTGGGTTTGTGACACTATGACTGAAGACATACTTGAGCAAGGGTTTCTCCAGGGCAGGAGATGGTGTGAAGGCACTCAGACAGCAGGCCAGGAGCAACCAGCCCCGCAGGACACTCTGCTCCTTATCCCCGTCCCAAGTGAGGTAGACCAGTTGGGATAGAATCTCATCTCTTATGCTTGGCCGAATTTGGCTCTTCTCCACAATGTAGTTCCCCAACATCTGCTCTTGCCAGCCAATCAGATCTGAGTCGCCTGTGAAACGCAGGATCTAAGGAAGAGCATAGATTAGGAAGGATTCATTTAAATTCAAACATTTCATACCCGGTTAAAGGTTTATGTTTAAACTTCTGTGGTAAAAGATCCATTTAAAATACTGATGCAAAACACATTGCTATATGTGTCAAGATGTTTTTAGACATTGTACTGACCAGTTTATAGATTTCTAGAGCTGTACGGGTATCATCAGGGTCCAGAGATGTCAAAGACTTCTGAAGTGGGTAACCCTGCTGTTGGCACCATCCGTCCTAATGGAGTGAAAAACAGATAATTGATGTAACAAATTAATTAAACAGATTCACATATATGACAATTGTATATGAAGTGGAAGACTATAAAACTAAAAAGGAACTTTGCAAGTTCTAAACAGGTTAAACTTCACATTAACAGCTTACCTTCAGGACTGTGTTGGCATATTGGGAGAAAGGGTGTCTGTCAATGTCTTGAGGCAATGAGAGGTTGTGTTCTGCTTTGACCTTTGGTAGAGCTACTTCAGTCACCCCTGATCCTTGAGGACGCCCTAAAAGGCATTATTGTAAAATGTGAATACGAATATGTCATTTTGGTTTTACTTATGTTGATCATCAGTCACTAAAACACTTTTGTTTTTCAAAAAGCAATGAAGTTAAATTACATTCAGTACCTTTATATGAACATGGTCAATGATTAGTCTAAAATATGCACCAGTTCAACCGTTGTGGATCAGTAAGATTTCTTTTAAAAAACTGAATGCTTTTATTTAGCAAGGATGCATTAAATTGACCAAATGACAGTTAAGACATTTATAATGTTACAAATAATTACTTCCTATTTATCAAAGAATCATGAGTTATTTTAAAATGCAATAATGTTTTCATAATATTGCCGTATTTAAAGCATTTTGCTCAAATAAATCCAGCTTTGGTATGCATAAGATGCTGATTAATTTAATCATTAAACACCGTTCAAATTTAACATACTGAGTTTTACATGGTACATGGAACAGGTTGCTTTTCATCAATCAATTTTAGCCACATTTACACAAATAAATATGGAAACCTTTTTAGAGTTAAAGAATTTGTTGACTAACATTACCTATACTTTAATTGAATCAATACTTTTTTTTTAAATTGGTTATTAAGTAGAAGGACCTCACCTGCTGCACTGCGTAATCTGGCCGACAGTTCTGCCGGGATCTCCAATATTCCCACATCCTTTAGGAAAATTATAGTATTTTATTCTATAACTGAGATCTTGAGCACGGAAGTCGAAAGAAAACAAAAGTGAAAAGAGTCTCACCATCTCTGAAGAGGTATATGTAGATTTTGCTGCTTCCTTCACTCTGGGTCTATCACTATGTTCCTAATAAATTCAAAACACAAAAAGTTTTTTTAAAGACTTAACATTAAGTTACTCTCTGTTCATTCACCATGTAGTGTTTCATTCCATCTTGACTGAAAAATGAGACATTAATTTTGTAAAGCTTTTCCACTCATTGATTCTGTTACCTGTCCACGGCATCGTATGAAAAGGTAAACAGAACTATTCTTAGCAGCTGGGCACCTTTTATACCCCAGGAAGACCGTCCCTTTACACGCTCCTCCCCAAACAAAAGAATTACATGAAATGCGAGTCACCAAACCCATTTTTTATCTTATCATTTAGTTTTATCATTATGTTTGATTGGCCTTTCTGTTTTGTGTTCATTGTTGCCATTAGTGCAGAAAACAAACACATTTAAGAAGGCCTGATTTGCACATATTGTAGGAATAAATCTGGGAATACTGTAGGGTGACACAAGATATTCTTTACTTTTTCCAGTTACCTTTTTATCTTAAATAAGCTTCTATTGGATATGCAAAAATATAACCACACAATGCTGCTTTACCCACTGAATGAGGATCACTTGTCAACCAGTCACCATTCACCAAATAACAATTACTACAATGTGATTTGACAGCAGAGTATATGACAGCTCAGAAGGACATAGTCCAAACTGTATAAAACAATGGTGGGTAACAAGGAAACAGAACTGAAAGTAGCAGGTTACATAACTTAGTGGATCATAAATATAACAAAATCCATCAAAGTTTCGGACTGCATGTGTAACTATTTTAATTAAATAATTTATGAGTTTTGTACCCATGATGTACTTGACGAAGACTGAAATAGTGTTGAGAACTATCATAGAATTTGAGAAAGCTCAAAATATTTTGACATTGCTTCCATTTGTGTTGTTTAATAGTTTTAATAACTTTACTATTATTCTACAATATTGAAAATAGTAGACGGCATCCACAGGATTTTTGTCTCGTTTCCCAGCACAAATATGTAAACATTTTTAGTCAAGATACATTAACATTGTACTTGAGAAGCAAATTAACAAGAATGATTGAGAATGAATTATAAAATAATTGAGTTTATGTTTAAAACTACAAAAAATATCTGCCAATGGGGTCAGAAAAATAACCTTGTTTTCCCTTTGAATTAAGACCCGACTGGCAGACATTTTTTCTTATTTAAAAAAATAAAATAAACTTGATTTTTTCAGAAAACGAGACTTAATATCTTATATCATTTTGCTTCTCAAGTAAATGGATCGTGATTTAAGAATGTTTAGATATTTGTACTTGAAAACAAAACAAAAATGCTTAGGAGAATAATAATTTGAAGCGTAATAACAAACATAGGTAAATCTAATAAATAAAAATAATAAAAAGGTAAATACAATTTTTGAAGTAAAGCAAAAAAAAAAAAAAAAAAAACCTGAAACTTTCAGACGTACATTTAAAAGATTTTAAAGTACATTTTAAATCACATGCTTATTTACCACCCTGAATTCTCTCTGTATCATTAATCTTTCTGTTTGCTATTAGCATGTGTAATAGGATAAATATTAAACCTATCTAAAATATTAAACCACTACCTACCTAGGGTGATATTAAAACAAACGTAGCAGTCCCCATGTAAAGTGCTCTTTCACTTGTGAAATTGTTTGAAATCCGAACAGAAAAGAAGTGGCGCGTAGGTGGGTCTTGGCAGAAATGAGAAAAAGAAAGAAGTAAGGGAAAAGTAGAGAGACAATCTGGGATCAAAGATAAAAGGGCAAATAGGCGGGTGGAGCTCACCTCACCTAACCATGACATTTGTTACAATTGTAAACACTCTTAAATGTCCCATGATGCACAAGAGAGACTAAACATGCAACATGAATTAGAGATAAAAAAGCATTCTTTTTTTTGTTGTTGTAGAAGAAAAAACAACTTTGGACCATACTTTTTTATATTCAACTTTAAATGAAATTTGAATTATTTTCCTATAGAGATTGTGCAATAGAAAACTATGTGTGCCATTTCAACAGTAATACATTTAATTTCACAATCTCATAAATTCACTCAGCATACAAACGGGTTCAAAGTCCTTCCAAAGAGTAAAATATATAATACTCAATTATTACTCATGAGTACCCATGAGCACACTCTGATCTCACATGTAATGGAAGCCCAGCAGTAATCAATGAGACACTTGTGGCTAACTGTAGATAACAAAATATAAAACATTAATTAATTCTGTGATTGATATAACTATTCATTCTTTTTTGAATGGGACAGTGAGGCTGATATTTACCGTATCACATTAGCTGTCATACTTTAATAAAGTGGTTTTGGTTGCCTAGCAATGGTCACATAGCAAAACAGCTGAAATAGTGAAGCGTGTGTATGTGTATATGTGCACATTAAGTAAAGAAGACTCCAATACATACAGGTCGAAGAATAGAAAGACTACAGATAGATAGAGGGAAAGATAAAAGCTCTCACTCTCCAATGACGTCTCTTAATGGTGTCTCGGGTGATCATTATAGCTGCCCAGAACTGAGTGAAGGACTGTTTCAGTTTCTTGTAGTACTTTCTGTAACAGAAAGAGGGTGCCATTGTTTCACTTTAACTTCTATTTTATTATTATTATTTTATTTGTTGATCAAATATGAAATCTCTGCACATACCGGGCTTGGTGGCCCCTGATATGGGATTGGAGGACGATAGCCTTTTGTTTAAAGAAACGGAAGTTTCTTCGGCAGATGAAGCCACGAATGTTTCTCTGGATGGTGACTGCTGCCCATGTTTGGGTGCTACTCCATTTTTCCTCCACCCGCTGGAACAGAATCTCCTTCATAAACACCTGTGTGTGTTCACATTAATTTGAGGTTGAGATCTTTAGTTTAATGATAGTTAGAGTCAGAATAACCCAGGCTGGGAGAAAGAGTTAAATTACTGTACCTTAGTGAGTCCAAGCTGGTACTGGCCTTCCTCTGCTCCTACAGTCTCCAGTAAAGTGACCACTTGCTCTTCACAAGACTGGGTTTCTGATCTCTGGGCTAATAACACACCATACCTGAAATTAGACAAAGAGACAGTGCTAGAAAATAGAGCCAAAAAAATGAAGGAAATTATGAGGAAGAGAAGGTATAGTTTTGCCTATTTTCTAATGTATCTACACTCGGGGTTCCCATTTTTGTTTTAGATTAATAAAATATAAAAATTCTATGATGTTTCTATGATTTTTTTTAACTGTATCTTTATATGATAGTGCATAATATTATAAAGCAGATCATAACTACTTAAAAATAATTACATTATACAGTATAATATATTCAAAAAATTATATATTTTCACTATAGCAATTTTCCTTGATCTTTAATATTTTATAAATTCCAATTACTTAAAAATATATATAGCAGCTAAGAATCACAGAATTAAATTACATATTACAAAATATTTCAATAGGAACAGTTTTTTTTACACACATGCATTAAAAAAAACATAAAAACTTAAAAAATATTTACAGGTTTTTAATGACTGCTAAAATCTTGTAATTCACAGAATAAGCACAGAATATTTTTTTTAAATATATATTTATATACAGTATATTAGGGCTGTCAAACGATTAATCGCATCCAAAATAAAAGTTTGTGTTTACATACTATATGTGGGTGCACTGTGTATAATTATTTTGTATATATATATAAATACACACACATGCATGTATATTTAAGAAAAAAAATACTATTTATATATAAAATATTTATATATACAGTATATACATGAAAATATTTCTTAAATATATACAAGCATGTGTGTGTATTTATATATATATACACAAAATAATTATACGCAGTGCACCCACATATATTATGTAAACACAAACTTTTATTTTTGGATGCGATTAATCATTTGACAGGCCTAATATATATGTATGTATATATATATATATATATTAATACTCACTGCATGGGTGTTCTGGGCGATTGCTAACATTGATATGCTGTTGCTAAGGTGTTCTGGTTTTTATAATGTTGCTGTGTGGGTGCTAGATGATCACTAGGCTGTTTTGGATACCTAGTTGAATCATTTATAAAAGTAATAACAGTCTTCTACTCAATAACCTACACAATATAAGTTATTATTATGTCTCATAATAATAAAGCCACTAATAATGTATTTTAATGTGATAGATTCTATCATAGTGTGCTACCTCTCCATGAACAGAGCAAAGGGGATGCGAATCGGAAATCCCTCTTTTCGTATGTGAATGGTCTCCAGTATCCCTCCATGCCTCAGCTGTGTGGCCATGTAGTCTACATCAAATATTCCTGGAAGCTGGAACAACACAAAAACAACAAACCGAGGTCCACCAATACTGCTGTGCTTGAGAATCTCATACACAGAATGATATCCATTTTGTCAACTTAAATTACCTTAACGTAGTTGGGCTTAAAACATCGTATGAATGTAGTTTTACATCTTAAAAAAAAAAAAAACAGAAAGAAGAAATAGACAGACTCAAATCATCTGTACTGTACATATTCTCACAATGGACCACTACATAACTGAATGACAATAATGACAATACCAATTGTCCTGTGTACAACAAATACAGCAGCCCATTCATAGAAAATAATGCACAATAAATAATTGTGACAATTGCCGACCTCTCCAAACGAGTGGTGAGCTCTAGAAGTGACTGCTGGAAGTGACCAGCTACCGTTGTCATCTGGCTCCTGTAACCTCTTGCTCTTCCTAGCTCTTTCTGTTGGATGTGACGCTCCTGAACCTTCCGGAAGAGACCTGACACCATCTACACAGACAAGAAAACACACTCCTATTACCTGTTACAGGTCTTTGTTACCAAACATTGATCCTTTAAAACTTAATGAGACCTAAAGTTTGCATAAATGATATCAGTTGTTGCTAACTCTTTTGTTTTGTCTGGATATGTTGACAGTCTCATGAATATATAATAGTGGACACATTACTATGTTTCTTGCAATCTTGACACGTCACAAAACACTGAGGGTGGTTTGAAGTGAGCTTCCATGAACACAAATGAGATGAATTTACCTGTAAACGACTGCGGGCAAAAAGCTCTAATACTTCAGGCCGAAACTGGTCATGATTTTTATTTAGAAAGTTGTGCACCTGGTGAGGAAAAACAAAATGAGTGATTCTTACTGTCTTGGAATTATCAGGACAATCACATGGCATTAATAAAAACAATTGTGAATGCTCAGATCAGGCTTGCCTGGTACGTGACAGCTCCGGCATAGTGATATATTGTGAACACTGGCAGAGGAATTTTGGGCTTGGTGTAGTAAGGACTGTTGCCATGGTGATAGTGACATTTTTGTAAGAATGTGTGGTCTGTGGCCTGTAACAAAAAAAAGAGGGAGAGAGAGCCAAAGAAAAGAGAACAGTGGACAAAGATGGCCCATAAATCAATTTTAGTATAAAATCAATTTGCATTTGAATCAATAATAGGTCTTTTTGGTGACAATTCAAGTTTGATATTTAACATCACATTAGACACACAAAAATTCTAAATCCGTCACTAAGCTGTAGTATAAGAGTTCGACAGATATTGACTGAATATCTCTGGCTTGAAGCTGAAATGTGAAGTTACTTGAGGAAGGCAAGTCTGGTCATCCAGGATGCGAAGAATACCGTACGGCCGTGCTGAGATCAGATCCAAACAGCCATTAGAGTCTTCCAGAACTATTGGATACCACTGGATCTGTTCTGCACTGTATTCCTCCTAACACAAACACAACAAGCAAACCTTTTGTTTTATTTTGTTCAGTCCCCTCAAGTATTCATGATTTCCATTCTGCAAGCCATATTTTGGGTATATTTAAATTACCATACATACTAAAGGGATAGTTGAGCCCAAAAATAATTTACTCACCCTCAAGTTGTTCCAAACCTGTATAAGTTTCTTTCTTCTGATGCACACAAAATAAAATATTTTAAAGAATGTTGTAATCAAACAGTTGACGGTAGCCATTGACTTCCATAGAAGAAAAAAATAACATGGAAGTCAGTGAGTGTCTAACTCTCTAGTTACTAACATACTTTAAAATGTCTTCTTTGTGTTCAACAGAAACTACAGGTTTGAAAACAACTTGAGGGTGAGTTAATGATGATAGAATTTTCTCTTTTGGGTGAACTATCCCTTTAAAACGTGTTCCCTTCAAGTACAATAGGTTCAGAATCTCCGTACTAATATTTTCATACTTGGTCTCTAAAGTTGGAGAAAAAAAAAATGTCAATATGATTGATGAGGACAAACTGACCTGCTCTTGGGCCACCAGGGCTTTGTTCACAAACTGTTGCAGCTGCTCGTTGGCAAAGTTAATGCACAGCTGCTCAAAACTGTTCACACTCAAGTCCTGTAATACACGTTTGTTCAGTGCTTTCCCACAGACTTCATAAGCTATATTTATTTAAAAGGCTTAACAGGTGAGAATTCAGTGTCACTATGCACAAATGCTTCAGCTATAAATGTTAAAACACACACACACAAAATAAATAATTAAATTTAACAGTAAAATCGTCACATTGAGCCAGGTCATAACCAGGGACAAGATACCTCAAAGCCGTATATATCCACAATGCCGACGGTGCTGTCCATCTCTGTGGGGATTAACCAGTCATTGATGCGTTCAAGAATCCAATCAAACAGCACAGAATACAGCGTCTTGGCAATGGCATCTCTGAATAAATAGCAATCTGTAAATATTCCTCGACTAAATCACGTGTCTGATGTAATTTAATAAGTTCAATAACATTTAGCTAATCATCTAACCTGGATTCAATGGCACTTTCCACAGATAGAGGGCAGTAGATCCTATCATAAGTTGTTTCCTGCAGAAATAAATTTGAACATATTCCTTGTGAAAATATGGGTAAAGCTTCCTTTTACAGTCCAGTTACCCATGTAAAAACAATGTACTTATTTTAGTAACTACAATTACTGGGTAATAACTAGTACTAACCCTGAACCTACCCCTAAACCTACCCCTGTTCCATGTACTTACCTTATATTAGCCAGTACTTTCTAGGTAAGTACACTGCAAGTACTGTACTGTAAAAGGAAGCGTTACCAAAATATGATGTGACGGAGGCTTAATGACTTAATAATTTGATCATTGAGTGGAAATTAATTGTTGTGGTATTATACATTATGTCACGAAAGCTGTCAACTGAGTTTAACTTGTCCAAAACCCAAAATATTCCTTTAAGTCTGAGGGCAGGAGAAGAAACAAATTTGGATAAGAGTGTGTGTGAGTTGCTTACAGTCACCCGGTGTGTGATGACTGTCTGTAAGGCCTCTGCGGACACCTGCAAGAGGTTTCCCACTCTCCGAGCCTCAGCTTCACTAAAAATACGGGCAACCTCAAACGATTCACTCTAATTTTGTGAAAAGACAAACACACAGACACACGTCGTATACATATTTTAAAGGGTCTAACATCCTAAAATTGTCCATGAAAGGGCAACCACACCTCATAGGAGCTAAAACAAATGTTGCCCAGCTGCAGGATTGATGACAGAATGGCCCAAATGGTTGCTAGTTGATCTGCATGTAAACCAATTGTCTCCAAGCAGTGGACCAAGAGCAGGAAGTCTTGCTTGTCATGCTTCCCTTGTATCTCACAAGCCCTGCCCTTAAAAAAGCATTAAAAACAGGAATATTTAGAAATATTAGGGGATATTAAAAATTACAAAGAAACGGGCTATTCGTGGGCTTTTCTTTTACCTGGTTTAGGTAGAAATACGTTTCAGCTCCTTGCAGGTAAATATCCTGCTTGTCCCACTCATTCATCCCAGCCAACAGCTCATAAAACACATGGTAGTTTCTCTCCTCCTTAGCCTAAAAGAACACAGTTCCAGTCAATTCAATTATTTCAGATGTCCTAAAGTGCAAGCTAATGAATAAACATCTAACCTGGAAGACAATTCGTGATTTTTCAAGGAGATATTTTGACAAAGATGTCCCAACAACAACACCACTGAAAAAAGAAATGAAGATCACATCGTGCTCATTTAATGCTCACTGTCACCTAAATCAGGCCAACAACGTGCAGTACACTTACTGGAGTATGTGGATGTGTAGGTACTTTCCAAATCGGCTAGAGTTGTTGTTCAGTATAGTTTTGGCATTACCAAAGCTCTCAAGAATGGGCAAAACATCCATTGGCTGATGAGAGGGAGATATTTCTTTGAGTTTTCTATCTTATTTTTGCTAAACTTAGTCATATGGAATAATAAATTGCTTTACCTGGCGTAATTTATCGTTTCTGCCTTGATACATGGAACTCAGGTAGTGGACAATGAGCTTGGCAGCCTCTGTCTTGCCTGATCCACTTTGCCCACTGTTGAGACATTCAGATTCATTTAAATGTATAATATACATATAATATGCATGTTAAAATATAAGTGTATGCGCATATGAATCATACCCATTATCCTCCTCACCTTATGATGATGCAGTGCTCCTGGGTGGAATTCTGAGATTGGCAAAAGGCAGCATCTGCTATGGCATATATATGACTGCAGGGACAGTAAAAATCAATCTTTCAACTTCATTGCTAATCTCTTATAAAAGAAAAAGAAAAACATAATTTGCCTACTGCTCATATGGCAAAAAAAGATATCTATAGCCGAGCAATTCTTGTCCTCGTAGTGAAAGCACTCACGGAGCATTATTGTGCTTCTCTTTACCCTGGTACTGCTGTCTCAGATCCTCAGTGTAGATGCTGAGAAGCTTGAAGGGGTTGATGGACAGAAGCATATTGCCAATATACGTCTGTTGGTTTCATTAAATGTTTTAATAAAGTTGAATTTGAGAAAGTAGAACATATTCAGCCCTATAGAAAAGGTAATGCATACATAAATGGAATCCCGATGAAATCGCTTCTTCAGATTCAGCAGAACAGAACTCTCACACACCTCTCTGGAAAAAAGTTGTGATGTTTTAAAAACTCAACATGTCATTTGATATGCAAATTAATGTTTTGTTCATATTCACTCTTTACTGCTGTGCCTTTTGTTTCCTAGATAGTTTACATGAGGAAATGTGCATCAGAGGATTGACTCACTCCAGCTGTGCCAAATCTTCCACCTCATCCACCTCCACAGCTTGGCTGCTTCCTGGCATCATTACCTGAGGCACAAAGCAAAGGAAGCCGAGCAGATCTGTCACTGAGTGCCCCCAGTGGGCGGACACGTGGATAACACCCACACTATGACATCCTTCTCTGATTCAAACTATAAACTTTTAGATATCACTGCCTCCCTTATAACATCCCAATTATCCATCGAGGTTGTTTGCAAATTATAAATGAGCTTTTAGAATTATTTTGCAAATATCGTACCTGTGTGCTGTTAAGTCTCTCCTCTAGCATTTTTTGGGTCGGATCTTCGGATTCCCATGGGCCTTTGCCATTATGGACTGGAATGATGTGAGCATGTTCATCATCTTGATACACCGTCCATTTAGTGAGCTTCTCCACCGTTTGATGGGGCAGGAGGTTTTCTGAACGCAGCCAGTCTTGAGGATCATCACACATCTGTTGAGTCTGAGCCCAGTGTAGCTCCATAGCGGAGGGCAAAAGACCCTCACCCATCAGCTCCGCCACCTCTCGGTCTGCATCTTCCTCAAAAGAAGGTTGCGTCACTCCATTCCTCCTTGTCTCGGATTCTGCCGATACATCTGCCTTCCTTATATTCCTCTCCACTTCTTTGCTCTGTCCCGCACTTACACCATTAATCAAAGGTTTTGTCATAGACAACTTGGTGATGTTTACTTGCGATACCCCAAGTTTTCCCTTGGCGGCTTGTAATATACTTGTCCCACCGTTGATCCCTAATGTTGGCTCTTTGTTGTCTGCTTTGACCTCTGGCTGTTCCTCAGTCCCTCGAGAGTTTGGACTGCTGTTCTTATCACTTTCACTCCCCTGAGTGTTTTTCTTGATGGACCTTAGTAGGCTAAGGTCTGGCTTGACTGGAAGAACCAGTCGAGCACCAGGCTTTGGTGGTTTACGCTCTGTGCTGCCTCCATCGCCTGTGCTGGTGCTAGTTGATGGACTGGTGGCTTCCTTTGCCGTGTCAATTTTGTTCATCCTTGGGAACACAATTGCATATTTGGCATCTCCTGAGTTGGCCTTTTCCTCTACATCTTGTGGAGACGAACAAGGCTCATCAAGAGAATCACCCTGGGTGACATCTGTCTTGGAATCCTTTGAGGATGATACTTCATTCTTTGATTTTCCACCACCTGCCATTTTCATAACCATCTTGTGTCGGATAAGACTCCTCTTTGACTGGGTACTACTCCTCCTCTTTTTTAACGCCAAAGCAGAGATCCATTTTGAGACCCCAATCGCTTGGGTGACTGCCGATATTTTTCTTCGAACGTGAATGCTCTTTGGCATCTTCTTTTGAATCCATCCTGAGACACGCCGCAATGTCGTCATGCCTCTTTTCCGGGCCAATAAACGCTCTGTTGAATTTGAGGACATCTCTTCTTCAGGCTCAGCTGCATCTGGCACTATTTTCTCACATGCATCTTGTTTTGGTTCTTCAACAGCATCTACAGTGTCTTTTTGAAGTTTCCTCTTGCTTTTATCATCTTTCCCTTTGCCTTTCATTGAAAATAGCCCACGAGATTGTTTGTTCAACAATCCTTTTGGGCCTTTTGTTGGGCTTTCTTCGTGTTGATCTGCTTCCTCTGTCTTGGCATTTGCCTTTGTTTTACTTGCCAACTGTAGAATTTGAGACTTACCTTTAGAGGTGCCAACTTTGGAGAGAGCCATTCCTTTAATTTTTACTCCTTCTGAAGACACAGAAGCTTCTTTAGGGTCCTCTCCTTTTGAAGACCCCTTTTTTTGTAGTATCTTGGATTTTAACATCTTTTTCTGCCCCTGGAGGTGGACCGTCAGGTTTAGTGGTCCTGGTTTTGTTGATGAACGTGCCGTTTCTCTCTGTGTGCTCTCTTGCCCTGTATCACTCTGTACCTCCTCAGAGTCTATTTCTTCTTGTTCGTTCTCGGGTTCTATGATTTTACTTTCAGTAGGCACATCAGAGTCTTCTTCGCTTACATTTTTCTTCCCCTCTTCTTCTTCCTCCTTTTCTGTTTTGTTGTCTACATCTGACAGCTCTTCTTCACCACTTAATACACTTGCGTCTGTCTCATCAGTCTCCTTGATGCAATCTGATCCCTCCTTCTTGTCATCCTCACCTTCATCACTCTCTTGCTCTGAGCTCTCTGCTTTCTCGCTCTCCGATTCATCCTCTTCGGTATCTACTACTTTAGCACCTCTACTTGCACCTTTTGCAGGAGTTTTGGCTAGATTTTTTTTCTGGTCAGGTTTTGATCTGACAGCTTTCCCAGCTCTCCCTCTTGCGGTATTGCCATTAGTAACCTTAGCAGGTAAGATTTTGCCATTTTGCTTTTTCGCTTTCGCTATTTGCCTAGAGGTCTCTATCGCTTCCTCTGGTGGTTCTTCGGTTTGGTTACTCTTTCCAGTTATCTTCTCCGTATCTTTTTTGTTCTTCCCTTTCCCAGCTATCTCTTCCTTCTTTACAGATTTATCACCTTTTCCTATCCCAATTTCATTATTATTTAAGAGAATTTGAGATCCAGTCTTTCCTCCTTTTTTGAGGGGAATTGATTCTTTTTTGCCTGTCTTTCCTGCCACTGCTTTTTGCTTCCCTCCTCTAGCCCTTGTAGGGGATTTGGCTGGAGGCATGATTCCTCGGTCAAAGAAAACTCACTGGTCCTCTTTCTGACTTTCCCCCTCAATGTCAAGACATTTCTTCAATGACCTAAGAATACTAAAATATTTTCAAAGATTAAAAGATCTGTGTCAGGAATATACAATATAAAAGTGTTATATCATTATGCTAATTACTAATTTTATTTATTTTTTTATTTTTTTTTACTTTTGTGCAGGTCTAGTGAAACTCATGCATATCAGCAACCACCATGGGTGGAGATCATGTGTCATGTCTTTCAACTAAAGTGCAAGGTGTACCTAATGGTCACCATTAGGACTGGGTTTCAGGCATTTAGCTCTTCACTCTCAATAATATCAATTGGATTAAAAAAAGACTGATACAGACAGTATAACAAGGTACTTCCAAGTACTCAATTACTCAATTACAATTCCTTTTTTAAAAGAAATTCCAACATAAAATTAGAAATGGATATTGATTCTTAAATCAAATGACCATTAAATATCAGAACAAACAAAAAAAATGTACTTCAGGCTTTCATCTGTGTACTACCGAATGACTTACCTTGGGTACATATGAGGCACTGAGGGGGTCTGGTGAGTATTTCTGTTAGTCCTGAACACTCCATGGATTGATTCTGTGACTAGACTCAAACACCAACATAGTCTCTCGGACACACACACACACGTACGCAGAACCTTTCAAGGGTTTTAGTGAATAATTTATATTTGACGGCTCACCATATACAGTTATGCACCCATTCATATCGGCAGCTGCTGAACAGACGGTGGAAAGGTGAGAGGCTTTACTGCAAGGACGACAAAAGGTGTTGATACATGAGAAAGACACTAACAGATGCTCACACATTTACAAAGAAATTCCAGAAGACATTCCATCAAACTTTTCAGAAAAGTCCGTTTTCTTTCTCCATCAAGATCCAGATTGAAATGTAGGATAAAAAATCAAGGTGGGTAGTTATATTTATTTTGTACCCACACTGTAAAAAATATTTTCAAGATTTGTTATCACAACATATTTTCTTTTGTCAAATCAACTTTATAATAATTTATTTAGTTGAGATAACTTATTATTTTGAGTTTCTGATGATTAAATTAATTTCCTTCATTGTATTAACTCTTAAAATTTTAAGGCAACCCGGGTTACTTACTTTTTAAGTTAAACCAACAATATTTTTTTACAGTGTAGTAATCACAACATTTTTTCTTTTGTCAAATCAACTTAAATAATTTATTTAGTTTAGATAACATATCATGTTGAGTTTCTGATGGTTAAATCATTCTCCTTCATTGTATTAACTCACTTTTTCCAGTTCAATGAACTTAAAATTTTAAGGCAACCAGGTTACTTACCTTTTTAAGTTAAACCATTAATATTTTTTTACAGATTTTTATAATATATTTTTTTTAATATTTTTTATTTTTATAAAAGAAGAGAGTTCGGACATCCCAAAACGATATAGGAGACTCAACATTTCACATACAATTAGTAAGTAAAACATAAATAAAACATCATGGCATACTGCACCATACGTATCCTCTGACTAAAGATACTAAAACATCTGACTAAAAGAAGCGAGAAAAAAACACACACACACACACACACACACACACACGCATGTATTTTTATACTGTACAAACTATATCCTACACTAACCTTATAAAACTATCACAGAAAACTTTCTGCACTTTCAGATTTTCAAAACACTTTAGTTTGATTTATAAGAAGCTTTCCTCATGGGGACCAACTTTTTTTCCCCGTTAGGTGATAATTTACTGATATTACTATCCTTGGGGAGACATTTGGTATCAAATGAATAATGTAGCACAAAAACTACAAAAAAATATGTATCAGGATAAATAAAAAAATAATGAAAAAAGTTGTAGATCAAAGAGAGTAAATATGAAATATTAAAGTGCATCAGTGTATATTAAGTACATGGTCATTTATAAATTAGTCTTTTTTTGCCCTGTCCATAAATCAAATATTGTCTTTGTTAATAATTTCCTTGCCATAATAGGGAAATATATCCAAACATTATGTTATTAGTTGTTTTTAATTATTTGAATCTCATTTATATTCAGAAGCTAATACTTGACCATACTAATATAATATATAATTTCTACTTTATATAACTTGCTTGTGCTGTGTGCACAACATCATAATCAGCTATTCTCCAAGATTCTTTAAGAGATGGTGTCCAATATCAGGTAAACATTTGAGCTAATGCGATTAGGGAACAAAGCATCTCTCAATAATAGATGATCAAAACTCTTAGCAACTGATCAGACAGAGGGACATTTCCTTTAAAATGTTTTCAAAACAATCACCTCATAATAGCCATAGATGACTACACAGATGCAAAGTTAGAGTTCACTTATAAAAAAATACAATAAAATAAGTATATGGAGTAAATGAACCAATGCTCTAGTTTTCTGATTTTGGGCCATTTTTAATATTTAAAACTAAACTAGTGAACTTTTTAAATTCTTTATATTTTAAAAAGATCGAGCAAAATGTTCTGCCTGAATCTCTGCTAATATTTAATAACCTCTTACTGGACCTCCCTGAATTAAACAAACTCATCAACAATGATGAAAAAGACAGTAGTTTGTGTGAAAAATCTTTACTGAGAAGACTGTAGTGTGAAGTTACAAAGAATAATAATTAGTGTTCTCATACATAATCATGTTTCTACAAAAATATATTCTAGACCCCCCCAAAGAAAACGCTAAATCGCATTTCAGGAGACAGTACCAAAATATTTCCTCAGATCAGAAAATACAGCCCTCCGTAAAAGGAACCCACCGTCAAAACAGGTACGGATTTTCATATACACATATATTAAAACATTTGACTACAATATTTTAAAATTACATTCCTAAATTACATCATTCATTATTGGCATAACAAAAAAGTTTTACATAAAAAAAAAAAAAGAAATTAAAAACCTAGCCCCTCAGAAAGCTGTACACCCTAGAACCTACAGCATCTGTACTACACAGTAGTGTACAAGTACCTATAAGAACTTTTATCTACCTGTTCTCATTGGTGTGGACGGGGAAAAGGCAACACTACTTTGGGAATACAGTAGGGTTTTAAATGTGTATGGGGTTCAAATGCAACAGTGTTATAGCATCTAGTGCTAACATTGCCTTGTCGTCCTACCCTAATTCGTCAGCAACAGCTAATGGCATCTTCACCCAGGTATTATACACCATCTATGCAAATTCTGAGGTTCTTAATTTGGTATAAAAGAAAAGTCATGCATTTAAAATTAAGTTAAAAACAAAATTGTCAGTCTTTCAAATGCCACTGCATTTGCTCAGGATGCTGCACAGGTAGACGCTGGTGGTGAGAAGGTGGTCAGCCATCATGTAATGGATTCAGTGGAGATACAGTGATTGGTCTTAGCAGGCACAGGTGGTGGTCCCTCGCTCTCTTCTCTCTGTCGTCTTCCTGGGTGTAGAAGCTCTTGAGTGGGAGGTTCCTCTCTCCAGGGCAAGGCTTTCTCATGGTTCAGTAGTGGTACTAACAGTAGTGTTCAGATCGTAAGCAAGACTGGAGTGAAGAGCGGATCCAGAATCGTTCAGGCACGGGGAATAAAAGGCTCAGTCTGTGGATGCGGCAGAGAGCAAAGAAGTGCAATGAACATATAGCTCAAACGTTATATAATAATGTTTGTTTCTAAACACAGCTCAAGGATCAATTACACCTGTCATGATAAGGACATTTTATCAGACAAGCTGAATCTTTGAAACAAAATGATTCACTTTAAATTTAAACAAATAAATAAAAACTATGGTTTTTCAAAAAGATTCGAAAAGAAATTAAGGTTTTTGATGAAAACATTCCAGGGTTTTCTCCATATAATGGACTTCATTGGGAACCAAACAGTTCAAGGTCCAAATGAGAGTTTCAGTGCAGCTTCAATGGGCTTTTAACGACACCAGACGATGAATAAGGGTCTTATCTAGGACCCTTAGGAAAAAAAGATTTGATTTTGATGAACGAGTTTGAACAGGAGAGTCACGAACGCGCATCACAGAACAGAGCAAGGTGAGCATTTGTGCTTATAAAACTTATACTTTTTATTTATTTCTGAAATGAGCGATCGTTTCGCTTGATAAGACCCTTATTCATCGTCTGGTGTCGTTTAAAGCCCTTTGAAGCTGCACTGAAACTCTCATTTGGACCTTGAACTGTTTGGTTCCCACTGAAGTCCATTATATGGAGAAAATCCTGGAATATTTTCATCAAAAACCTTAATTTCTTTTCAACTGAAGAAAGAAAGACATGGACATCTTGGATGACATGGGGGTGAGTAAATTATCAGCAAAAGTGAACTACTCCTTTAAAAATTAAAAATTATAATCTCTTTTTGGTCACACTATACACTCACACTATAGTTTAGTGATTATGAATGAATAAATAAATATTAAAATGGACAGAGATCAAAAAAAAAAATTTTTGAGGTGAGAATAATAATAATAATGTTATCATTACTGCAATTATTATTATTGCAGCAGTCTCTTTCTTTACAAAACATAGATTTGGTCTTAAACCATTTTGCATTCACACTCTAGTTTATATAAGCCGGCCTTCCTGTACATAACATTAATAATAATGTTATTATTAGTAGTATTAGTAAAGTTGTCTCCAAACGAAATTCTAGAGAAATCTACAGATTTTCCTCTTATCTCCTTTTTCATTGCATGTCATTAACATTGTATTATAATGACCTGAACAAACCAAAGAAATTTGGAATTGCTCAAAATATGAAAAAGTGACCCAAAGCACGTCATGATTATCATACACAATCTGAAAACCTGATCCATATTTAAAAGAACAGTTCTCAGAGCACCTCCAAACACACTACTGCTAGAAGCCAATAATCAATCTTCTCTCAAATTCTTGCAATAGTGCATTACAATATGACTATTGGAATAGTAATTTATGCTAATTAGGAATAGAAAGTAATTACCTCCATTGCTCAGGATATCGCCTGCTTTTGGCTTAGGCTTCAGATTGTTCTCAAGGAACGTCCTTTAAACAAACAATTGGCAGATTATTCAAACCTTACCGGTATTCATGAATATTAAAAAAGTAACAGAATCTACATTAAATTAAACTTTCTTACGTTTGATCTCCTTCTAGGGACTTCTGGATCTCCTGAAGCACACCTGTGTTAGAGTAAGATGCGATTCAAACAAGTCCTCAAAGTTTTTTCCTCAAATCACTAAGACACTACAGTAAATACGACGAGTCCAGCAAACACCATCTTCACTGGAATTTCTTGTAAAGTACTCAAAAATGAGCTCTTCTCTCTTTATAAATAACAAATCATTATAATATCTTTTGCACAGATATTAATATGACAGTATTATTGTGCAGGCAGCTGGAAGTGTCACAGATCATGCTCACATCTGCACAGACCAGGCCACGATTAATCATACAGCATGTTTGGATTATTGTTTTAGGCCAATTGCATGTCACAAAACATACACAGCAAGCAAGATACAAACAAACTGATAATGCTGAGGTGTTACACATCTAAAGTACTTCAGAATATCCTGTCTAACTGCCGATTCCTCATGTACTCACTCTCATCGTTGAGCAAAGCATGCTCCATTACTTGTCTAGCAGAATTCTCTGGAACACACAAGCACACTGATTAGTTGGGCTAAAGCTTGCAAATGCTATAAAGAGGAGTTAAAAATAAAATCCATAATTGTTGCAACTCGCAGGCCACTGTTGTTTTAGTATCTGTACTATGTTTTAATATATACTATATTTAGTATATAGTTTATGTACATTTGAATATTTGATATATTTTGGTTTTGTTTTAATATTTTGAGTTTTCATTTTATTTTTAGTTTAAGAGTCAATAATTTTGTATAATCACGATTAATCACATCGAAAATAAAAGTTTGTGTTTACATAATATATGTGGGTGCACTGTGTATAATTATTTTATATATATATATATATATATACATATACGCTTGTATATATTTAAGAAATATTTTCATGTATATACTTTATATAGATTTACAGATAATTTATATTATATATAAATATTTTACATATAAATAATATTTTTTTCTTATATATATATATATATATACATGCATATGTGTGTATTTATATATATACAAAATATTTACACAGTGCACCCACATATATTATGTAAACACAAACTTTTATTTTGGATGCGATTAATCGCAATTAATCGTTTGACAGCCCTACAATGTTAGTTGGGCTAATTATATTTATGACATATTTAGGTTTCATTTATTTTTCAGTTTAAATTTTAGTTATTTTAGTAGTTCAACAAAGTTTTACTTTAGTTTTTTACAAAAATTTATTTCAGTTACTTGCCAAGGCAAAATTTCTAATTTTCATTTAATATTTACATTTTATTTCAATGAACAACAACATTTTTTTTATAGTTTTAGTTACTAATAACAACTCTTGATGGCAGACAAATTATCTAATAAAATATAATTAAACAATGGGCTTCATTCACTAAACATGTGTATAGAACTTTCATTCTAACTTTTATTTTAACTTTTCATTCTAACTTTTCATTTAACTTTAAAAAAAAAAAAAAAAAAAAAAAGAATAACATGCACAAAAATCTAAATTATGATTTTTCTGAGTGCAGGCTATATGATACCAGTACGTATGTATATAATACCAGTATGTTTGCTGGTGCTTTTATGAGTTTATGAGCTTTTAGCAAAATTCCAAGAATTAACGAGCCACCGTTTCATCAATTATGGATTGTCTAAGCATGGACAGAAGTCTTTTGCATGAGTGACTTTTGGGAATAAAATGGGGAAGCATTCAACAAAGCACTAAGAACATGCGTGTTTTAGGGTTGGTTGGATGCTTAGTTTGCACAATTCACACAGATCTAGAAAAAGAAAAGGAAAAAGCGAACTGATTCTCACCATAGCCATCATTCTCCCTTTTGAAATTTCTGGAAAGATCGAACAAACAATCATCAATATAAAAACACTTATTAATCTTTGACAACAGGAAAGGAATAATGACTTCTGAACTATTACACAACTACACACACCTGTGTTCAGTAGGCACTCCATCTTGCTTGTGGACGGGACTTGATGGGGTCTTGGTCCTCATTTGTAGCGGAGCTTCAACCAGACAGCGTGGTTCCACCACCAGGCGGGTGGAGAGAGAAAACCGCTCAAACTCAGATGGGGAGATCAGGTAGAAACCTTAAATATGACCAGACAGACAGTTTCAGAGTAGATCCATGATTTTACACAAGTGAGTAAATGCACTGTGTGCATGGATTTCCTACCTTGGCCATATTTGGTGAACACACAAGACGCGATTCCACTGACGTCTTCTCTTCGTATGCAAGGATAGTGGACCAGCATTTTGATGGAGGGCAGAGAGATGACATGTAGCTCACCCTGATTGGTCAACACCACCAGGCTGCTCTCCAACTGTTCGTCGGTCCGAGAGCCAAACCAAGCCACGCCGACACGCCGCACACGAGAGCCGTCAACGGCTGTCAGCTTCAGCTTTGATTTACTGCTCACTTTAGGCAGGGTAAACAGCTGTGCACACACAGATACGGTAAGAAACACAATCTATGTTGGCAATGGCGAAAAATAAATTGTGTCGTGCAAATTCTCACCTTAAATTGCTCCTCTGACACAACCAATAGATGGTGTGAACCATGCATTTCAGGACTGCGGGCCAGATCATGGGCCACCTCCAGGGGCTCGGGCAGAGGGGAGCCCTTGCCATCCAAGACCACCAAACCAACCACTGGAGCACGATGCATCAACTGAATCTCTTTAGCTGGGGATGAAGAAGCACTTTTTTATAGAAGATCTGTTTATGTAAGCAGGGTTTTGTGCACACTACTGTTCAAATTTGATAATTTATGCTATCAAAAACACAGTAAAAACATTATTAAGAAATATTTTTACAATTATATAAAACAGTTTTCTATTTTAATATATTTTAAAATTTACTTTATTCCTGGAACACAACATTGAAGTTTCAGAAGCCATTAGCCTTCGCGGCGTCACATGATCCTTAAGAAATCATTCTAATTTGCTGTTCTTGAGTTAAAGAAACATTTCGTATTATCAGCAATTTTAAAAATAGTTGTGTGGCTTAATTGTGTGGAAACAGTGTTCATTTTTTCAGGATTGAAAAAAATCCCAATGAAGAGAAGTTTTATTTTTAATTTTTTATAGACATGTCTTTTATGGTCACATTTGCTCAATTAAATGAGTTCTTGATAGGGATGTCCCAATCAGGTTTTATATGACCCTGATCCGATCTGAGTCGATGAATATTGCGTATCTGCTGATATCTAGTCCTAATCCAATCCTTGTATTTTCCCAATGCTTGGTGCACACAGTTATTAAAATAAATCCAATGTATACAGGAACATATAGAGAGTTTCTCAGAGGTTCAAATGTAAAAAAAGGATATGAATAATTATTATATAAACAGACACACAAACACACACAGACTATACACTAAAAAAAAAAAATTGGTAGATGTAAACATTGCTCACAATTATGAATATGGGACTACTGACATAAACATTTTATCTTTTATATTTACAATAAGCAGAATAATTTAAAAAATAAATAAATAACTTTGATTTAAGGTTAGAAAGCATGAAGCTCACGGCATCAGAATGCCAGTCTGTCAGTCGTCCAATGCAAGACGCAACCCATAGCAATGACGTCTCAGACAGTCTGACGACAGATAAAAATAAACAGTAAATAAATGACTATCGAGTAATTCGTTGTGGCTGACCAACGCACTTGAGGGCGCATACCGACACCAGACGTAAAATAACGGATCGGGCATAGGATAGCCTAAACTAATCAGTTAATCAGCCCTGATATCTAGGCCTATCTTTGAGATCGGCTCGGGACATCCGTCGTTTTTGCCAAATAAAAGTATTAATTTCGTTAATAATAGAAATAAAAAAAAAAAAAACTCACCCTTTCCAGTGATTTTATCAAGTTTAAATATATTGTTAAGTGAGGTAAAGTGCCAAAACGCCCTTAAAGGGATAGTACACCCAAAAATTTAAATTCTGTCATTAATTACTCGCCCTCATGTCGTTCCAAACCTGTAAGACTTTTGTTCATCTTTGAAACAAGAATGAAGATCTTTTAATGAAATCGGAGAGCTTTCTGTCCCTCCATTGACAGCTACACAACTACTACTTTGCCCCTTTACAAAGTTCATAAAGAGATTGTTGATCGCTTTATATGATGAACAGATTTAATTTAGGCTTTTATTCACATATAAACATTGATCTTTTTATGAACTTTTTGAAGCTTCAAAGTGTCAAAAGAGGGACAGAAAGCTCTCAGAATTCATTAAAAGATCTTCATTCTTGTTCTGAAGATGAACAAAAGTTTTACAGGTTTGAAACGACATGAGGTTGAGTAATTAATGACAATTTCATTTTTGGGTGAACTATCCCTTACACAAAAACCTTAGACTTTATTACTTTTATTTAAACATCAGCAACAATATTACTCTAAAAGACATCCATGTTTGTTAAATGCATTTATTAAATGATTAATATGTCTGTTCATCTGCTTCAAAGTTAAAGAGCTCTTAAAATGTCATTCATATATCATGTTCTTTTTACCTGCATGAGCCAGTACTGGATCCTCTGCCCTTCGTTCCAGTGATGGCACACGGAGGACATACGCAAACACAGCTCCGCCATTGGTTCCTGCCCACAGTGAGGGCGTACTGTGAGAACCTGAGGAAAACAGAGAGGCAGCTGATGAAGGTACTCTGGTAGTCTAAGAGAATATATTGAAAATATTAACCCTATATTTAATAAATCAACAATTAAAAAAAAAACACTGTGGTACTCACTATCACTGACAAACGTATCTGCAAAGTAGAGTGTTCTGACGAGACCCGTAAAGGAGTCGTCAGAAGAACGGGCTTCGATCTTTCTCTGTACAGGAGCCAACTCCATCTCCTGCAGAGCTTCGGCCTCCAGCCTGGCATTGATCTCCTGCAGCTGTACAAACATTATAAATATTTACTTTCGACTCACAGCCCTAAACGCTACCATAATAACTGCATGTATGATGCCTAGTCACATGTTCATTTGACTTGTGAACAGTGTTGGGAAAGTTACTGTTAAAAAAAAGTAATTTGTATTAGTTACTCACTGCTTGTTCCAAAAAGTAAGTGAGTTAGTAACTGAATTACTCTATAATAAAAGTAACTTGTTACCAGGGAAAGTAACTATTTAAAAAAAAAAAATCCAAATTCTTTGACATAGCAACTTTTTTTAACAGAAACGCAAATAGTTACTTTCCCTGGTAACGAGTTACTTTTATTATAGAGTAATTCAGCTACTAACTTTTTGGAACAAGTAGTGAGTAACTATAACTAATTACTTTTTGCACGTCGACAGACAGCAAGAGGTTTATCCTGCACTTATTAACCAACCTCCTCACAAGCTGTGTGAGCCAGGGGTGCGTTTGGATTACACAGTTTATTCAATCAATACATAGTAACAAACATAGTAGGGGTGTAACGGTACATGTATTCGTATTGAACCGTTTCGGTTCGAGGCTTCCGGTTCGGTACGCATACAAACCGAACGATTGCTTGGACCATTTTTCTTGCCGGCAAAATTCGTGCTGACGCGGCCAACACAACGTTGCGCAACATCCAAATGGCAAGCATAATGAAAGCAGAACGAAACTGCGCTCCTCGTTATGTGCTTCACGGATCGTTTATCAGTTCGGACCAGCAACATCTGTGCAGCGCGAGCCGATCTCGATCAAGCAACACTGTTACCACACCGCGCAAGAGATCCGGTAAAGAAAACATTTGAATTTGCCACTGAGGTAATAACATCGCTGCGAGATGTAGTGAGATGCATTCACATTTCTCCGTTATTAACCGTAGATCTCTATTAGATCAAACAGCGCTGTCATGGAAACCAGGAGAAACATTGTGCCGTGAATGAACTAGTACTTTACGTCCACAGACCAGCAACATTCACCATGGATTTAATATAGTAACACTAACTGGAACCAGTTTGGCTGGAATGGTGAAATGCTTTCAAGTACTTCACACATCTTTTTCCAGCACTTCAAAATTCAAATATTATATAAATAAATATATATTTAAATGTTATTTTTAATGTGATGACCAAAACATTACTTGTTCATCCTTCAAAGATGACCCCTATTTATAAACCTGAAAGTTTCAAGATCTAAACAAATAGGAAATTTCTCTGGCATTTCTTTCTTTTTGCTGTATCGAAAACGTACCGAACCATGACTTTAAAACCGAGGTACGTACCGAACCGTGATTTTTGTGTACCGTTACACCCCTAAAACATAGGCATCGATTTTGAGTCATTTTGTATTTTATTTGTTTTAGAAACAAATAAAGGTAAGGCTTCCTTTTACAGTCCAGTTACCCATGTAAATACTATGTACTTATTTTAGTAACTAAGAACTAGTACTAACCCTGAACCTACCCCTAAACCTACCCCTGTTCCATGTACTTACCTTATTAGCCAATACTTTCTAGGTTAGTACACTGTAAGTACACTGCAAGTACTGTAAAAGGAAGCGTTACCCAAATAAATAAAACATGTCCAGGTAACTAGCAGAGCATCCATTTAGTTTGCTATTAAATAAGAGATCTAGTGTTAAATAGTTTTGGTTTTGAACTCAAGCTGAATGCTCATGGCCGCCGCTATCAGTTGCATTGTTCTCTTGTCTTCACTCGGACACGCTCTTCAATCTATCGCCGTTGCGGAGAGACTATTCATTCTGGTGAAATCACAAAATAAAATGCACACAAACTTGTCCCTGCTTGATATAGACTGTAACCACTGATGAACATATTCTGATGAGAGAGAAAAAAAAACCGATTCGATCGTGGATTGGAACCCATAACACCCTTGGCAAAATATCTACCACTAGACCATTTAAGAACTCAAACAAAAATTTTGGATCGATGGATTTATTTACGGGTTGAGCAGAGAAGCTGCACAGTTTGACAAGTTTGTACCCAGCACTTCCAAATGTGTCTCTGTCCCCAGCACATTTCAAACCAAACTGACCCCTGTGGTAACACACCGCATTTAACGTCCAGTAACGTTAATGACGTTGTAACAACGGGAAAATTAGTTAGATTACCCTGTTACTGAAAAAAATAACGTTGTTACCTAATGCCGTTATTATAAACGGCATTATTCCAAACACTGCTTGGGAATAATTGAAGCATTAGAGAAGAGAGCTGATACACACCTTGGCTGCGTTAGTGTGGTGTTTTCGCATGGAGACCCGGCTGCGGCGAATCCTACGGAAGGACTGTCGCAGGGACTTTTTGATTGACTTGACACGCGACAGTGGCCCCTCCAAGGCCAACTGATCACTGGGGTTAAGGGTGCACCTGCAAACAAGCAAACAACTATTAAAAATCTAAAAATCTGATAGAATTTATAATTGTAATGACCTTAAATAGGTCAAATGGTCTTAATAATCTTGATCTTAACAGTTTAATCTAAAGACATGGCCTCAGAAATAAAAGGTTTTATATAACTTTTAGTGACACTTAAAAATGGTAGCTACATACAGATTTTTCAAATTTAAAACTAACAAATGTAACGTTTTTGTGCAACATACCAAGTCAAAAAGGTGGCAATTTTGAAAACAAAAATAATTGTGAAAGATTTTTTTCCATACATGGATACTTAGAAAGGACGCATTAAATTGATAAAAAGTAACAGTAAATACATTTATAATTTTACAAAAAGTTCAATTTAAAATAAGGGCAATTCTTTTGAATTTTCTTTCTAAATGGGGTAGTAATGGCACAGATGGGGTGGTGATGGCGCAGTGGATAAGACACATGCCTTTGGTGTGAGAGACCCGGGTTCGAACTGTGAGACACCAATGGGTCCCTGAGGAAGACACTTAACCCCTAGAGGCGTGCAACCTCTGACATGTATAGCAATTGTAAGTCGCTTTGGATAAAAGAGTCAGCTAAATGAATAAATGTCTATTTAAAGAATCCTGAAACAATAAATATTAAAAAAAATATTAAGCAACAACTGTTTTCAACATGCATATTAGAGTGATTTCAAAAGGATCATGTAACATTGAAGAGTGTCTGTACTGAAGTATTGAGGATAAAAATTGAGCTTTGCCATCACAGGAATAAACTACATAAAAAAAAAATAGAATAAAAAAAAACATTTATTTTAAATTGTAATATATTTCACAATATTACTGTTTTTAGGAAATTAATTTAATTTTAAATTTTTTTACAGTAATTTACAGTCTAATAAAGAATGAGTATGTACATTTGACTTGTATTGCACAAAAATATAAATAATAAAAACAATATTTTATATAGTTTAGTTGTGCTTAATATTTTCTGTACATTATATTTAATATTTTAACATGTTTCATATAAAAGAGAAAAGCCAGACTATCATATGATTAGTGAATCACACTACGAGCAAATTTCCCACTGACGCATTAGCATGATAAAAATATACAATGGTGACAAACACTATAGCTATAATTTAGACTTCCCTTTCTGAAGGGAACATCTTTAGACATTGTGGTGATCATATCAGTCTAATGTGCTTTATATTTCAGGTTATTTTTAAGGATATTCCTTAATGTATTAACAGTGACAGATCAACCTTTTGTACTAATAAAACTGGAATGCTGTTTAAAATGGTTTTCTTCTCACTTGACAAAGACGTTATTCCTCTGATGGTAGTCATACAGGCCAAAGCCATGGCTGGTACCGAATGCAACCAGTTTCCACTCTGAGTGCAGAGCGATTGCTGTGACCACAGCGGGCGGCTGGCACTGCACCAAGGCAAAGGGCTGGAAGCCTGGAGGGAACAGCACCGCCTCCTCCCGCACGTCTAGACGCGCTTGGCCCTTCCAGCGGAAGCCCTCCTGACCCTGCAGCAGGTCTACCACTGTAGCCTCAACCATCTGCTCGGCAGCCTCATCGTTCAGCTCCATAACCAGAATCTGAGTGGGAGGAGAAAGACAAATGAAAAATGACATTTATTCAAAACTTTCTGATAGAAACAGATAAAAAAAAAAAAACACACACAATCTCAACTTCTGCAAACACATTTCCTCAGAGTAGAGTACACACATTATTTGTTCTTACAGCACAATTCATTTAGCGTGAAAAGAGCTTTGGGTAGTGTTCTGCCAGCACATCAGCATAACCGTACAGAAACCTCTCAGTAGTTCAGTGACAGGGCAGAGCTATTGATCCCGAAGAGCGGTTTAACCGAGCTCATCTCATTTCCTAATGGCAGACATGATGTGTAGTAGACTGTTAATAAACTGCTAAATCAGAGCGCTTTAGTCAAGTTTTCTCTCATGATTAATTATCAGCAGCATCTAAAATGTATGAGAAATCAGATTGCGTGACAACTGGGTGCACTCACTGGAGGTCAACATTTAAGGTCATTATTTAAAAAAAAAGAGAGAGAAATTAATACTTTTATTCAGCAAGGATTAATTAAATTAATCAAAAGTGACAGTAAAAACATGTTATGTCACAAAAGATTTACGTTTTAAATCAATGTCCCTTTACAATGAACTTAAATCTTTGTGGAATCATGGTTTCCTCAAAAATATTATAAAGCACAACTGTTTTCAACATTGATAATAATAAATGTTTCTTGAGCACCAAATCAGCATATTATAATGATTTCTGTAGGATCATGGGACACTGAAGACACAGTAATGATGCTGAAAATTCAGCTTTAACTTCACAGGAATAAATTACATTTTAAAATATATTTAAATTAATTAATTTGTAATATTTCACTATATTATTATTTTTCTGGTTTTCATCAAATATATGCAGCTTTGGTGAGAATAAGAGAATAACATAACCTAGTCGCATGAAAACTCACTTGTCCTGCAGTTCCAGCCACTGTCAGATATCCGCTGTATTTACACAGATGGATCTTCTGAATGCCAAGCCGCGGGTCGTCGCTATATGGGTCAAAGCAGCCCACCTGATATATTGAAAAATAATAAACAACAATGAATCAAATGTTTGATGAAAACTGTAAACAGCTGTGCTAATAATAGGACGTTGATTGTGAGTGGTAATGCTTGTTTCAGGCGAGACAGACCTTGCGGAACGGAGGCCACTCTCCCTCACTGCCCTGGTTCATGTTGTCATTTGGGTCGGCATCTGTGTGGAAGACTCCCGCCGTGCTGAGCTTGTACATGGGGTAAAGACAGACCCCTGAGGCGTCCCAGAAACGTACCGTGCCATCTTCGTGCCTTTCAAGAGGAAAAGGAATACATTTAACATGAAAGGTAAGATTCGTTTTTAATAATCAGTTCCTCATTCCCTCCAGGTGAAACCATTACAGCATCTTAACAGAACATTTTTCCTTGTTATTCCTTGTTTCCATGAGAAGGGAAAAACCCAACTATATCAAGGAAAGATTTTAAACAAGTTGTCCAAATAACAAATGAGAGTAAGAATTAGCTTTGAAACAGATTTTACTAAATTTTTAGGAACTGTGAAATAACACATGATTTAATTTGCAAAGTAAAAAGAATCTGATCTTCCCTGTTTTTGTTATCTGATGAAAGTTAAGCGAAACATAAACAGTGCACGTTTTTTTGGACAGTTTTGGTTTCACTGAAGTGTTTATTCGATGAGTATCTACTATTCACAGGTTTGGGTAAGATTTTTTTGTTTTTAAATAAATAAAGAAATTAACACTTATTCACCAAGGATACATTAAATTGATAAAAGCTGTTCCGTATGGTAAGAGGTGGGACGCTTGCCATTATATTTTTAAAACAATAATATCTTAGAAAAGACCTTAAAGGGATACTCCACTTTTTTTTGAAATCCTGTAGTCACACATGGAATATTTAAACATTTTCTTCAATGACTTTCTGGGCTGTCAAGTTTCAATCCCTTAGGAGCCTATGTAGGATCATGTGAAATATCAAATGAAATATCTTCATTTGTGTTCCCAAGATGAACGAAGGTCTTACGGGGTTGGTACAGCATGGGGGTGAGTAATTAATGACTTAATTTTCATTTTTGGGTGAACTATCCCTTTAACCCCAAAAAAAGTTTATTAAAAACAATTTTTGAAGGATATTACAGCTTGAAACTTTGAATTCAAGACTAAGATCACACCAAGACCGACATTCACATCACACATCTACTCACCCCGTGAGGAGCAGGTCTCTCTGGGGAGGGTCTGGGGCAAGATTCTGACCTCCATTTATAGGCCAAGGCTACAAAAAGACAGATTTCAAAACAAGAACTGAATAGTTGTCCATGATGCTGCTAAACAGAAACCATCACTACAAAACTTGGCCTTCTGAAGTGAAGCAATGCATTTGTGTAAGAAAAATATCCATATTTAAAACTTTATAAACTAAAATACCTAGCTTCCGTCAGACGTTAAGGCGAAAGAGTAACCCCTGACCCGACACATGATGCATTTACGAATGTAATTAGAACGAGTTTTTCAAGAGAAATCTCAGAGGACTTCGATATAAGAGAAGAGAAGCTTGAATTTGTTGCCCAGCCCTATTTATGTGAACCACGAGAGGCATCAAAACTTACGCTACACCTACATCGCACCAGGGGTTACTCTTTTGGCTCGAGTCGACTTGAGTAGGCCGTCCGCTGGAAGCTAGTTATTTTAGTTTTCATTCACTACCATTATAAAGCTTGAAAAAGCAATGATATTTTTTTAATAGAACTCTGTGTTCATCTGAAAAAAGAAAGTCATATACACCTAGGATGGCTTGAGGATGAGAAAATCACAGGATAATTTTCATTTGTGGGTGAATTATCCCTTTAACCCAGAAAATGACAGATCAAAGCATTTCATGCGAGTATTCTCTTCCTGGTGAGTTGTTTTACTCAGTAACATGTAATATTCAAGTAATATTTCTGTATTTGTGCAAGCATAATCTTGCCTACCTTCTTAGAGTAGTGGGTGTTCTGCTGGGCTCCTGCAGCGTGCACTCTTTCCCACAGTTTGAGTGGGATGGAGGAGACGTGGTGCGAGCAGGTAATGGCTGAACAGTGTAATGGCACGAGGTAAGGCGTCTGGATGACGGGCCACCCCTCAGTCTGCAGATCTACCACCACAAGTTCCTCCTCCACCAAAACCACAAGAGCGCTTGGCTCACCTGTGACAGACATTTAGACCACTTAGAGCAAGCGTGCTGACTGCAGCTCAGCTAATGTTTAAGTAGATGTAGAAAAAAAGCATGTAAAGAAACCAACAGTGTTTAACATATTTTAAAAAGGAAAAGAGTCTCTCAGCATGTCTCTCTACCTCTGTGGTTCTCTCCCTCGCGAATAACGAAGAAGTCGATAATACGTGAGGTGAAGTCCAGCGCCTCGTGGGTTTTGCTGTGGATGACGGAGATGCAGTGTCTGTCTCCGTAACTGGCCCTCGGCATCCCTCCGCTGAAGATGAGGAATGGGGGACTGGGAGGAGAGGACAGGACAGAAGACACATTATTTTCGATAAGAATTTACTAAATGACAAATTACCCTTTGGGGGTACTTTCCAAATATTTTGATGAAAAAAGAGAACAATAAAGCAACATGAAATGAAAGGAGAGCATGATGAAATGGGCTAGATATTAGTGGTTAAAGAAAAATCACATAGAGAACCTTAATGTGGAGTGGAACATGTTCACTTTCATGGAAGGTTTAAATATTAACTCAACTGTGTGTGTCATGGAGAAGCACTCTGTGCTAATGACACCACAAGCAAACACACCTATCTTAGCATCAGTTAGTGAATACTCACAGTGCTGTCCAATAAATATACAAGACTCACCCTTGTTTTGATGGCAGCTGTATAATTTTGGATATGGCCTTGCAGGGGAAGGCACCTGTGTGGACAGATAGCTCAATATGAATACATTTGACCAGTCAAAGATCCAGGTTTTGCTCCAAAACCTAATGATCTGCCTGAAATGAGAGCATTTTAGGCACAAAAAGGTAGGCAACAAAATGATTTCACTTTTAAAGATGCCACGTTTAGATCAAATTATAATCAAACTTAATTAAATATCACTGTATTATTTATATTCTTCAAAGAATCCTGAAAAAGCATCACAGTTTCCACAAATATATTACAATATAAGGATCATGTGACACTGAAGCCTAAAAATTAAGCTTTGACCTCACAGGAATAAATAAAACTTTCAAATATATTAAAATAAATTGTTCTAAAGAGGAGCATAAGAGGCTTCTTTCTAAAACATTTAAAAATGGATTGTATTCACACTACAAACATGCATATTTACAGAACATACTTTATTAAAGGTCAAGAGGTTTTTTTTTTTTATTTAAATGTAGTACATATTAGAGATGCACAGGTTACAATTTTCTTGGGCCGATTCCGATTTTCAATGAGTTTGACCTGCCTATACCGATTTTATTTTTCGAATCGCTTTTTTATTTTCAATAACACAAATATTTATTTTCTATATATATTTTTTTATAAAACACGTTTTTTTTTTGGGAGTACTTTTACTCAAACTCAATAATGTAAACAAGTTTAAAATTTCTTTTCTGACATAGCCTACTCCAGTTCTTGTTAAAACACACCACATGCAAATTCTGTACATTTTGGGCACTTTTCCCCATCAAAAAGTGTGCTTTCACTTTAATTGAGCGTGAGCAACGCAGAAAAAATAGACATGGCGCAGAAACTCATCTTAACTCAACTTTATTTATAGAGCACTTTCAAGACCACAAGTGGAACCACCACTCACCACCCACTTCACTGCTGCTCACGCGACGTTCCTGCTTGACGCTCACGCACTGCTTCTGCTCCACGTGTGAATGCACTCATTGATTAAAATATGCGCCGCTCATGCTTGCGGTGCAAATAAGAGTGAAACAGCCGTAATTCACGAGGTTCCTACATGTGCATTCCGTGTGCACGTGTGATATTGATGTTGCGCGACGTTAATCATGTGGCGCCCGAGTGTATTTGACCGGCATGTCAAACTGTCATCACGTGAAAATCGTCCGGTTCCGGTCACGCGCCGCATATAAGACAGCATAGGTTTTCGAACAGAAGTACATTTTTAAATTGTAACAATTTCGGTAAAGCAATCTTACCATACGGAATCTCCTGTTTCTCGGGCTCCGTTTGCGGATTCTCACCAGTGACTGTCCACTGGCAGTAGCTCCCATCACTATGGGAACTGAGAATGTTCGCGCCATCCTCCATCCACCAAACACTCTCTAGTTGCTGCAGAGGACACAAAAAAGGGAAATTTACAGGCCTCTTCTTAGAATCTTTTTTGAGTCGAGTTAGTTTTGACTTTCAGAGTTCAAAATGACAACGTTGCATTATATGGTACCTGTGTGCTGAGAAAGTGTTGGATGGGACGCTGCCGATCCAGATCCCACAGAACCATCAGGCCACGGCTGTAGCCAATCAGCACCTGCCGCGGGTTGAGCGGGTTCTCATGCAGAGTTTCAACACACTCCAGATTCCTGCGGCCAGCATAATCCTCTGGAACTCTGGGAAAGTAGTGGTGAACAGATCAGCGATCGCAAAGAGTAACTATAACAGTCATCTTAGGCATGCGAGAGTGTTGCATTATACCATTCCAGAGAAACTATTTGAAGAATGTATGCAGCTTATATGTGTATATAATCAAAATGAATTGAGAGATTATAGAACTGCAAGTCACAGAACAATGAAAAGTATATTGAATATGCTCATTTTAGTTCTTGTCTTTAAATAGTGTTCATATGCAAAGTGACAAAGCATTTATTTAACACTATTCTGGGAAAGATAAAAGACAGAAACAGTAAATATGTTATATTACACATTAAAGGCACTTTTAAGATACTATTATGCAAATTAGCATGGACAAATTAAACATTTAAAGCCAGCATGCGTGTTATTTATAAAAAAAATAGTACATTTTTTACATGAATTCCTAAATCTGACCAATGTGACATCTGACCTGTTCTGTACATCCTCCACGCTTATGTTGTTCTCCTCCAGTTCTCTGAATCCTGGCACTTCTACAACAAACACGTGTCCTCCCTCTGTGCCCAGCAACAGCAGCTCACCCGACGAGTGTGCCAGGACGGCCGTGACCCGCGTCACGCTGGGAGGGGCGCTGTCGCATCAAAAGAAAAAGAAAAAAACTTTTTCTTCTACCCCAGTTACACTTAGATTAGACACAGGATAGACAGTTAGACTAGACTGCTGGCTTATTTTTAGGTCGTATACACTTTTTAGTTCCAATGCATTATAGATATTTTTCTTTTTAATAATAAACATGCATACAAAAATGCATATTGTCTGTGTTCTCATATATAATTGTAACCAGCTGCAACCTCTTAGAGTGGTTGCAAAAAGGGATGGGACGCTTTCTATTCATCAAAGAAAATAATTGTGTTGAACTGCTTTTAACATTGATAATAGCAATAAATCTTTCATGAGCAGCAAATCGGCATATTAGGTTGATTTCTGAAAGATCATGGTAATAACGATGCTGATAATTCAGCTTTGATCACAGGAATAAATTACATTATAAAATATATTCAAATAGAAAACAGTTATTTTAAATTGTAAAAATATTTCACAATATTATTGATCAAATAAATGAAGCCTTGGTAAGCAAAAAATGTGACAACAAAAATAAAATACAAATGATCAAAATGTTACTTTTTGTTACATATTATAAATACATGCTTCAAGTAACACATTATAGTCATCATTCACGGATGGAAAATGACATCAGAGATTGCAAAAAACAGCTATTTTGAATCATGGAAGTCACCTGACAGCACTATGCATAGATTCGGAGCACAAGTGAGTATCAGTAGTGTCTGGATCGGTGTGACTCACTGCTCACGTCTCATTCTTTGGGTGTGTGCGCATTACCATCAGAGTACATTAAAAATAAATCTTCAAACATGATCATATTAGATCACGGTGAGTATGTAGGTGTGGGTTCTTGACTCACCCAGGTGGACCAGAGAGAGTGAAACGTCCTATCTCCAGCAGCTCGGACATGCTGTTATGTCCACGAAGCGTCCACATGTGCAGACTGTTGTCATCCAATAATGTGACAAACTCCAACTGCAAAAATAAGTCAAGTAAATTGATGTGTCTTTAAAAATAGTCTGCCTGTCTATCTATCTATCTATCAATAGTATACATCATATCTAACGTATCTATCATTTTGTGTTAAAATAATATATACAGTTCTTGATATAAAATCTCTCATACCATGGTATAATATTTTGCTGATATCTTGAAATAGCAACCTCACCCAAAACCACTAATTACTCATTGGAAGCCAAATCCCAAAGACTGGAATGAAGTCCAAATTAACATAACACACAAAAAAAAGAAAGAAAAAAAAATTCTATGTGAAATCAAAGTTCAATGCCGTACCTGGTTTGGAAGGAAGTGCACCTGTGTAACTGCTGCATTCTCGTCGTGAAGTCCCATGAACTCCACACCTGGAGCTCCGTACCTGAGAACTGGTTAAGGAAACACACGGCAAACAGCACAGAAGACTAAAACAACTTAGCTTTGTGGGGTTAAAAGTCAGACAGAAGCGAATAATTTGGTATACAAGCCATAGCACTGAAACCCTATTGAATTGTTAGGATTTTCAAAGATCAACATTCTGACCTAAAAGTGATCGGCAGACCAAAACCAGAGACTTGAAAATCTGAGGGATGGTAGTACGAAATCGCTCATAACTCCTAAACCATTCATTGCAGACTCAAGTATCTTATAATCATCGGAATCATTGGCTCAAGACGCTTTTTTGACAAAGGATCCAATGAAAATAAATGTTGATTGCATGCATGCGATATTCATACTGTAATATAGATCTCTTTCTGAACTACTTTGCCTCTAGGGCCACTAAATATGGGAGATTATTTGAAAAAAAAAATTGCAAACTAGTCCAAAGTTTTACACTCAACCTTGATAAATCCACTGCAGGACAATTCTTTGGATTCTCTAGTTCAATTAGTATCTTTCTGGATAGCTATAGCAGGGTTATTTAGAAAACAGGCGTGGCCAAGTCTACCCAAAAGCCTGTTAGTCCTAAACAAAAACTGAGAACTTTGCGAAATTAGGTGAGCACATGCGACATGATATGACTCTAAAGACGCATGCAAACTTTTATGGAGATTGGCCCAAAAGCAGAGCTGTAACTGTTAAAAAGGTGTAAAATGCTATATTTCTATATGCCTGAATCTCTGATTTCTGTAGAACTCCACAAAATTAGGAAGCATGCAAATTTTTACATAAGATATTATAGGTGGTGCATTAATAAAACAATGCATAATAGAAATCAAAATAAATCACATGTACATTAAAAAAACAACAGGCATTTAATGTTGGCCAAACACAAGTTACTCATTTCTATTTCCTCTTCAGTAAATGACTAACAGAGAAAATTGCGCAATAGTATGGGAAAAAATGTTTCACGAACATGTGTTCTCAGCTCTGCGCACTAACATAAACTGTTCCGCCTTTCAAAGTACCTGCATGATGGGTGTGTACGATTGAGCCACTATGAGAACAGCCAAGCTATGAGCTACAGGAAATCTCATCACATCACATTGTAGTCACTCTGCCCTGAGGATTCAGAGACGGGGGAATGGAACGTCACTGAGTGGGATCATTTTAGTTATGCACAGACCAAATAACTCAAAGAATGGTGATGTCTTCAGGTTGTTGTAGGATACAGTTTGATTGCTCCTGATCTGGTACCGATGGCCAGGAGTTCCAGGCTGGGGCTGAATCCCAGAGCGCTGGGCTGATGGGGGAAGCCATGTTCTACAGTCTAAAGACAGGACAGAAATGAGATTGAAATGTCAAATATATAGAGGTGAACACACATTCAAGGGCTCTGGTATAAGTGGACTACATGGGCAGCTAACGTTTTAAGATATAGTTGTACAAAGTTAGGGAGCACAGTTGAACTGCCTTTTAAGAGCTCTAATTTTGAGCAAATTATATAGCAGCGTCGCGCATGGTTCCTCCACAGAGAGGGCAGTTTTACAAATTGTTACAAAAAGCTTAGGGTGGAGAAATCCATCCAAAATTTAGGGTTGCATGATTGATTGGGATAACAAAATCACATGGCCCAGTGCATTTATCAAAATGTAAAGGCTGCATTTTAACCCTAAAACCGTATTCTGGACAAATGTGGGCAAAAGTATTTTTTTTTTAATACTTCCCTTGATCTGAGCAGTACAAGACTTAGCTACTTTTCCTAAGTTTGCCTCCTGAACACACACAATTTTTTTGACTCAATTCTACAATGTTAAGTGGGTGAAAAAAAACCTCCTTAATCTTGTATTTGGGTCAAAAATGGGCACCCATAGAAATGAATGGGAAAAACTGTAATTTAGAGCATTCTAAAATAAGCCAAAATAAGACAGCAGGTGACAAGTCACTTCATCTTTAGGTTTTAGCTCTAAGAACTTATTGGAATGATATTTTAATGTAGTTAAAAAAATAAAACATAAAAATAAGCATAATTTACATAGAAAATATGGTACTTTTTGAAGTAAATAAATTCAAAAATACCCCTAAAATAAAATAAAAAAACACCATTAATTGAATGACAAAACTTTATCGAAGACAGTGATATAACATTTATAATAAATAAAAATTAGGATCACACCTGAGTCCTCTGTGCCCACATTTGTCCACAATTACAGGATTAAGGGCTATAAAGTGAAAACGGTTTGAGGGCTACGAGTGAAACACAAACCTGGAGCTTTACAAATAATACATTTGTAAATTTGGACGATTTAAATGTAAAAAAAAAATTGTAAGTTATAATAAAAAGGATGGATACACCCCAATATTTGTGTATGTGCAGTTGAATCTCCCACATGATTTGTGTGAGGAATGCTATTTTTATGACATAAAGAGTTTCCCGCCAATCTGGACAGAAGACTTTTCCATTTAGGAAACAAAAGAAAGCAAGGAATAAATAAAATGGCACAAAACTGAAACTTTTTACAGAAGATGTGGGCTTGATCACCTTGTTGAACTGATAGAGATCCTGTTTGTGCTTGTCCCTCTGAGACTCATGCCCATGACGCCTGAACCTCTTCATCGTCCCTGGACGAGCAGGGACCTCGCGCTGCCCTCTCTCACTGTTTCTCCTCAGCCACCTGACAAGAAAGGAGGAAAAGAGGGCTGTATCAGACAAAAATAAAACCAAACAATATGCTTATGAATAGTGATGATAACAAAAAGGAATAATCAAGACTTAAAGGAGTAGTTCACCCAAAAAAATTAAGATTCTGTCAGCATTTACTGCTCTTTAAAGCCATGGTCAACATTCAGTTTCACTGTATGCTGCAAGAGAGCATTTTGCCGAGTATCATCTCAAGGAATTCAACCATACAGGTTAGGAAATGACATGAAGATAAGTCAATTATGGCCATTTTTATTTTTGGGTAAACTATCCCGTAAAAAACACACACACACACACACACACACACAAATTGAAGCATTACAAAGGGTGCACAACTCAAACAGACTTTCTAAAGGGTTATGTGTGTATTCCATAGAAACAGTGGATCTGATAGGATCAGGAATTTCAAAGAAAGGCTTGTGGGCTGTTAAACTGAAACTTCACCCCCCTCACCACCCCGATTTCTGTCTTTCGCTCTCTGTGCCCAGCCCCCGCAGGGAGATTGCGGATTTCTGCAGTCCTGACTGAAGCAGCTTTTGTTCTGGGCTGAACGCTATAACAATCCCTCCCCTCATCTGAGCAAACAGCACCTGATGAAAACACCTGTTGCTCTGGGGAAGCCGAATCAGAATGGACAGAGAAAGGAGGGGTGCTACATGCTTTCCATTAAAGAGACCACTCAGACTATAACAATACACAATAACCTGTGAATGGATGGCAGTTTCTCTCACCCAGAGCTTGAAACCGTTTGTATTTGTTCTGGGTAAAAACAGAAAGATACCCTTTGGCTATTTTGCTTATTTTACAGACCATTACGAACATTTACCATAACCAATGCAAGCATCCGTATTACAACTTTACAAGGCAAGCACATCACACATTTTCTTCAAGTTGAATTTTTTAGGGGGTCAACTTGACCAATATCAAGTTACCAAAATTTTAGGGCATAATACACCACCATTCAAAAGTTTGGGGTCAGTACTTTAAAAAAAAAAGAATACTTTTACTCAGAAATGATGCATTAAATTTATCAAATGTGACAGTAAAGGGATTTATAATAATACAAATACTGTTCTTCTGAAAATAAAAATAAAATAAAAATAAACCTTTTTCCAGCATTGATAATGCAGGACATCAGCATATTAGAGTGATTTCTGAAGGATCATGAGACACTGAGAAATAATAAAATAGAAAAAAACTATTTTAAATTGAAATATTTCAAAATATTCGGGTTTTTCTTTTATGGTTACCGTGGCACATTTTACTGTGGTACATTTTAATAAGGGAAAGCAATGCTAACGTGTGTACACACAAAACACACCAGCAATTCTGAAGGAAAAAAGGTGAGGCTAACAGGACACATCCAAAGAAAACAAACACTGACTCAGAGTCTATGATATTGATTATTGACTGTAAAAACAGCATGATATATTCAGGTAATGTTTATGTCACATCACACTACAACTCCCCTGAGAGCGTGTCTAGACAAGAATAATTTATCACACTTTCTGGAGGTGATCACATGAGCATATCAACAGGAAGAGGGACAATTTCCCCCCCATCAATCCTTTCCAAACATAACCTTCTCAGTGAGTCAGTTGCCCTGTTCGGCTCAGACACATATTTCTGTGATTATCACTACTATTAGCCAAGAACGTTTAGTCATCAAGCATGTGGCTACAAATTCTTCCAGAGAAGGGAAAGAGCTCTGATTTCCTTATTTTTAGGACCAAGGGTTACAGGACCATGAAGGAACCAGCCAAGAAACTAAACAAAAAAGAAAAAAAAAAGAAAAAGAGAGAGTCTGTAAAGCTTAGCTTAAGGGACAATGGTAAAGTGGGAGGTCTTCTACTTAAGACTAGAGTAAGCTAGGCTTTATGAGTGAAAACTCTCAGCGGGAGAGCTGAAATGGAGTGAAGGAGGGAGAAAAGCAACGATTCATTCAGAACAACTAAAGAGGCCACTGCGAGTTTACAACAATCTCTGAGCAACATCTTGATCATTGCATTTGAGCAGCTTCAGTGAATTTTGCTCTCTGAGATCTATTTTACACCTCCATCCATCTGATCCCGAGTTAATTAGAGGTAGAAAAATAATAATTGGCGGTTTGTTTTGAATCCTGCTGGGAGGAATTATGGCGGAGGTGCATTGATGTGGGAGTAGTGGCTCTAACTCGTCTAAATTAGAGGTAGGAGGCATGTGTGGAGAGTTCATAGACTTTAAGGAGAATTGGTATGTGGAACTAAGCAGCCGAGCAAACAAAGAAACACTCACTGTAATCAGCTCAAACATACAGACGGCCGATTCATTGCACTGGAATATAAAATGACGTGATAGTGATACATTAGCAAAGGAAGTATTGATTAGCTCTAAAACATACGCATTCATAGAAAGAACGCATTAATGTTTTTTGAGGCTCACTTATAAATGGTAAAACGTTTTTTCCACACACACACACACACAATTTTCTAGTACCTTCATTCTGACCCTCGGTGTGAAAGGACCCGTTTTGTCAGTTGAAGTCAATAAACAGCCACTGTTATGATTGGCTTCCATCACTGCATAGGAGACACGCCCACTCACTATTGCACGCGAGTAAGTGTTTTGAAAACATTATCCATATAAAACCGTCCTTTACAGACAAAGCATTATTAAATCATGTCATACTCGTCTCGAGTGACCGCCGAAGAAGACTTGCGGTTTGTGATGCAGCTGCTGTCACTGTCAGATCCAATACAGTTGGCTGCTTCATCTTTTAACAAAAAAGTTTCTTGCAAACTCTCCATTACACTGACTGTGCCTCATTTACAAAACTGGGATCCTTCTTAAGTTTGCATAGAGACTAGGGATGCACGATATATCGGCCAGCATATCGGTATCGGCCGATATGTTCATTTTTAATGTTATCGTTATCGGCCTGGTAAGAAAATGTGGCCGATTTATTAAAGCCGATAAATAATGTATTATTCCCTTCAGCTGAGACACTTGTTGAGAACTCATGTTTCTGAATTTCTTGAAATATGATTGAAATCTCTTAAAAAAAATGAAAATCTGGTTCGGGACAACATGATGTGCAACACAAATCTGTCATATCGACTGAGAACATCGTTATAATTGTGCACTTGGGACATGGATTTAATTGTGAGACTTTTGTTTTTGTAATCAGTCTCTCAAAATTAGATTTGGATTTGGATTTAAGTTTATCAGCCGATATATTGGTTATCGGCTTTCAAATATAGAAAATTATCGGTTATCGGTATCGGCCAAAATTTTCATATCGGTGCATCCCTAATAGAGACGCAAAGAACGGTTTAAACTGGACTCAAAGCAAACGTTCTTTCACTCTTCCATTTGTCCTGTTGTCGACAGATTCAAGTACGTGGAGTATGTCAGAAACTGAACGCACCGTTGTATACTGCATCAGTGTAGACACGTCAGTGTCAGTGATTATAATGGGCTCTATTTGCTTTTGACGTGATGCGGCGGCGGCGCTCACATCCAGCGTGGGCAAATGTCAGCCGTTAAGATGATGTGTATCCATTCGATGTCTTGCTCTGCTGACAGTCATATGCAAATGTTTGCCTGTGTACAGGTAACCCAATATAAGAACGAGCCATTTTTGGAGCTTGGTTAAATAAATGCTGTTAATAATGAGGAGGATGTTTTAATGGTTTAAGACCTAGGTTATATGACCAATGCCAATTTGATTTCAAGTCGCTCATGACCCTTTTAAGGCAGAATTATAAAGTCTATAGTAAAACTAGATTTTTATATTTTTTCAATAGATTCATACCACTAATATAATTATTAAAAATATTTTATTAAATACAACTACTACTACTACTACTAATAATAATAATAATGTTAACTTTTCTATTAAAAAATGTTAACATAACATTACTTCACAACGCCACAGAAAGTTAGTTACAAACTAACTAGGCCTAACCAACCATGATTACTAACTGAAAAGGGGGCTAAGTATGAATAAGTATGAAACTAACATCCCAAATTTAAAACAGATCTCACCCTTGGTCCCTTCTACAATGAAAGTGTAATAGGGATTTTAAGGACCTGTTTTATCAACGGAGTTGAAAATAATAATTCGAATTGCTTAGAGAAGTGAAAGCACACATCTCCTTAACAAGTCACAGGATTTGAGGCATCATTCATGTCAGTATTACAAAAAGTGTGGAACAAGTTATGCCCAGTCCTACACGTAGAGTTATGGGCTTGTTTAAATATCCACAGAGAGAGAGAAAAAAGCATTTTAAACTAAACTCAAGTCCTTGTATGGTTGGTAAGCTGAATTACTAAACCCTCAATGCCTTTTTAGAGAGCCCGTTTTGAAAGCCCTGAGGTAAACAGTGATACTATTGAAAAATCTATACGCTTAGAGATTCCTCAGTTAAGGTCATGGCGAGAGGTGACATGATATTACACAAGCACGTCATCATGTTTGACCACACGAGTTTCTAACCTAGGACTGACAGCCTCAGGATAGCAGCCATAAAATAGCACCCTATGGTCAGAAGAGGTCAACTGCTTTTTAGTTTTAAAAAAAAAACCTGTGCACACCCACAGTAAATTCGAGACAACACTCATTTCATGACACAGCACAACACAAACTGAGCCAAGTTGCCAGATCCAAAACGTCCCACCCAGCTTTACGGTTGTTATTACAGTAGGCTACATATACTACTCATATAAATTACTTCTATTACTAGTTGCACAAAGCAATCGTTAAAAAGAGAAGCAACAATTCAGATGTAATTTGAGATTCTGATGGCCAGTTTCAGTAGAGCAGGATCCACTTCTTCATGACTTCACTTCGTGACAGAGGTGCCTCTGTTAAAGAACAATAGTCTCAGAAGACAACAGACCTGCACCTAAAATCATATCAGGCTTCAGCAAAACATAAAAGACGTAAAAACATTCATGTATGAGAGGACAAAAAAAGGACTACTTATTAATTAACTAATTCAATTCATTCATTTATTTATACTACCATTAAAACATTTGGGGTCAGTAGGGTTGCATTTCTTTTTGAAAGAATTAATACTTTAATTCAGCAAGGATGCATTGAATTGATCAAACCTGACAGTAAAGACTTTAACATTTTTCTTTTTTGAATAAATGCTTTTTTTAAATGCTATTCTAAATAAATCCTGACAAAAAGATCCATCACAGTTTTCACAATGAAATATTAAGCAACAAAACTGTTTTCAAATGTGATAAGAAATGTTTGAAATAAGGATTTCTGAAGTATCATGCGACACTGAAGTAATGATGCTGAAAATTTAGCTATGCTATCATGAGAAAATTGATTAAAAATAGAAAAGAGATCAAATTTATTTCTATGTGAAATATTAATTTATTATTTCACAATACTATTACTGTATCTATTAATTAAATAAATGCAGCCTTGGTGAGCATGATTATTTTTCATTGCAAAAAAAAATCTTACCAACCCCATAACCTTTTGAATGGTATTATACACATAAATAATACAAATAAAATAGAACTAAATAATAATTAAATTAAATCTATGGTATTTCTGAATTGTCATCTACCAGGTAAAAATTAAGTCTGACTGCTTAAAAAAAAGAAAGTACCCTATGAGAAATGGTAATAGCGCCGCCTCAGCAAGTACGACTCATGAATAAAGCAAGTTATATTTGAACGTACTTTGTCTTTCGTATTCCTGAAATACTTCTCATTGCATCAGATAAGGAGTTTCAGCCAAACTGTCCCTGATAACCCATTACTAATGACATCACTACATTCTCAGCATAGCATCCCACAGGAAACAAAGATCAGAGGAGAAGGCAATGTAGGAGAAACCTGTCCTGACATGAGCTTGGAACTGTCAGTGAACTCTCACCATAGACGTCCTCCCTCCGCTGCATAACCTGGTTTCACACAGCACAGCAGCACGTTAAATATGTCATGCCTGTCATTTTGGGAAATCGAGGAATTGCATATCCCATTTTTAGACTCAATATGGGAAAAAAAGGGGAATAACGAATTAACTAAATGATATTTGAGGTCAAGAGAAAGTCAGTCAAGTACAAATAGGTCAAGCTCTGCAATAACCATCAGCTACACCCTGACTGAGGGAGAAAACGGTATGCAAACACAATGGAAACCAGTTCAACTGCCACATGATATGGATGGAAAGATTATTCTACTGGAAAAATCTGTCTTAGGACACTACGAGTCAGCAGGTTCTTCGTTTTTTAAATAAACACTGACACTAATGATTCAGGGCGCAACAATTAGAATTGTTTTTCTGCAGTAGTTTAGATATGCACTTGCCCTGCCAATATTTCCGCTGGCCTAATAATTTACTTCTGTGATGCAGAGCAAAATTTTCAACACATTACACAATAAAACAGTTGTGATGCTTAATAATGTTGTAAACTGTGATAATAAAAATTAATAGAACCTTTAAATGTTTCTTGGAAAGTTGTTTTAACTTTTTAAATGGAAGTAAAAAAAAAAATTAAAAAAAAAAAAAAAACATTTGTTTTAATTAAACGTTAACTGTTCCTTACAAAATATTTTATTATTAACATTACATTTTTTGATTATTTGTATACACATATCAAAACAAAATTATTTTATTATGGAATTATAGGAAATTATGCAGCGGTATACCTGTAGTAAATCACAACAATAAAACCCAATACATGACGGACAAAAAATATATTTATATGATCTACAAAGAAGATAAATAAAAATTAAATACATTTTTAAAAAACTGCCGGTACAAGCATTTCTGCAGTACCGGTAGTGCCGAGGACTGGGTACATGCAGTCTGCTGATAGACGTTGCTTTAAAACGCTCTCGTTCGTGTTCATTTGAGCGCTTTCTGAGCAGCATCAAAGCTTTTACAAGCGTTGAGCATTGTAGCCAATCACACTCGTATCTATTGAGTGTGTGAACCCAATGGCCAATTAGAGATGTTTGTAAGTAAGTTAGTCAGAATCTGCTTAACTTAACAAGGATTTGTTTTGTTCAGAGCGAAGCACACACTCTCAAATCCATTTCTTAGAACCAAGAAAGTGTAATCGATGTAAAAAAATGTAAATAACGAGAAATTAGGGTGTTGGGAATAAAAAAACTTCAGTGAGCTTATTCGCTTATAAACTGACAGCCTCAGTGATTATAGAGAGGCTGTTCTCTTGCTGCCAGTTTATTACTATACCCATTCACAGTTTAGTTTGTCATGCTGCAAAATGTATGGATGTGATCGATGTATACAGGGATAACCCATACACCCAACATTTTTTAAAGAACTTCATTCGACAGTTTTAGCTCTAGTACTAAAATTGGTAAATAAAAATAATTTGAATGGCATTAGTACCGACTACTAAAAAGGTTGGTACCATGACAACCCTATCAAAAAATGTCATGCATAGTGACAATAGAGGACAGGCCCTGGGTCTGTGTGTATTCTGAGGCAGTCATACTGTCATAAAAAAAAAAATATCGCAGCTACTCAAAATAACAAAGTCCATAATAAGTAACTTATGACCAGTGGTTAGATCATACAGTGCTTTTTTATCTGGTCAAAAATGCCCATCCTAGTCAGACATCCAGGAGACAAAAGTTCATAGTGCTTAAAAAAGAACAGCTGAAGAGGATGAGGAAGTGTTGGATGAACTTCCTCTCATTCTTACTGGTCATTGTAAAGCAGATCTCTCCCTGCATCACCCACGCCAACCGTTTTTTTACTGTGGAAGTGAGAAGCTTTTGTTTACCTTCGGTTCCTCTTGATAAAAATGCAAAAATAAGATCTTGTCTATGGCTACAGGGTGTGGCCCACCACAGGATGTCAGTCCCCAGACTCAAGCCTTTCCTGTCTTCTCTGAGAAACGTAAAAAAAAACACATTTACAACCAATTTAACGTCTCAAACTGACATCAAACTGGTAAACCAAACTAGCTGCAGTTGATACGGGACATCAGTTGCTTGAGTATCAAGTCCAGTAAAAGGTCTACAAACAACTTATGTAAAGTGTCAACAACTATTTCTTCAATTGACCAAATGTAACAAAATGTTGTCAAGTTCTCTGGAGCACAAATACTTCAAATATGAAATTATGGACATACGAATGAGCAGGAACATGAGCGTTCTTATAAAATTGTGGCCTCATTCGGGCAACCTAACGCCACTAGCTTCAAAACAGGTGTCAATTAAGACAATTTCCATTAAAAAGTTTGGCGTTAGTCACTTGGTATGATTTTAAGTCACTTATGCTAACTATTTATTTGATCAAAAATTCAGTAAAAACACAAAACACAACAATTTTAATTTAAAAATGACTTTTAAGATGTGTAAAGTGATGGAAAAACTGAATTTTCAGCATCAAAACTCCAGTATTCATTGTCACAAGATCCTTCAGAAATCATTATAATGTGCGGATTTGGTGCTCAAGAAACTTTCCTTATTAATATTTAAAACAGTTGTGATACATTTTGTTAAGGATTCTTTAATGAATAGAAAGTCCAGAAGAACAGCATTTTTTTAAGTTATAAATGCCGTTCTTTAGGATAGTAGTGCGATCGATCCTTTTCACTAAATGTGCTTCATCGCACAGTGTCCGTCTCCGACATGTATTTCAGATCAATCCTTGTGTCAACACAAGCATGGCGAGTTTGAAACAAAGTCTAGTTTTTCAGGTACATTAACACAATATTGTATGTGTTATCTGAGGTCACACTGAACAAGCACTTTGCATTGGCTCTCCTAAAGGGGCAAAGCTCAGTCCAGCCATACATTACAAGCGGCTTTTGAAAGAAATGACCCAAGATTAATTGCATGTGATGCCAAAAGTCCTAATCACACTATATAATAGTTAATTGTGGTCTGCATCAATATCTTTAATCCATAAACTAACCATGAAGGCAAATGACGCTCTGCAAATGAGAGAAACATGACATCAGGAACATGGTTGTGTGTGTGAAGCAATATGAGAGGCGGAGGCTTAATCACTCTCGATTCTCAACCTGTCAGACCGGTGGGACAGCCTTACTGGATAGTAATCTATGTCAAGGACAACCAATTCCCCAGTCCTTTCCAAAGCACTTTAACTTACACTCAAACTGAAATAGACAAATAATCATGTTGCCCAGTGCCCAAGTGCAAACACCCACACCTTTTAACTTATTGTGTTCTTTATTATCCAGCCTACCCATTTGTGGGTCTCTGATCTGTGTTTGCACAGGTCAAGCAACTTAATGCACTGTTTAACAATTATTTAACTTTTTTAATAAAAAGTGAGAAATCTGTGTATATGTATAAAACAGAGAAAAACAGTCCTCACTAACAAAATAAATGGTCAGTGCCATTGAAAGACTTGTAAACCTTTGAAAATACAGTAAAAGTACTGGACAGATAGTAACCAGAGACCAACAATGCATTCTCTGTTCTTTCTTTCTGAAGGATGCAGTTTCGTGATAATAAAGGCAAGAGCAGGGACCACGGTCAGGGCTAGGTAGGTGTTAGTTTCGTTTTACACCCAAGATTATTAATAACAATCGAAATGCAAAAAAAGAGAGGGTAAACTATATATTAAAGAGGAGTCAGTAAACAGTGTGCAAGTATTCCATTATCATAATAACATATGTTAAGTTCATACAGAACTGTAAGTTAGAATCCACTGTTTGTGTCTTAAAACACAAGTGATATTCTTAACGTTATCTAAACATCATTTATAGGTCTCATATGAACATACGTTCGCAATCTAGCCAGCATAGTAGGCTACGTTTTGAGAGACACATCCATACAGTCGGGTTAGTGGAAACACCTGTGGCCGAACAGCAGTCGACGGGCCCGGGTAGGACTCACCTGATTCACCGCGGCCTGATGTCCCGGCACTGTCCACGATTCAAGCGTGTTAACTCGATTATCCTGAGGTGAAGAGGAACACTACGCCGGGCGGTGGAGGAGAGCAGGCTCGATTTATGTTTACCTCGGCTTCGAGGTCTGTGTATGGACACAGTGGTGGAGGATTATCAGAAGTGTTTCCTGCTGCTCTTACTGCTGATTTGCGCTCTGGCTCCTCCCTGAACAAACGCTTTCCGGGACAGCTCAGTTCGCGGCCAGCAGGGGGCGCACCCACTAAACTCTGAGCACAAATTCTATGACCCACTAAAATTTATAACAAAAACATCATATAAAAGTCTGTTTAAGTTTATTTTAAACTCTTGAGCTTATTTATTAAGTAAATAAATGAGATGTAGGCCTATATAGCCCCCCCCCCTCCATCCTCATTACCACAATGCTACTTAAAGTATAATAGTACACATCATGCATATATAACATAAGTTTGTACGTGCTATATATGAAGACTTCAGAAGCAAAAGTCTCCAATTTAATATTTTTATCAGGCTCCTATGTATAGAGTACTGGCATTTCTGAATGAGCTGAGGCTGGAAGTTTGGTTAAATAAAGGCAAATACAATTCCTTATATTACATAATTGCTTTATTACATAAATACCCTTTATTTTAAACATAAATTCTTTGTGGGAAATTAGGCTTCTGAACGCAATCATTGTAAAGCATGCACAGGTGTTAAAAAAGGATGTGAAAAGGATTTATGTAGCAAAATTTGTGGCATTGATGGGAGAAAACTGATTCTAAATAAGTATGCGTATAAGTGATAAAAAAAATTACACGGAAATCCAATGACTTGCTAAGTTAGCACTGGTTAAAAATCATAGACTGCAAGCATGAGCTCCTTCTGATGGGGTGGTTATGAAGAAAGTCGGAGTTCCATGATATTTCTCCTGTAAATACACAGAAAAAAGTTGTTTACAAATAATCATATTTCCTGAAATATCCAGAATACGCAGTTCAGCCATTTCTTTGGATTAAATTGTCATAGAAAGATTCACAGATGATCTTAAACTTGTAAAAACCTGAATATGTTTCACTGCTTTCTCCGTGGCATAAGCCTGAAGCAATGTAACTGTGCATCCACCGAACCCTCCCCCTGTCATCCGGCTCCCGAACACCCCATCCACCTCCAGTGCTGCCGACACCAGCTCGTCCAATTCTGGACAACTGACCTCGTAATTATCCCTGAAACAAACAATATCAACCCCAGTCAAAAAATGATTCATTAAAAGCCTTTTAACTGTCACCTATCGAACAACTGGGTTAAGCAAACAACATTTCAGTCACTGAAAAGTACTTCTAATCATGGCATGTTTTCAAGGATTTGACTTCTGTTAGTCTTCCAACATTATAATCTTGCTCCAATTGTAGAAGTTTACCTAAGAGAATTGTGGCTTTCTACCATCAGCCTCCCAAACTCTTTGTAATCGCCTCTCTTGAGTGCCTCGGCAGCTTGCGCCGTGCGTTCGATCTCCTCGATCACATGACGTGCCCGTCGGTATGTCACACTGTCCAGTCGATCCTTGGCAGCTATGAATAAATTCAGATTTTCACAAAATATGTATATTTTATTATGGAATGACCTGGTGCCAAAATCTTTCTTTATCTTACCCTCCAAATCCTGTAAAGTAGCCTCTCTTAGACTTCTCTTGTCCAAAACCTTTGCTGCATTCTCGCATTGTTTTCGTCTGGTGGGATACTCGCTGCCAGTGAGCGAATGTCTAATGTTGGAATTAGTGATCAGGATTACAACTCCAGGGTCAGCTAAAGGGACAGCGGTGGCTTCCAAAGATCTGAAAAGATTGCATTTCATTTTTTGCATTTAATATTATTTTTGTAAATGAGCAACTAAATATAACTGATTCATTCTAATCTGACAGAAGAATATTGATCGGCAAATCTACTTACCTGCAGTCAATGAGTAACGCATGGCCCTCTTTACCCAGAACAGACACAAACTGGTCCATGATGCCGCAGGGCACAGCAGCATGAGTGTGTTCAGCCTGCTGACAGGCCACTGCCTTTGCTACCTGATTCCCATCATCTGTGGAGGTGCAGAAATCATGTTCACCAAAGATGAATCCATTTGACCAAAATGACTTTTCCCATAATTTTCCATTTTTGAAAGGTGCGAAGCATAAACATAATACTTTCAATTACAGTCTTAATGCTTTATATCTTATCAGTAACTAAAAAATGAATGGGAATTTTACAAAGGCCAAATTAAAAGTGTGTGACTCAGAATTGATTACCTGGACATAACTGCTGCAGGAAGGTGTACACAGCCACTTCAAGTGAGGCTGAGCTGGAGAGTCCGCCTCCTAGTGGCACACTACTGGCTATTACAGCTCTAAAGCCAGGGATGGGCCTTGCTGTGTAAAGAGAAGACATGATGAAAGCAATACTATTAGGCTTGATCAGGTTCAGTTTAGAAATAAATTCATGAGATTAACATACTCCGTTCTGCAACACATATATATTTTTAATCTATTGTTGCTTTCAGAGTAAGACAACAGTGTGCTCAGCAACTATTCTGCAAGTGTTGCAAGTATTGGAAACACTGCATTAAAAAAGTTAGTCCTCAGCATGAGCCCCTAGGGTCACATTTCATCCTAGAGACAGACTAAAAGTGCACTTCCTCATTACTTCCCTTTTTGCCAGATAGACAAAAAATGTTTGCAAAAGATTACCTCTGTAGTGCTGTACAACTCCCTTTACATAATTGGCCCAGTTTGGCTGCCCTCTTAAAAGTGGGGTCAGTTCATTTGGGAGATCAAAGTCCACCATCCTGGGCTCATCAGCAGCTTCAGTCAGAGTTACAACACAGCACTTCTGGTCAGACGTTTTGCTGCCCACCATTACTGTCACCATTGGCAAGGCCTGCAACCATTCAAACAAACTTCATAACTCAGATTGTCAGTGCGTAATTGCTGGGTTTGATCTGAGGAGAGTTTGTTCTTATCACTAGTTCCTATTAATGAGGAGAGTTGGAAATGTGTAACTTGATCACACAATAGAAAGTAGGCCTATCATCAATGATGTGAAAGGACAATCCATAATTTCCATTGCTCAGATATCAGTTCTGCAAGATAAGATAGCCTGCAATTTATGACAAAGAAACAACACATCATAAATGTCAAGTAACAAGTCTCTTTGTCTTTGCATTGGAGCTGGGAAGTTTGATTCATTCCCGGGAATCGGTTCTTTCAAATAATTTGATTCAAACGTTCGGATTAAATCAAGACAACGTAATAATAATGTCATCACAAGCTCAATTTCTCCTCCTTTACTTTTTTATTAATAAGGAAGTTGCAATTTCATGTGCACTTCAGATTGTTGTTTGCATGATTCTCATAAAATAAATGTATAACATAGTTATTATTTTCCTCTACACTATACAACACTAAAGTGTATGGGCTATCAAACGATTAATCGCGATTAATCGCATCCAAAATAAAAGTTTGTGTTTACATAATATATGTGGGTGCATTGTGTATAATTATTTTATATATATAAATACACACACATGCTTGTATATATTTAAGAAATATTTTCATGTACTGTAGATATATAATTTATATAAATATAACTATTTTACATACAAATAATATTTTCTTAAATATACATGCATGTGTGTGTGTATTTATATATGTACAAAATAATTATACACAGTGCACCCACATATATTATGTAAACACAAACGATTTTGAAAGTTTTTCAAGACAAAACGAATTGATTGATCAAGAGTCATGGCTCTGGATTGATCATTTCAACTGAATCATTCCATTCGTTTCACATCACTTTGCGTCAAAATAATGTCGTAAATATTGCCACACAATTTCTTTACAACTTATTAATTGTTTCATGTTATTTATTTACCAACATGCTGTTAAAAATTTAGTCATGAAAGTGTTATTACCATTGGGAGGACAAATCCTTCATTATAATCTGTGTGTTCTCCGATTAAATTCACACGTCCTGGGGCACAAACTGCAACATTGGCATTATCCCCATCAAATGTTTCCCGGTACACACGACGAGCCTCAGAAACTAAATCTGCAACATTTTTAATTGGACAAATGTTTGTCATTGTTGCGCAATATTACAGTAACTTTAAGTGAAAAGGTATGCCTTATTCTGTTTTCGACAGATTCTCGTTAGGTGAAGCCATGCAATTTAAATAACCGAGCAAACAATTTACTGCTACAGCAGTCGATACGCCGTGGAACAAAACTGAATTAATCCATAAAGTTCGTGTAAGGAACAGAAACAAGTCAGGTCACTTCCTACAATGGTCCTGATTGGTGGTGCAAAAGTCATATGACACGCTGTGACAACACTCTGCAGAATGGTCCTGTTCCACCCTGTAAGATATGGCAAGCCTATCCATGAAATTCTTAAGTGTTAGAACTGAAATCTTCTATGAATAAGAGGTTATTATATCTTTAGTTTCAGAACTGAAAACTTCCATGTTAGATCAAAAACAAGCCCAGAGAACGACTCGTTGAAGAATGTGCCTATCTATGACAGGTGAAAGATCAACGCCTACAGATGAAACAAAAATTTAATTGTTTGGCCACAATAATGTAGCTCATTTGGTGAAAAAGGGAGAAGCCTTCAACCCTAAAAACACAATCCCCACTGTCAAACATGGGGGTGGGAAGTGGGAACCCTAATGTTTTGTGGGTGTTTTTCAACCGGTGGCCCAGGGAACCCAGTAAACGGCACCATGAAAAAGGAGCAATACATCAAGATTCTCAACAACAACATCAGGCAGTCTGCAGAGAAACTTGGCCTTGGGGACCAGTGGAAATTTCAGCACGACAACGACCCAAAACACACAGCAAAAGTAGTGAAGAAATGGTTAGCAGACAAAAACATTACTGTTTTGCAGTGGCCCAGCCAGAGTCCTGACTTAAATCCCATTGAGAATCTGTGGAGGGAGCTAAAGGCCAGGGTGATGGCAAGAAGACCCTCAAGCTGAAAGAGTTGAAGCTCATTGTTAAAGATGAATGGGCAAAAATACCAGTGGAGACATGCAAAAAGCTTGTCAGGAATTATAGCAACCGTTTGATTGCTGTAATAGGCAATAAAGACTTTTGTATTGATTATTAAGAAGAACTGTCAGAACTGTCTACAAAACACTTTATTAACAGTTTTCACAGCCTTCTTTAAATAGCTTATTTGTGACATTTTTCTCCTACCGTAACAGTAGAAACAGAAATAGATCACATAACATGTTTGGACATAATCCATAAAATGGATTAACATTAATGAAATGTATGGCCCGATCCCTACAAATGCAGCTTTACGGGTCTTGTATCACATACATATAATGGTCTTGTATCATTTAAACCATCAAATAACAATTTTTAAACAAAAATAATTTGTTTCATTTGGGTGCATATAAAATCATTGTATGTATGAAACATTTCATAATATTTAAGAGGCTCTAAAAATACTAACTATCCATCCAGAACCACCTCTACAAACAATGTGTGTTAACATAACATTACATTTTAATGTCTTCCACATTTTACTTGACTTCTTGCAATCGATGAATTCTCTGAGCTACTGATTCTTTGGTTCTCCATCTGTGGAACCCTTTCCTGCCGCTGACCCCTTAACTGTCTTTGTCTTTGAGGTCTTGGCTTTTGCAGACTTGACAGGTTTCTCACTTGTTTCTTTGAGTTCAATCTCCTCTATTTCCTCTGTGCCGTTATTCTTGTCCACTGTCACCTTCCGAAGTTTCTGCTTTCCTTTCACAGGAGCAGAGAAGGTAAGTGAGGCTTTATTAAATTCTAAGGGAAAGATCCCCACGTCCCCATCAAAGCGGTTCTTGACCACCTGAAGGGACCTTCGGCCAGGACACGTCACCAACTTCTTCTCCTGAAGGATGAGCACGTTATCTGCCTCCTGACTGGCCTGATATGAGGAAAACTATACATTAGACCTGGTAGATTTTATTATACTGTATTAATATAAGTTTTAATGCCATATCAGATTCTTAGGCTATCTTCATGGTAAAAAATACAAGGGTTGCATAAAAAATAAATAGAAAAGAAAAAGAAAAACACAGTAGTTAAGATTTTACAAGATGGTTCTAGTTTATATTTATTTTATTTTTTGTATGCAAAAATGTATATTTCATTTGATCTAAGGAATTGATGGGTTTTTTGGTCTATTGTGAATGTCTGTGTAATTACTTTGTTTCATTAAATATAATTTATCCAAACCGTGGAACTGGAGAAGCTATGTTGTCTCTTTAGCGTTTTAAATCTCAAAGTGCAAAAAAGTTAATAATCATTTATTTCTTGGTAAAATTTTACTAAACAAGTCCTTAAAGGAATAGTTCACCCAAAAATGAAAATTAGCTCATCCTAAGTCATCCTAGGTACAATACAATTGAATACAATACAATCAAGGACGAATACAATCATTTTTATATATATATATATATATATATATATATATATATTAAATCATGGGCTAGTTTTCAATTTTGACTGAACTATCCCTTTAAGTGAGCTTACTACATAAAAATGTATTATACATGGAAACTAATCATGTAAAATTGCATTTTATGTAAATTGTACAATGACAAAGAAATCTATCTATCTAAAATCTGGATACCAAGTTTACAGCTCAACTGAAGTTGCAGAGAAATAAACAAGCAGAGATGGTCTTTATGTACTAACCTTGGCTGTGCCAAAGATGGATGCTGTCTGCAGTTCTTTATCATCCTCTTCTTTCCGAGGGTGGATAATTAAAGTCACGTGACAGCAGCTGTTTGTGGCAAACTTCCGGAATGCTCCAATTATGTGGTCTTGTACTGCAAATCTGAGAAAAAAAACATTTGTAAGAAAAAATGATCATTAGTAATCCGACAATTGTAATTATTTGATTAATTGGTAAGGATTGGTGAGTAGTATGACCCAGAATTAAAAGTTTCAAGCTGAAGAAACACTTGATAACTGAGCAGTGAGCAAGCACTTAAAAATTTCCATGACTATTTAATATTTCCATTCATTTTCATGATTTTTTTCAAGCATGGTAATCACACTTTTGAAATTCCTCTATATTTTTCAGGACCATGGGAACTCTGAATAAATAGCATATTAAAATGATTGCCTCACTTGTCCAGAGACAGGTTCTCTTGGCCCATCATAAATTGCAGGTTGTCAATGATCACATGACTGATGTCATACAGGTAAACGGCATGCTGCATGGTATCCAACACAGTCCTGTACAGGGACAAAAATGGCATTTCATATTTAAATATTATGAGAAGAAGCTGGTCCTCTGCAAAATTAAAATATAAAAATCTATGTAAGAGCCTACATTACAAATCCATATGACTTGCAATACATGTATTACATTTTGACAAAAGAATTGCAATGATTTACTTGATGTTCTGCTGTCCATGGAATGTCATAAAGAAGAGAGGCAGATCCTCAAACCTATCGGCCCACATGTCATATTGGTCCAGGTTCTCCTCCAGCCTTTGCTTGGCAAACTGGGTCAGCATAATTTTGGCCAGGCGCACATTGTTGATTTCAAAGCTGCCCCATAATGTGTTGACACCCTGCATGCACAGATCTAGGGCACACTCGCTGATGAAGGTGGTCTTTCCACTGCCTGTGGGACCTACATATACAAATATACACACATTTTTTTAAATCTAATTTTTATTGCTTATATAATATTTATATGCACATTTTTTTTAAACTCTTTATTTATTCAAGTAACAACAAACATAACAAACATGACATAAGAAAACAGAACAGCAGGGTGTAATGTTGCAAAGAATCCCTTTCACACTTGAGTCTTATAGAGTATCCATTTCTTCCATCTCTTTTTAAAAAGAGCTGATTTCTGCCTCTATATGCACATATTTTTATATTTAACACATGTATATATTAATTTATATTACTTTACATTTTTTATTACTTAATAAATAATAAAAACCTTTGAAGAAAAATGGTTAGAGTGCAATCCTGTGTTGACTGTACCTGTAAAAACCGTCAGCTCCCCCTTGCGATGACCTTTGAGGATTCGATTAAGCTCAGTGAATCGAGACCACTGTATCCCAGCCACTTGCTCCACATTAGCCAGTTCCCCGTACACATCCTCTCGTAGTTGTTTGAAGGACACAATGGACTTGTGGGCAGCAGGGATGGAAGCCTTGACAATTCGCACCAAGTTCCTGCCCTGGGCCAAAGCCTCACTGGGGCACGGCTGAAACTCCCCTGGCCGGATCAGAGAGCAGCGTTTCAGTCCAAGTTTCCTGGAGAATATTTTTGAGGCTTCCCAGGAGCGCATATCTCCCCCAAGCCACAGTGTGACTTTCTTGAATTGCTCCAGATAAGGCAGGAGGATAGGGGGCAGACAGCTTACACCCCGCGGCAAGGCCAAAGACGGAAGACCTGTAGCCTGACTCACTGCCATGCTGTCCACCTCGCGTCCCGTGAGCACAACCTCAGCGTCTTTCCGTCCTATCAAAGGCAGGCCGAAGAGGTTGTGGTAGCTGTAGACTTTTGGTACTGTGGCTTCAGAGTAGACCACCCGTCCATCATCTTTCACGGCAGCGGAAAGCAATTTAACACCCCGGAGGCTCGAGTCACGTCCACTAAACCAGGGGAACACCAGACTCTTAGTGGGTTTGAAGAACCTGACCCCAAATTTCTTCAGTGTGGCATTAGTGAGTTTACTGATCTGGAACATGGCTTTAACAAGCTGCACTTCCTCTTCCAGGAGGTCGGAAAATGGCACGGAGCTGCTCCAAATTCGTTGCACCTCCTTCATCTCCATCTCTGTTTCTTCTTGCTCCTCCAAGCTCTCAGGAAACCCCAGCAGCACATTAGGGCTGATGGACGTCTGACCCTCATTCAACATCACCTCAATGCAATCCTGGAGGTCCTCCCAGCTCCCCTCCACTAAAGTCTCTTTACACAGAAACTGTCCAGTGGTTTTATCGATAAACAGCGAGTAGTTTTCTCTTCCAGATCCCTCAGGGGCTGGTTCCAGGAAAATACTAGGAGCATGTAAGCAGCTGTAGCCATCATGGAAAGGGATATCTTTAGAGCGAAGATACTGTTTGATATCAGTCACTGTGAGGGGCTGGGCAGAGAAATCGGTTATAGTCTTTGCATCTTTTCTTAACGTTCTGCAGAAATATAAGGCAACAGTGGGTCTTAATCGGTTTTTAAAACAATACAAGGTTGGCACCCTAAAAGAGTGCTGTAGGACTGGATTGAGGCAGGGCTGGCAAAAAGATAGATATCTCCAGAGAGAAAGATGAGAGGGTTTACTGGGACTACAGCCCATCCCCTGCAAGAGACAGCCTGCTCCCTTGAGAAACCTGCTCCTCCACATTTGCGGTTAATTCAGAACATCAGACCTGCATTGATTATAGACAATTTGCTCAATTACAATATGGAGTTTAAAAAATGTGGCTGAAACAGAACAATAAAAAAAAACTCTGAAAAAAAAACTATTTAAACTCTGAATTCCAGTATATTAAGATATTTAGATGAGATCATGATTTTTTACTCCATAACAGCAATAACATATCAATCACAACATTAACAATCATTAATCCATTCATGTATAACAGATCATTAGTGGATGTGCATTGAAATTGTTGCAAATGTCATGAAACTCTAATTAATGTAATTACGTGAACTATTCTAATGCTTGCAACGGATTTATTAAAGCTATTATAAAGCGTCACCAAAAATAACTGTATAACGTTACAGTATGCATGACCTATATCGCAATTACTCAACAATTTATTATGTACGTGTATCTATAAAAGTAAGCAAGTGAAGAGAAACTTTGGCCGGAAATATGTGTAAGAAACGCATATACCGTAAAGATTTGACATAAACTTACTAAACTGTAAGAAGCGCGCCAATCTGCATCATGTGTATGCATGTCCCACTGAACGCGAGGTCCGACATCAAAAATACTTCCGTGTGAAACTTGAAAATCTTGTCGTAGTGTGTTAAGGCAAAGCGAATTAGACTGTGTAGCTTTAAATCATAATAAACATATATTTAAAAAATAAGTAAACGGTCATTGTCAAATTCGCTGTAATAAAGTTATTGGGAATTTTCTGTTTGTTACAAAACTGAATCTCGATCACTTCTGATCCACAGCTTCTATTTCCACCCGGACGACAATTAGCAACGTACCTGACATTACACATGTCTTCTGACAGTTGTCCTCTAAATCTATTAATTCAACGTGCGAGATATTATTCTAACCAATTCTGACAACAATCAAATAGTAAGTTGAACTGAATGTTGCATCTCTGAAGAGGTGGACATGACTGCTCGAGGAACACCGAGTCGTTTTTTACAGAGCGTTCTTCACAATGGAGTGGGCCGCTATGTTTGTCAGCTAAAGCGAATCTCTCTGGTCTTCTCAAAGAAAGGACAGGGCTCTTTAGGAGTCAGGTGGGTTTACATCAAATGTGTTGATCATGTATAATAACATTCTACATCAACTACCCTTAGAATGATCACTCTGTATGGAGAGTGAATGATTATTTGTATTTTGTGTGTGTGTTTATCCGAGATAATACAACATAATAGATTAAACATAATCACCATTTTCAAGAAGTAAAATTTAAATAGTCTAAGGCTTTATGGTAAAATATGAATATTTATTTTAATATATTACATTTTATTTATTAATTATTTAACTGTTAAATTTGTATAAAGTTTTTTGTAGTGTAGTGTAGTATGTAGTACAGTTCTTGTTGCGAATATTTGTGATGTAATTTAATTTGAGTAACACGTTTCAGTGAGATCCTTTTACATTGTGCATTATTTTTGTCGCTTATTGTAAATCATTTAATTCTAATATATTCCTCCAGAGATTTTATTGAGGAAGGTGTGGTGGACTTTGCCAAAAATAACCCCGGAACTGTGATTTACATCTCCCCTCAGTCCTGCAGAATTCCTAAAATAGTAGCTGAATATTGTAAGTCTGACCTTTCCTGATATTTTATCAAAATGTTTTAATCTGCTTTGTTGGCTTACAGGTACACCATATTGTTGTTTCCTGCAGTAAGGACTAAATGTTTATACTATTTGTAGTTGTCAAATATATATAAAATACCAGTGTGCTCACTGTTTTTATTTGATCTATGCAGTGAATGGTAATGTGAAGGAGGAGATGGTCACCAACAAAACATCGCAGCAGATTGCCGAACTCATAACCAAGATGTCCAACCAGTCAGGACTGGACATCATCCGCATTCGAAAACCTTTCCACACAGACAGTCCCAGTATCCAGGGCCAGTGGCACCCCTTTACAAATCGACCCCCCAGCATCGAGCCAGTGCGCCAACAGACGAAATAATTTGCTTTGTATTTATTCCCTGATTGATGTGGTGACAAGTTGGGTGAGCTGTGAACTTCCTCCGCCACAGCACGAAAATCAGTACTATGATCATTTAGATGTTTTAAGCAGTGAACTGTTACTAGACTGCTAAAATGGTACTTTCCTGTTTGATGAATTATTACAGATTATTTGTGGCTTGATAAAGTTTATTAAATAACAATTAAATTTGCTTATAATATGATCATCCAATTGTGTCCAGTGGGAATTTTTTGAACCTTAAATGTTAAAAGCAGAGGGTGAGTAATTTTTCCACTCCTTTTTAAGCTTAATAAAAGCCTACTTTTAAAATATCGTGTTTATAGTGCACATTTGACATGTTTATTTCTACGTTTAGTGTGACAAAACCAACTGGACAGATCTGTCTTCCTGTTTATTTCTAGTTATAGCACCAAATAAACATGACTGAACAAAAGAAGTTATGCTAAAAGATTCAGTACATCTTAATGAAATGTATTATGTCTCATGTCATTGTTTAATGAGCATTTCAAAAGCAGAAAGCTTTCGTAAAGCCAATGACTATATAGCATGTTAGGAAAATGAACTCATGAGAGGAGCATTTTGCTAAATATATGCACTATGTGTATTATATGTTTACTCCTATAATTTAAAAAAATATGGTCACACTTTAAATTAGGGTCCAATTCTCCATGACTTTTAACTATTCCTCAATAAATGTACTAATTACTGCTTATTAATAGTTGTTAAGTTAGATTAGGGTAGGATTAAGGGATGTAGAATATGGTCATGCAGAATAAAGTGTAATTGTATGCTTTATTAGTACTAATAAACAGCCAATTTCCTAATAATATGCATGCTAATAAGTAACTAGTCCTAAATTAAAGTGTTACAAAAAATATTGTAGCATTCTTATAAAACTGCATTATATTAATTTTGTAGGAATGAGTTGTTAATTTTAATATTAAATAATATCAACTGACAGGTATGTATGTTTACAGCATCAGTTGATAGAGATTTGTTGCCTTAATATGTAGGCCCTAAGCTACCTGATTGGTAGTCAAATTAATTGATATTGCAAGCTTATGAATCAAATCCCCCCCTATAATTCTTATTCCAAGTCAACCTCAAAGGTTAGCAGCCCTCTGAGTAAATTGGTAAATTGTACACATTTTCAGTGGTCAAAAACCAAATATGGGTGACTTTGCATACAGCAATCATTTTTTTCTTTAAAAAGGAATATCTGAAGAACAAATAATCTTTAAACTAGAAATGTAGCCTGTCTTGTTTTCTATCAGCACAATTGCATGGAACACGTCTAATGGCTCAAAAAACAGTGAATTACTCAGTAAATATACATCCATGACATTTCATATTTTGGCATTCATCACTATTAATGTTTGCCTGCCTTTCTTGAGCCGGGGATCTTTGGTTGAGTTGACACGGAATGACCCAGAAGTGTTTTCCCCCTCAGTATCTATGTTGATTGCAGCAGCTGAGAAACCAACATGCATTGTGTGTGTTTAATCTACAGTGACAGCGACACAAAGCTTGAGCGCACAGGAGAAAAGCTTTTCTCACTCCCACGTATTACTGGCAACAAAGCAATAAACGCAGTATGCCACAGACGTTGATCATGTTGGGGGTGGGAACATTAAAATATGTTGGCTGTAATCAGTATTAACAGTTTTGGCTTTTTTTAAACAGCACGATAAACTCTGTTAACAAAATTTGATTACTAAGACATTCAGAACACAATATGACTTCTATAGGCTTAGTTTTTTTTTTTTTTTTGCTGCCGCAATGTAGAACAGAGATGAATTGGTTGCTGGGTAGTAACCTATAGCTCAAGGCTGGGCATCTACTCAATGCAAGGCATGTTTTAATGATTCAGTTCACAAGAGAAAAGTATATTTATTACAACCTGATGATACTAGTGCTCTGATCACATCTTTTCTCCCCACTGAAAATTAGCTTGACCTATTATGTGGATTTAAGAAAGTTCTAAATTAAGAGCTGTGTTGCTAAGTAACAGATACATTGGGGACATACCAACAGGCCTGATACAGATGGGGGTGTGGTTAAAATCTCCAACTGTGACAGTTAGTCGGAGGTTTCTTTCTTGCATGCAGAATGATCTTTAACCTTTGGGTCGCACAAGATATAGAAGCAGTGACATAATAAATGCTTTAATAGGATGTAAACATCAGATATTGTTTCGTATGAATAAGCTCCAAATTGAAACCGAATACACAACGTGACTGACATGTAAGCATAGCAAAAACTTTGGGAAAATATTAAGTGCAAAAGGTTTTGTGCGATTATAGGGAAGGCAGTGGATATTCAGAAACACAATGACAGCAAACCTCTAATATTTAAATTATAATGAATCACAGTTTATGACTAGATGTACACCATAGGCATACAGCACTAAAATACATGTTAATACTATGAACAATTCATCAGTGCACACTATTCCAAAGAAAACAGTTTATCTTCGTAATCTCTAACTAAAATATAACTTCACCTTTTCCCTAATGCTTTTTATGCACACTTGTGCTCACCAAAGTTGCATTTATTTGATCAAAAATACAGTAAAAAGATATTACAATTTGAAATAACAGTTGTCTATATATTATTCATATATTTAAAATGTAATTCCTGTGAAGTCAAAGCTGTATTTTCAGCATTATTCCAGTCTTCAGTGTCACATGATCATCCATATTGAAAAAGGATTCGTCCTCAGACTTTATACTGAATAAAAGTATTAATTTCTTTCAAAAAATAAACGAATGACCTTAAACTTTTGAACAATAGTTCACCTCTTGATCTGGGGGTGCTTCAGCAAGGCTCCAATCGGGCAGATTGTCTTTGTGAAGGACGCATGAATCAAGTCACGTACAAGGTTGTCCTGGAAGAAAACTTGCTTCCTTCAGCTCTGACAATGTTCCCCAACAATGAGGATTGGTTTTTCCAGCCATGGCCAGCCCAATCTCCAGACCTGAACCCCATTGAAAACCTCTGGAATGTGATCAAGAGGAAGATGGAGAGTCACAAGTCATCAAACAAAGCAGAGCTGCTTGAATTTTTGCACCAGGAGTGGCATAAAGTCACGCAACATACATGTGAAAGACTGGTGGAGAGCATGCCAAGACGCATGAAAGCTGTGATTGAAATACAGGGTTATTCCACCAACTATTGATTTCTGAACTCTTTCTGAATTAAAACATTAGTATTGTGTTGTTTAAAAATGTACATTAACTTTTTTTCTATCCATTATTCGAGGTCTGACAACGCTGCATCTTTTTTGTTATTTTGACCAGTTGTTGTTTTCTGCAAATAAATGCTCTAAATGACAATATTTTTATTTGGAATTGGGGAGAAATGTTGTCAGTAGTTTATAGAATAAAACAAAAATGTTAATTTTACCCAATCGCATATCTATAAGTAGTAAACCAGAGAAACTGATAATTTTGCAGTGGTCTCTTAATTATTTTCAGAGCTGTATATACTATATATATATATATATATATATATATATATAGTATATATACACACACACACATATTTATATGGGTGTGTATACATAAAAATATATATAGTGTATATATTTATATATATATATATATATACACACACACACCTATGTTCTTTAAACAAAACATTTTTTTAGATTCGATTAGACAGCACTACTAGACATTATATTGACTTGTACAACATATTTATATCAGTGAAATGCATTTTTGATGTAACATCAACATACTGACACTCATGCATGCAACGTAAAAAATTAAAAAAAATCTTACTTAGATCGGAAAAGTGGTTGAAGTTTGGGGAAGCAACATAACATGTAAATGAGAAGGGAAAGTGAGAGATGGTGAAGAAGAGATGAGCTGAAGTGTGACGCACTCATGTTAGCATCATGACTTCTGGCCAAACCAAGCACAACATGCCTCTCCTCCTCTATCTGCTGCCTTAAGACAAGACACCACTGCTCTCTTTGCATCTTGATGGAGTCCTTGCAAAGCAGTGCCGTTCCTGTCAGCAACACTGACAAACCGAGCAACACGAGCTGGGAAAGCCACAAGGGAGAGATGACAAGAGCTGACTCAACATCTCTGTGTAACACTGTTTACAAACCAGCTCAAAACCAGGCTCACAATAATAAAATATACTGCTATATGGATTTTAGGCCTGTCAATTTAAATGTAATTAAATATAATTATGATATGCTGAATCAAATTAATCTCAATTACTTACAATTGCTCCCAAATAATAGTTTAGTCATTATAGTATAGACATCACAAAAAGTTGATATGTTGTTTAATTTACAAATAATTCTTTCTTTTTATGTTTGGTCAGGTGGCATAATTAATTGTTAGAATTTTCATTAATATTAATAACTGTTTAAAAGTTTGGGGTCAGTAAGAGTTATATATACTTTTATAAGAGAAATGAATACTTTTATTCAGTAAGGACGTATTCAATTGATCAAAAGATTTTTACATTGTTAGAAAAAAATCTATTTCAAATCACTGCTGTTCTTTTGAATTTTCTATTTATCAAAGTATCCTGATTTTTTTTTATCATGGTTTCCACAAAAAATATTAGGCAACACAACTATGTTCAAAATGTATAATTAGAAATGTTTTTTGAGCACCGGATCAGCATTAGAAGGGTCATGTGAAGACTGGAGGAATGATGTGGATACAAATTCTGATTTGCCATCACAGGAATAAATTTAAAAATGTTTAAATAAAAAAGTTATTTTAAACTGTATTCTGTTTTTAATCTATTTTTAATCAAATAAATGCAGCCTTCATGAGCCTTAGAGACTTCTTTCAAAAATGACTGAGACCAAACTTTTGAATGATAATGTATCAGATTGTTTTCAATTGCTCTAAATTACAACATTAAATTGACAGCCCAAAGAGAAATACATTAATGTCCGTAGTTTAAAGCAGGCATTAACCAGGCACATTTGATACAAGAATAACGCATTAAAATAACTGAATGCAAACTCATTATCTTCCAAATAAACTTCAAAGGTCCTGGCATTTCTTGCCTCGTTTAAACGTTAAAAAGCATATGCTCGCAAAACTGGACAGCGTTTGACAGCGAAATCATGTATCAGACAGTGTGATTCTTCCATTCTGAAATCCATTCACTCCATCTGACACACGGCTAAAGAAAAGCACAACTCATCCTTGAAAGAGGCGTTGAGTTCTACAGCTGAGTGGATCTGAAAATGACCACCTCTGTATCTGCAGATGTCAACACTCGCTGCTCCTGCAATCTAGTGTGAAATTGTGTTGTTAAAAAAGTCCAAAGCTCAAGAACATGTGCCCGCACACTCATGAATTGTTGCCAGTAGTCTCAAAACCCAAACTCCTTCTGAATTTCCAATGAACGAGCCAAGTAGTTTTGAAAATGACTATTAGTTGATATTAAAATTATTATCAGGTGCAATTAGGCAATCTGTAAACGTCTGCATTTAAGCAATAATACCACGTTGATTATGTACAAATATGCATTGCTTTGCTGAGAAAGTCTTTGGACAGTGTTTCGAAGTCTCTTAATTCTCCTTTAAAACGAAACTTAACTAAACACAGTCTTGTGTGTTCTTGATTGAAGCTCATTTAGTGTTTTTACACAGTCTAGGAGTCTTTAGCTACAGTTGACGGAAGTAAATATTTGACCAAACACAGAAATATTTTCACGAACATATTTTCAAATAAAGGATTCACAAAGGCGCCAAGCCAAATAAGTTGAAGTTATATATCGGAGATACTATGAAGAACTTCTCTCAACACAGTTCTCTTACTACAAGTCTTATACAAAATGTAAGCCTCCACACCACAAGAGGGTGCTGTAATAGTGTGAGATCATGCTACACCGAGCTCTCATCTGGTTGGATGTCCAACTGTGTGTGTTTCCTCTTTTCTAGAATCCTGTTGAGCTCCTCGGTGAAGGAGTGGTAAAGCGGAGACGTCATTTCGGAGTCCGATTGCCCCAAGAGCACATAGCTGTTCCCGTTCATCTTTCTCAGCACACTGGGCAACGTGGCCGACAGTCCGTTGGCGTATTCCGAGGCGGGCAGGGGCGGGGGCATAGGAAGTGGTGGCGCGGGCGGAGGCTCCTCACTCGACGTGGTCTGGATGTCCGTTTGAATGATCTGTAGAAACTCTCCGTCTCTCGACGTTGCTCTGCTACGCCCCTCCATTCGGCCATTGCAGTGGCTGGAGATGGTTTTGAGCTCAAAGTGCGAGCTCCTCTTTCTTTCGCTTGCCGTGGTCATAGATAAAGCTTGCTGGGAGTACTTTCTGGCATTGGGAGAGTTGTGTGCACAGAAGCTAACGTACAGCAGGACCACCGTTAGTACCAGGCAAAGCCCGCCGAGCACAGCCACCAGAGAGATATACATGGCCTCCATGTGCCTGTAGGTCTGGAACTCCGGCCCAGAAGGCAACGGGGCCGGTGGGGGTGACAGGATCTGCTCAACAGGGCCGCTGGAAGGACTCGGAGTTGGCACAGTTTTGGTGGTGAAGAAACTTTCAGGTAGAGCTGTCGGGCTTTCTGAGAGATGTGATGCAGGAGGCGGAACGGGTTGCACTCTAACCACGTAACTGCGAACGGGAACCCAGACGCCGTTCTCCACGGCGTAACAGCGGTAGTGTCCCCTTTGCTGGTTCTGAGCGCCGATGATGAGGAGGCCGTCGTTGCCCGTGCGGTAGCCAAATTCCACGCCATAACCCTGCAGCTGCTGACCGTTCAGCGTCCAGTAAGGGGTGGCTAGGTTAGAGCGAATCTCACACTGTAACAGCACATCATCCCCTTCCATCACTGCACGTGTCCGGTGCATGACGAAACCTGGCAAACCGTAAGAGGCATTATTACTCTATTCTTAAAGGGATACTCCACTTTTTTTTTGGAAATAGGCTCATTTTACAACTCCCCCAGAGTTAAACAGTTGAGTTTTACCGTTTTCGAATCCATTCAGCCGATTTTCTGATATTTAGAAGAATATCAGTATACAGTCAGTTTCTGGTCTCATTGACTTCCATAGTATATTTTTTCCTACTATGGAAGTCAATGGGACCAGAAACTGTCTGGTTACTGATATTCTTCTAAATATCAGAAAATCGGCTGAATGGATTCCAAAATGGTAAAACTCAACTGTTTAACTCTGGGGGAGTTGTTAATGAGCCTATTTCCAAAAAAAAAAGTGAAGTATCACTTTAAATGTCACCTGACTAGGCTGCTCAGAAATAATTCCCATGCAAACACACCATCATTTGTAATATTAGTACAGCCTCTGCTTCCCATCTGGACGTCCTGGATGAGACTGGACCTACAAGAAACACATATTCACAGTTGCACTTATTAAAGCCATTAATCGAAGCATCCAGAACTACTGCAAATGTGTTTTGGACAGTGGGTTCAAAAATGAACACTCCCCAAGAGCTAAATGGTAGTTAAAATTGGCTTTAGCCAGAAAAGAAAAAGACTTTCCTCCCCAGTTGGCTGGTAACTTATTAGGAACTTTAACATTACATGGTTTAAATCACATTTTAAGAACAATAATCGGACACTCACTGAGGAAAATGTTTACATTAGAGGAAAATCTGGTTTATCTGAGACACCCAAAGTTGCTTATTTCTCAATATTCCTCATATGTGACTCAAACAAAATTTTCATTAAGAAATGGATGTCATGCGATGCTTATCATACATATGCAACACAATAACAACAGAATCGTTATATTCAGTTTATATTTATATTCAGTATATAGTATATATAATATACTATACAGTATATATATACTGTACATTCAATATATATATATATATATATATATATATATAAAATAATGCAAAACAATATTTATATATTATTATATTTATTTATATTATATTATCAACTGATATTAAAATTCTGGGTAATACTGGGTACTAATAAAATAAATGCACAAATAATCATGTTAAAAAGCAACATAAAATCCAATAATATCAACAATAAAGATAAATATACATTTTGAAATCTGCTATAGCAAATGTACACTGTTTGAATTATAATTGTAAGCAGAGATAATCATATATCCAATATCAACCTATAAAAATCCAATACTGAAGATATAAAAAAGGCTGGTATGTGATAAGCTGCCGTTATTTCTTAAATCACCTGCCATTAAGTATAGCAAAGAAAATTACTTTTGGACTCGTATAGATTTAAATACATACATGTGTTATTGAAAAAAACAAGATAAGTGCTTTTACCTGTTAGCGTAAGATGTTATCTCAGCACACGTTCTTCCATCCCAACCACAGAGTGGATCTCGAGCAAACACACAATCGTAACAGGATGGGTAGCGCTCACAGGATGACAGGGGTACTTGCACCAGTCCAGAGGGGGCGCTCACATAGATACTGTTCTGTTGAACAAAAAGTGCACATCGTAAGATTTATTTTTGGGATACACAAGTGTTTGTATTGTATGCTTGGATTTGATGCTGGTTTTTAACAGCTGCTAGGTGTATAACGGGCTACCTGTTTTTGTGATATCACCATGTTATTGATTGGCTGTTTCTCCTCGAACAACTGAAGCTCCTCAATGATATGCACACGGTCTCTGATCTTAACAGCCCTGTGCAACCAGCCTTCATCTGGAGAGAAGAAGAAAAACTAAGTTTCAATCGAATCTACACTACCCTTCAGAGTTTTGGGGTCAGTAAGATTTTGTTTTATTAAATAAAAAATGCTTTTATTCAGCATTTTTATTTCATATAAATGTTGAAATCCTGAAATAAAGTTTCCACAAAAATATCAAGCAGCACAAATATTTTCATAATTGATAATAAGAAATGTTTCTTGAACAGCAAATCAGCATATTAAAATGATTTCAGAAGTATCATGTGACACTGAAGACTGGAGTAATGATAACAGGAATTAATTATAAAATATATTAAAATAGAATAAATATTTTTATTAAATAAATGCAGCATTGGTGAGCATAAGAGACCTCCTTTCAAAAACAAACCTCAAACTTTGATCATCTTAATATCAAAATCCAAATAACCTTTTTAATCTTGATATCACAACAATCGCAAAAAAGAAAAATTAGGCACCTGTTCCAATGAAGAGCATGTCATAGATGAGTCCATCCAAACCCACAACCTGTTGTACAGCGATCTTGGTGTAGTCCGCGCTCCTCTGGAGCAACAGAGGATGTCCTCCCACTGGCTGGATTTGTTTGGACATTAAAGGGTGTCTCCGAGCAAAATTCAGTGTGTTGTCAGGGAGATCCCGGGAGGAATTTAGGAGCAGGGCACGATGCTGATCAGTTATACACTAAACAGAAAGGGCACTGTTATATAACATTTCACATAAGAGTGATACAAGCGCTCCAATATACCCAAAGCGCTGTCTTACTGATTTAGTATAACTATTATACTAGAAGGGGACAGTTTATAGGACCATTTTGATGAATTGCATCTCACCGAGCCAGGCCTCGGCTCTGGAACTTTTCCAGTGTACTCGCTCCATTTGGATTCCTGTAGTTCCATGTAAGGCCCATCAAAAGCTGTCTGAACATCTCTGAGTGAATACTGACACACTGCAGACATCTTAACATTTCTCCTGGCAATGAGAAAGAGTAAGAAAGAGGGAGAGATTGGAATTTTGTTTTAATGCAAATCTGTCAACTGCTCATCTTATTGCTTAAGAATCCCTTATGGTATTCCTCATTACGGAAGTTTTACCTTTCACTAAACATATTTAGATCGAAATCGTCTTCCATTGTGATTTCCTGATTTCACAGTGAAAAGTAAAACTTCTGAAATCTCTGTGTAAACAATGAGTGACGTACATACGCAAGCGATCATGCGCAGACCGAAGCGCCCGTGCCTTCAGATCAGTTGGACATGGCTGTAGTTACAAGAGGTAAAAACGATATAAATACTGTTCGTTTTCTCACACAAACCGCTCGTTTCGTGTCTTAGGCCATCAATGTGGACTTACATTTCCGAGTCATTCAATCATGTTTAATTTTGACTTCTCTGTCCATGCTCTTTGAGGTGAACCGAGGGTGGATCCCCTAAACCTGCATTATATGACTGATAGACAACGGTTTGACCGAAAAAATCTAAATTGAAAATACAGTGGAAACAAAGACACCTACATCTTGGTGGATGCCCTTGAGGTAAGCTAAAACATACCAAAAATTAATTTCAAAGTGAACTATCCCTTTAATTTTAACAATGTCAGCATTGCGTGACTATATGTAATGTCCTTCTGATATGTATCCTTGTTTTCGCATGGGTCCAGTTGCAGTCTCTTTTTTTTCTGTACCCACTCCGAAGTCCGAACGAAGTCTTTTGCATTTTACAGCGGGTGAATCAGTTGTCACTGGTGATTGTCGTTTGAACCTTTCTGGAACCGCCATCAAATTGATAAGTTTAATTATATCAAGTGCTGTGAACAAAGTTATAGATCTCCACCTCCAACATCCTCACACGCAATATAGATTATACTAGCTGAGACTCCTCCTTTATGTCTACAGATGTGATGTAAAGACGCAAAGACATGCTCGAATCTCCCGCGGAACTTCACCAGTGCCACTGGAATTAAAAAACATTATTACAAGTTTACCGCTTTGAATCGAGCTAAGGCAAGCAGAGAGTTTTGAACACTTTTGGATCATTTTTAACCCAAAAAAAGCTATGGATTGCAGCTTTAATATAGCATGAGTCTGCATGCACTCTGTCTCCCTCTTTCAATTCTCCCAATTCAAATACTGGCCCAGTGCCCTGTGGCCTATTGTGAGTATCCCTGCTCTAGCGAGGAAAGCACAAAGGGATATTTAGAGATGGGCTCTCATGCTAAAATCCTTCAGTCAAAAAACCTCGGAGAACGAAGAGAACAGGGTCACATGCTAGAAGATTAATGCTGCTTCTGTTCATATCACATTTAATGAGACTGCAGCAACCCTCTCTCATAGACTAAAACATTCAACCCTTTAAAACTGAAGGCTTATGTTTAACTGCAGTCTTAAATTTGATATAAAATGTGGTGCCAGAGTTACTGATGAAGAAAAACAAGCTGAAACTACGAAATGCATATACAATTGAGTAGAAATTGTCATCTATCTATCTATCTATCTATCTATCTATCTATCTATCTATCTATCTATCATCCTTGCGTTTAAATTTAAATTACAATTCTGCATCCTGTTTGCTACCCTAATTTAAATTCAGGAACTGAATTCTGTTCTCAATTCCGTTCACAATCAAATCTTACATTCTGTCAAAGTGAATTTTCTCACCACTCAAGTCCAAAAATGCCATAAAAGACACTGTCGTGTACGTTTCTTCCCTCAACGACAAACACGCTGCGCAGGATGTTAAATTGAAGTTCATAATCAGGGATGGCGCACACCAGCCTGGCCTTGAGAAAGGACGTCCACTTCCTCTGAAGAGTCCTCTGCCCTCCAATGTCCCCCTGCGAACAAGAAACAAAAAACCACTGATGTGAAAATCACCAATTACACACACACACAAAAAAAACCGTGTTGCTCATTTTTATTAACTCAGTGACACAATATACATATTATGTGTAGTCTGTAGTTCTTTGAAGACAGTTTCCTCAGGGGCATGAGTCACACTAAAGTAGCAGTAAAAATATGAACAAATAACAAACATAATATCACCCCATCTTACAATCTAATGGGATGTGACAATTGAGTTTAAATGACAAATTATGATTATGTAACAAATCAGAGGTACATTGAAATGGGAAAATCATATTTTCATTCTTTTCTAGCTTTCTACCCACCTAGCTCATGTCTTTTTGCATTATTCACATATACCCTTGAGAGTAGTTTACAGCCAAATGCACCAAGATCTGCTATGTTAAACTCCTGAATTAAACATTTAGCTTGAAATGACACAGTTGTGGGCACAAAAAAGCTGTCCTAAATGTGCTAACAGCATTCTGCTCAGAAACAGGCAGCATCAGGCTCAAGAAGTAACACGAGGATCTTCAGGCTAATTGTGGTGTCAGTTCACATTAATTCGAGACGAAGAAAGACCAGAACTGAGATGGCTCAAATAAATGGCAGAGAAGAAAAGAAAATGGATACTTGTACCGTTTCTCCATTATAAAAGTTATCAGCAATGCTGTCACATGATATAAGTATCAGATTTTTGTGTCACTGAAAATAACTTTTCCCATAAGATCCAAATGAACAGTAATACAGTCATGGGTTTGAATTGTTTTAATTTTACTTCTAATGGACTTGTGTACACTGCCTTTAGAAGAAAAAAAATGCAACTTCCAATTTGGTGTACAAACTATATTGTAATTGAAATGTAGGAAAACAACAGTGAGAATGTATAATGCTTATGATGACGCCTGAGCATGCTCAGTATGATCACTAAATAATACTCTGAAGACTTCTGGGGCAAAATAGAACCCCCCCCCTGTTCGTCAAAATCACTGTAATGCAATGTTTACTATAGGGTATCTTTTGCAAATATCAATTTTGTGAACTTTCACTATAAACTTTGAGGCTGATGAAACATCCATAATCCCTTGTGAATTAACATTTTAATGTTGTATTTGTTTTCAAAGCATGGTGACACTACTTAACATTAATAGAGGTTGCAGTAGTAATTACTTTTGTTGAACTTGTATTGTTGTTTTGTGCAAAGTTGTTTAGTGTTGCCCTTGGTAGACTTAGAGTCTGCTTAATTAAAATAATTTCTCACCCACTGAACACAACAAGATTTTTTATAGTTTAATAAGTAAAAGTTGTCTTAGAAGAAAAATTTGACTAATATTGAACCAACATCTAGAAAATTGGTGAAAATAGATCAAAACTTTGTTTATTGGGGTTGGATTGGAGTATTTAACCCAATCTGTTAAAAGTCTTAAGAAAGCCATTTATTGATTTAAATACAGGTAACCCATGTATTTAAAGTTTAGAGTAAGAAAATGAATTTTATTGAGTTGCTTAACTTTAAAAGACTGTGGAACTAGTTACTAAAACATTTTTGAATAAGTTATCTTGAATATTCGTAAATGTTACTGTTAAAGTTGGGGTCAGTAAGACTTAAAGACGGCCCGGGATCGTCATACAACCGACGTTTAAGGGTACCCTAAAAAGGTGGATGTTGACGTATGGTCAAAAGATGTCCCAAGACGTCAGTTATATGACTTCTTGGGATGAGACTGTGTTAAATATTTCATAATATATTTTTTCACTATTTTTGTACTGTATTTGTGATCAAATAAATGCTTGGTGAGACTTTCAAAAATATTCAAAAATCTTTCCGACCTCAAACTTTTGAACAGTAGTGTATGTGTACAAGTACATGTGTTTAATCGTGTGTATGAGCGTGTGTGTGTGTGTGTAGTGTGGCCTACTTTGGACTGGAGCTTCTTTCCTTCCTAACTCAGTAAGTCAAACAGTAAGGGACCTGACCTGCTTCCCAGAGCTGTGAAGAGTTAGCTGCAGAGTGAATGCAGGCATGAAATAAATGAAGATATAACTGTTGGGTTGTTTATCCGAGCAGAATGAAGATGCTAAATGAGATGAGAATAATGCAGGTGGGAGAGCATATGTGGGAGAAAGAAAGCGAGTGAGAGAGCTAGTTTGGGTAGTGGGGCTTTATCTGCCCGGCAACAGCAGCAAAGCCATAGAACCGGTCAGGCTGGCGCTGTCATGGACTGTACTTAGAAGTCTGTACATAGGAGTGAAAATGGTTTGTTAATGTTTTAAAACCATAAAGTTTTAAAAACAGATTTGAAAAATACAGATTATAAATCATAAATCCCGAACTCAGCTCTTACTTTACACACACGGGCCACCCTGGCCACTTTGGTCTGGCTGGAGTAAGCCGTCGGTTCTGTGTTCCTCTCCGTGAAAAAGAAGTAGAGTTTGTCATCATCCCCGATGGAGCTGTTGATGCTCTCTCTGAGTAAAGCTGAGCCGACAAAATCTGACTCTGAAAAAAAAACATCACAATGGACCAATTATGAGCCCTACAGATCTTATTGTGTCGGAGAGAAGTTTCAAAGTACACTGTTTATTGATTAAAAATAGTGAATCTTATGGGATGTACTGTTACTTTTAATTATATCTCTTACTTTTTTATTGAATAGAAAACGTTTGCCCAAAAGTATTGAATTATTAGTGATGCTTTCTAAGGTAGACGTGCTATTACTTCTCTAAGCAATCAGACTTTTTGATTCTGACAGTTGATACAGCGAGTTCATTTGCATTAAAGGGTAAGTACAATCCATGTACTTTCTTCTCTGAGGGGAATTTATCCAATGTATTTGTCACAACAAGAAGTTATCGCATTCACATCTGTCAAATGTCATCCTGAATGTCATCTAACAACCGGAGTTCCGGTCTGACACGGTGAAGAAAATACACTGATAATACTTTGGGATTTCTAAATGCTTTATTTGATGTCGCATTTTAATTAGTCTTTATTTTTCATAACTTTTGTGCTTGTTCTGCGTGATACAGAGTGTAGCGGCGCATAAAGACAAACCAAAAACTGCTAAGGAGCTAACTGGAGGAATTACTGGAGGAATAGTGGAGGAATAACTTCTGTGACTCGTTTATTTTGTTTTAATTATTTACTGCATTTTATTTATTTATTTTTTTTATTCTAAACTGTTTTAATTATTCAGATTTCTTTTGATTATTTTAATTTCTTCTATGTAAAGCACTTTGAATTGCCATTGTCTATGAAATGTGCTATTTAAATAAACTTGCCTTGCCTTACAGGCTTGCACTTTTACACCCAATTCTTCCATATAAACACACACACACACACACACACACACACAACAGGTGTTTTAACCCCACTTAAAATGACACTCCAATTATCATTTGGTCACATGACTTTCCCATTACATGGCTCCTACACGGAGTAAACTGTGGTGCTAATAGAGTCTCACGAATGCGCAAGTCGCGTAGCCATGCACAGAAGACCAGCGGTAAAGGTCAGGATTTTCGTTAAATAATGCAATACATTTCAATCAGTGTTTCATCAAACCCTAATTCCACCCAATAAACCCTAATCAGAAACTAATTTGAAAGACCTTCTCAATCTCAACCCTGAAACCTAATCCTACCCACTAAACCCTAAATGTCCTATGATGATCTAAATTACACAGGGTAAAAAAATCACCATGTAAAAACAAACATATAACATATCAACCACAGAGACAAAGTTCATGTGATGAGGTCGTACTCTCTTGATGTAGGAATGGACAGTACACAACCAAGACTTGGACCCATTCAGGGAATATATGGGAATAACACATGTTGGATGGGATCATTCTGTGATCTTATGCATCTTTTTTAAAGCTTAATGCTGTTCACTATTCACTGCCATTATGTGGATGAGAGCGAGCGGGACATTTGTTTTGACATTTCACATTTTGTGGTCCGAAAAATAAAAACGGGCACACGTCATTAGAACAACACCAGGTAGATGATGACTTGATTTAAATTTTAGGGTGAACCCTCCCTTCAACAGATTTGACTTATGCCAATAATCAACCAACCAGAATACCCAAGAAACCAAATAGTAGGGCTGTCAAATGATTAATCACGATTAATCGCAATCAAAAATAAAAGTTTGTGTTTACATAATATATGTGTGTGTATAGTGTGCATAATTATTTTATATATATAAATACACACACATGCTTGTATATATTTAAGAAATATTTTCATGTATATACTGTATATAGATTTATATATAATTTATAATTATATATATAAATATATAATTTTTCTTAAATATACATGCATGTGTGTGTATTTATATATATATATATATATATATATATATACAAAATAATTATACACAGTGCACCCAAATATATTATGTAAACACAAACTTTTATTTTGGATGCGATTAATCACTATTAATCGTTTGACAGCCCTACCAAATAACAATGTGCAACCACTCAGAACACCTCAGCAACTCAATAGGGATGCCCTAGCAACATGATTGCACAGACAAACTCCATCACATTCTATTTTTGAAAAAATAAAAAAATTCAACCAACCCAGCAGCCATCTTGTTGGAGAATCGTCTGTCCGCAAATTTGGGAAAGGAAAGTTGCGCCGTATATCAGGGATGTCACGAAACTCATACTGAGATGCAGAATACATCTCACCATCTGCGAAGGCAAATTATAGTCAACTGAAATAAGAAAAACAGAAGAAGGAACATGCGCGTTATGAATCCAAATGATGTACCTATTATAAATCCAGTGTAGCTCTTTGTAGGGTCATAAGGACATTTATCCTTTCCCTCCTCAAAACGCACAAAGGTGAAGCGTGCCACATCCTGACCAAAAACAGGGAGATATTCTTATAGCAGAACATAAAACATTTACAATAATAATTCCTTTGCAATATGACGGACAGAATGAGAGCAGTAAACATCTCACTATGTAAGCACAGCGTGGTCTGAAGGCATGCGTCCCGCAGGTGTACAGGTGAGTGTCGTTGTATCGGTCCAGGAATCGCACGTGATTGTAGCATTCAGTCTTTGACGGAACAAGCAAGAAATTAATGTAAAACACTTTGAATTTTCCAAAAATACAGGTACATTATGCAGTACCATAAGGCAGTGTTTCCCAACCCTGTTCCTGGCGGCACACCAACACTGCGTGTTTACTTTGTCTCCCTAATCAAACACACCCGATTCAACCCATCAGCTCATTAACCCACCTGATTATGAGCTGATGGGTTGAATCAGGTGTGTTTGATAAGGGAGACAAAGAATACACGCAGTGTCGGTGTGCCGCCAGGAACAGGGTTGGGAAACACTGCCATAAGGTGACGTATAAAAATAAAAAATTATTTGTCAGTGAAATACTATTACAAAGAAAATGTTCTTCTTACATTCTTAAACAGCATTTTTTATTATATTCATGCCACCCGCCTCTTTACATCAGAACCACCATTAATTTTGACTTTGTCATGAAAATCAATGTGCATTTTGTTTAGTTGTCTGCACACAAGAATTGACACTCAACTTTTGAACTTTTAAACATGTGGTTGCATGGTATATCACAAAAAACTATATATTTGTATACTGTATACATTTGGAAGAAACTTCAGCATTACATTTTACCAGTATTTGTTCCCTGGGAATCAGCACATAATTTGAGTTGAGCTATGGGATTTAAGGATATTATACACATCAAGAATGGACATACCTGATTGTTCTTTCCTTTGCTCAGGCACTGCCTCTTCTGTTCAGCAGATGCTGCCCAGTCCAGCTGTTATACAGATATGGACAACAACTATTAGGATTTGCATGAAACATATAGAAACTTAATGTGACTGAGACAGAACCCACCGAAAAAGAGATATTGGTATCAGAGATGTTGGCGGTGTCCAGTTTGTAAATGGCCTCTCTGGCTCCAACATACAGCAAGCCAGGCCCATCCTCCAGTAACAGAGAGCTGTAGTTGACTGCAGCTCCACGGAAATGATTACAACCCAGCAGCCCTGAAAACACACGGAGAGACCCAGTTAGAAAAACAGGGACAAACATGACTAAATTGTGTCAACAGCCATAGCTCTACACACTCTTCTTTCATTTATTGGAAAACTTTTTAACTGAAATTAATGGACGGAAAGCTGAATTCTCAGCATAAACTATGAATAAACTGAAAGGCAACAAAGAAAAAATGACCATGAAAATAGAATAATTCAATCTTTGTGGGTAAGAGAGGAAGAGAATATATGGCATGATTTGCATTGATGTGGCAAAACTATTTCACATTTAGTACAGTAATGCGATATATCACAATAATAAAACTTTATGGGCACTTCAAAACAGAGTGAAAAATTATTCGTCATGAATTATTCAGATTTTTCACTGCATTTTAAGAATATTTTCCCCATCAACTAGTTAAAATGCTCAACTCAGCGAAGAACGAGTGAAAGGGACGATGAATGAAAATAAAGCAGATAAACCAATAAACCCCATTAAACAAAGCAGTTCTATTTCTGAACAGTAAAGGGATCCTACTTTTACAAAGTCTTGAATTTGTTTTTTGGGTATACTTGAATATGCTTTCATGCTTGATTGTTCAAAAAACACATTATTTTTCACATATTTTACATTTATAGCACCTCTCTCTACCCGGTCTGGTTCGAACTTGATTTTTGGAAGAATGTTTGAAACCAAGCAGATCTTGGGCCCCATTGACTATCATAGTATTTTTCTTTTCCTACGGAGAAATTTTTTGGGTGAACTAGCCTATCCCTTTAACATAAACTGACAATTAAAAATACTTCTAAAGCATTTATTAATTTTAGTACATTTCAAGATTTAATAAAACCTTATTAAAATCAGAAGCAATAACTGTATTATTTAATGGACCTGAGCTAACATGAACTAAAAGTTCTACATGTATTTATTAAACTAACATTAACAAAGAGAAAGAATAATATGTGTGAAAATGTGATGCGTGTTCGTGACTCTCCTGTTCGAACTCGTTCATCAAAATGAACAAATCTGAACAAAAAATGAACGAATTGACTCGGAAAAAGCTTCGTTCATTTTGATGAACGAGTTCTAACAGAAGAGTCACACAGAACAGAGCAAGGCAAGCATTTGAGCTTATAAAACTTAAACTTTGTTATTTTCTTTAAAATGAGCGATCGTTTCGCTTGAAAAGACCCTTATTGATTGTCTGGAATCGTTTAAAGCCATTTGAACAGTTTGCAGTTTGCACTGAAACTGTCTTTTGGACCTTGAACCATTTGGTGCCCAGTAAAGTGCATTATATGAAGAAAAATCCTGGAATGTTTTCATAAAAAACCTTAATTTCTTTTCGACTGAAGAAAGAAAGACATGGTCATCTTGGATGACATGGGGGTGAGTAAATGATCAGCAAAAGTGTTTAAACTGTTTGTAACCGTTCTATGCTTATTTATGCATTATAAGAAAAAAGTAATTAAACCTGTTATAGTATGACAACACTTTTTGCAGCTTATTTCAATATCATGATATAATACCATATACCGTGATAAAAGCTTCTGCAATTATCGCAACATGAACATTTGATACCACCACATGCCTTGTCACATTAATAAGATTAATAATAACTTCACTGTAAAAAAGAATTGTCGGCACAATAAAAAGAGTGAGGGAAAGAGAAAGCAAATTGGTGTTGTAAAAGAGTAGTGGATTAAGCACCTTCTGTTTTTATGTACAATTTTGTGTCCCTCTAAAATATTAAAACACCATTGGCTTATTTGGGTGGTCTGCCTCCTCAAAGTAAGGGCATAAAGTAAACCCAAACACATTCTGAAGAGAAAAGGATTTGTTTTGCCCATCTACAACACCACGCTGAGATTTTCTGCCCCATACTGAGAGACGGTGGGCTATACTGATGAGACTTGGCAGTATTAGGCCAGATATCAACCCCTCAAATGCACTTCCCCTATCTCTCAAAACACCCAGCCCCCCATACACGGTGCTAAAGTCTACATCGGCAACAATATACGGTACATCCAGTATCCAAGCATGGAATATAAGGGGTTCGGAATCAGAATTTTAAAGTGATTTGTGCCCCATCATATTTTTGAGACAAGTAAAAAAAAAAAATGTATATTGTAGTTTAAAAGTGTTAAAAGCTGTGGAAGAAATCATGAATTGGTCCATCCAATCATGTCAGTAAGCAATCACACATACTAAAACATTCAGAATATCTTAGCAATATTCAATATCTTAGAATATCTTAACTCATTAATGTTGGAAACTGAAAGCTATTTCCGTCTATGGTTCTCACGTCTTCATTGTTTTGCTGATGCGGATGAAGCGCACACTAAAATACACCACTATTTTCAACACAAAACAGAAAGACTGACCACCGTATGACCATTGTATTCCGGTTATAGAAAAAAATTACTCTGAATTAGTTCTTTTTGGTGAATCAAACGCACGCAGAGCAACCAGTGTAGTTCGATTCCCAAATTAATGACTCTTATGAGTCATTTTTTTTTTTTTTTTTTGGATTGAATCAAAAGAATACAAAGCAACAAGTTTATCCCAATTCCTGAGCCAATGACTTATTAAGCCATTTTTTTTTTTTAGTGAATCAAAACCCGTGTAATCTGATTGCAGAATAAATGACTCTTGTGAGCCGGTTCTTTTTGGTGAATCAAAAGCATACAGAACAACCAGTTTATTCTAATTCCTGAGAGAATGACTCCTATGAAACAGTTCTTTTTAAAGAACTAAAAGCAAACAGAGCAAACAGTGTAGCAAATGGTTATTTTTGGTGAATCAAAAGCATACCATCCAACCAGTGTAGTCCAATTCCCAAACAAGTGACTCTTGTGAGCTTGTTCATTTCTAGTGAATCAAATGCATAATACAACTCCAGAGCAAACGCCTCTTGTGAAACAATTCTTTTTAGTGCATTAAAAACACAAAAGTGTAGTCCACTTTCCTAACAAATGACTCATGTGATCCAGTTCTTTTAGTAAATCAAACAAGTACATCTGAGACTTAAATCAGTAGTTACTGACTGGTTGTTCATATGACAATGCTTAGAGATACACATTTCAGTTGCGTCAATAGTACTTTATAACTATTAGCTGTTAACAAATCAAAACAAGCAATACTGGTCTGTGTTTGAGCTAGTGTGAGGATGATTGGCAGTAACCCTAAAAGTCAAGGCCATGGGGATCTAAACTGTCAATCAAAGAAAGGTCGGAACAGACCTCCGGGTTGCTGTGCGTGTGGGAGGGCCAGAAGCTAATATTATTCATAACAGGAAAGAAAATATTAAGTTATGTAAACACGATTTAAGACCTCAGGCAAAGTGACGACATTCTGTGTGTGTAGTTAATCCTTGTGTCTCAGTGATGAGTGCCGAGCTGATAAACTGAAAGATCACACAAAAGCCTCTGAGCTCAAAGCACATTGTGTGTCCTTGGACCATTTACGCACACAGACACTCATACACACACATCCGCAGCCATACCAATATTGCTCTATTACATGGCTTGGTTGAATGTAGAATGTGGTCTGTTATATTTCTTGATAACAGACCGCTGAGAAGTATAATACACCGTTGCCATGAAAAACAGCGTGTTGCCATGGACACAATTCTGTTCACTCTGGAGGATAAATTCCTTTAAATCAATAAGCTCATTTTTAAATCAATATTTTGTGTCAAATTATTGATTTATTTGGTGGGTAGCCATGTAATAAGCAGGATAATGTAGAGCGAGGAAGTTGATATAGGGTATACAATATCACTGTATGCAAATTTTATACTCATCATCATTATAGACCATGTCACAAGATGTAAACAACATTGGTCCAGAAGCACTTCCTGTTTCAGTTTGTAACTGTTTTCTTTATTTCACATGTAAAGAAAACATCTTAAAGATGTTTGTTTAACTTTTTGATTCAGTTTTAAATGTTCTGTTGGTTGTATTTTATCCCAGCTTTTATGTAGTGTTAAAAAACTGAAACAGGAAGTGCTTCTGGACCAGTGTTGTTTACATCTTGTGAAATGGTCTATAGTGGATTTCATACATAATCTGATTTTAGATTAATTATGTTTTTTGACTGGTTTTCGTGCTTATTGTAATGCTTTTTGTTTGTGAAGCACTTTAAAGCTGCATTTCTTGTTGTGATGGCTGCACTACCAGCCACACATGGAAACTTCAACTCGCGGTGGTAAATTTCATTTGTTTTGAGCACATTACAAATTGTACAAAACAAATAACTGGACACATACACATACTTTAGTTTTAAAAACAGTTTTATTAGTTATTTGACTTGTTTTTCTGTTTGGGTTCACACATAGTTAACTTTGTCAATTTATCTAATTTCAGGTTCATTATCTTTAAATTACGTTCTGTGAAGTTAATACCTTTTCTTTTTGAGTTACCAGTTCCTGGGGAGTTGCTGTTGGGGGTCTCCGGCTGGGTGACAGCCTGACAGGCAAAAGGATTTGCAACTGACTCTCAGCTGTTTAAGTAGGGGAATGGCTAATTGGACTGCACCATGTATGCCCATTTCATGGGGGTGGCAGAGTATTACATTTTTTGAGTTTTTTTGTTCTTTTTCTTTGCTATTTATACTTTGTTATGATTTATTTGATTGATTTGTTCTTAGTTCATATAAGGTAGCGTTGGTTGACATGTGTTGTAATTATTGTGGTTTGTTTATATACTATGTGTTTGCCTACCTTTTGTGTCAGAATGGCCTGATCAGCCACTATGTTTCCCCATGCCTCAGTTTAGATACTGTAGGTCTGTTTTTGTTTTGTTCATCCTATGTTAAGGGTATGCTACCTGAGCTCTGTTTAGTTGACCTCTTTTATGGGCCCAGAACTTTCTGTTTTTCTTTCTTTTATGGGCCCAGAACTTTTTGTGAAATAGTTTTTTTTTGTTGTTGTTTAATTTTGTTCAAAATTATATTTTTGAAAATATACTTTTTGACTCCTCATGCCAGCCAGCTTGGTCCCTCACATTGTATAAAAGGTGCTATACAAATAAAATGTATTATAATTAATAAAAAAAATGGCCTAAAGTACCTGTTTAAAGCTAAAAATCAAACATTGGAATGACAATAACAGCTTGCTATTGCTGTCATTATTTTGTGTTAAGAAATTTCTTTAACAATACATTTCTATTTAAAGTGTAAATCTCAATAAACAATACATTTAACATATTTATTTTTTTAGGCTATTTGCATTTATTTCGGTTTAAAATTAGGAGACCAGGAAGAGGGTTCATACATAGGCTCAACAAATGAAATTACAATAACATGACATGCATGTGCGTCAATTAAATACATTTGCATCAAATTATTTGTAACACTCAATGATGATCACAACACTTTCTTTTGGACCTGTTATGGAATAACAACATTATCGCAATCATGGGTCTAATGAAAAATAGCCCGTTGGCTGCTAGATAAGTACACTAACTGCCCTACCACACCAGTCTAACACACTGAGGGAACAAATCCATAAGCAGAGTCAACACAGCGCCCAAGGCCTCCTGTTGTGTTCTAGCAGTGTGTGTGTGTGTGTGCGGTTTGTTTACTGTTCCCTATAGGATTGGAACCAAGTTTCAACCACACAAACTTTGTGCCAAGCCTGTAATATGCAAATTGTGCACACATGCTCTGTGTGTCTGTATGAACTATGAGCACTAAGAGCATAATCTTCTCATATTAGAGAATGTTTGAGCAGTAGCGGCTCCTGACCATAAATTTAGGTAGGGCAGTAGTTTATAATAAACATTTTGTACGTATCTTTTTATTACCGGTATTCTAATCTCTAACACATGCAGACAAATTTTTGGCAGAGGCTGTGTTACTCTGAGGACGGCGCTATAATGTTGACTGACAGGTTTTAAAGGGATACCCTTTAGATTGCTCCAAACCTGTCTGTTGCAAACCCCATTGACTTCCATAGTATTTTTATTTTCATACTATGGAAGTCAATGGGGCCCATCGACTGTTTGGATACTCATATCTTCTCGCAGAAGAAATAAATTCATGCCGGTTTTGAAAAACTTGAGGGTGAGTAAATGATAACAGAAATGTCATTTTTGGATGAACTACCCCTTTAAGTACACACACACATAGAATTCTTTCTTAAATATATATAACATATTTATGAATGTGTGTGGGTGTCTGTGTAAATTGCCCAAGGACACACTACAAGACAGGTAAGTATTGTAGCTCTCACCTCATGCTACAAACAAATCTATTTTCATAGCATTTTCTTGTGTGTGACTTGACTGTTGACTCACACCAACCCTGGTCCAAACAAACTTGGGCGGGCAGCAGTGGTGTTCATGTGTCCAATCGGAATCCTGTTTGCTAGGGGGCAAGCTCTGACAAAATAAATACTGACACTGCCGAGTGAGAACAGTCAGCTCTAGACGTGATCAACATTAAACAACCACGGTCAAGCTTCGCCAGGATTACAAAATATATTCAACCCCATTAGCAGCACATCTCACAGTACTACAAAATACTGCTTTAATAATGTACACACGAACACTGATAGAGATCTGCATTGTATTATGTACCAAAACCATGTAATAGGATCCCAAACATTTTGCACAGGCTGTTAAATTGACATTAATCAAAACAAATTTGAGTTTTATATTTTAAAAAAAATGTTTATGGTTAACTATACAAACTTGATTAAATGTAACTTGACTCTTTTCAACTTCAGTTCTGCTCCAGCAACCTTTTGATAAACATCTTTCCCAAAAATCAATAATCGTCATTGATTGTTTCCAGTTCTTGGCATTGAACTGATCATCAACCATGTGGCAACCACTGAGAGTTCAGAGTCCAAACCAAACATGAACCAAATTCCCAATCATTAGTAATCTGACTGCACTGAAAGTGAAAAATCTGGAATTCTGGACCAATGAGCTTTCACAGTGGGCGGAGCTATTTACAAACTGAGATGCAACAGAAATAAAAAATAAGATAATAATAACAGATTGCAGGGGTCTCAAGATGAGTTTTAAAAAATAACGTGGCAGTTTAATTTGGTGTTGGCATGCAAATAAACAGAACTCACCTAAAAAATATTGGAACAAGAAACTATATGAAAAAAACAAAAACAAATAGCTGTGTTATTTTATGACACAATGTAAAATACAATAAGAATTTGAAAAGTGTCATGAGTGTCATTTTAAATGTTGTTTTTAGGAAAGGAAATGTAATTTTTTGTTGGAGAGAAAATCAAAACTGGTTTTAAAAATGGCCTCAATATTGAGGAAGCATATGTGGGGGAACACAAACCAAATTAATCCTCTACTAGAACAATAAAATAAATCTGAGACACACCAATATATGTTTAATATTGCTATTATTTCTGTACTAAAAGAAGTAAGAAGATGCCACAGCTCAAATCCTGTCACCAAGACAACAGCAACCCCCACACAGATAAAACCCCCTCCATCAGAGGGCTGGATTCTGTGGGTTTGGATTATCAAGAATCAAGACTACCTTTTGATTGGTCTCAGAGGAGAGCGATTACTCTTATAGCATGTCGAAAACAAAAAAGTGAACATTAGGCTATCTTTAGTGTTTTTAAGAAATGTTACCTTGCTAGCTGAACAGTAAATAGAGATACAGCTCTTTTCTACAAGCGCCCTGACCTTACACGACAACTCTCTGTGATTCTTTCTATCAGACGTTCAACAGAAACCACCCACACCTTTTGACCGACGAATTTCCATGACTTTTTCCATGTCTCTCGTGATAGCTGGATAAGGAGGATATATTTATACACAAGCATAGCATTTTAATGACTACAATGATTTCAACTAAATTACTGTATAACATCTCAATGTCTTTAGACAATCAATAAACAGACACACAAAGTCAGAGATAGACTTTGCCTCTAAAGACCCCAGATGCACTTTTCCCCTTGTCCTGCTACCCCAGACGAATTACACATGTATACATATTTCATTTCAGCATTACTTCAGGTCTGCTAAGCACAAAAACCAGACAACCATGAACCCAATGACCTGAAGATAAAAAGAAAACACTCAATGTACTCAAAGCCACTACAGCAAACCGTTAAAGCAAGATAGCACGTTGTGTTACACCCTCAAAATATGCTTTTTAATTAAAAATGTTAACATACTCGCAAGACATACCGTGATTTTTTAGCAGAGAAATAATGCTCCTACATTTATTTCTACTCTCCCTTCTCTCTGTGAATGCTCCAGCTCTCCTTCTCATCCCAAGAGAGCCCACATATAGGTCAAGGACTAGAGTCAATCAGGGCAAGGAGAAAAATACAATAATGGAGGCAAAAATACACGAACAAGATCTGCAGTGTCTGAGCACAAATTATCAGCACAAATGGTTTTATGAAGCAGCAATCTTTAGCAACACTTCAGTTTAAGTAGCTGAGTGGGTAAAGTTGTATAAAATATGTCATAACATACTCAGTCATCAATTATCTTATATGCAATGAAGTAAAAAACTGACGTACATAATTTTAAGATGATTAAAAAGGCTTTGTATTCATGTAGACTACTAGAAGTTATTCCTAGGCTGATTGATTCCACCTAAAAATGTGAACACTGGCTCTGTGAGCACTTTCAAAACATCGATCTATTTGTTCAAGCACTCCGACTGGACAGAAATAGCTAAATTGGCTTAAACGGTGGTGTGAGTCTGTGGTGATAAACACACACTTATCATTAAGCAAAAAGACAACAATCTGTGATGGATTTAGGAGCATCAGGGAGGCCGTTCGGAGGAGAACTGGCCCCTGACTGAGCCTGGGTTCTCCCAAGGTTTTTTTTTCTTGGTCACCTGATTATGGAAGCTTGTTTCCACCACAGAATGAAAAATAAAAAAGGTAATTGCGACTTTTTGACTTTATTTCTCAGAATTGCGAGATATAAAGTCAGAGTTGCGAGATATGAAGTCAAAATTGTGAGATATTAAGTCAGAATTGTGTGATATTAAGTCAGAATTGCGAGATATGAAGTCATAATTGCGTGATATTGAGACAGAATTGTGAGATATTAAGTCAGAATTGCGTGATATTAATCAGAATTGCGAGATATGAAGTCAGAATTGTGAGCTATTAAGTCAGAATTGTGTGATATTAAGTCAGAATTGCGAGATATAAAGTCAGAACTGTGAGATATGAAGTCAGAATTGCGAGATATGAAGTGAGAATTGCGTGATATTAAGACAGAATTGCGAGATATGAAGTCAGAATTGTGTGATATAAACTATTCTGAGGGGAAAAAGTTAGTTTTTTCCCCCAATTGGCCTGATACCTCGCAATTGCGAGTTTATATCTCACAATTCTGAGAAAAGATGTCAGAATTTCGACATATAATCTTGCAATTGTGTTATAAAGTCAGAATTGCCAGATGTAAACTCGCAATTGCGTGTTATAAAGTCAGAATTGTGAGATAAAAAGTCGCAAAAAACATTTTTTTAAGTATACTTTGACGAATAGAAAGTTCAAAAGAACAGCATTTGTTTAAAATGTATTTTTTATACCACTAGGTGTGTTTCCCTTTTGATCAATTTAACGCATCCTTGCTGAAAAAAATAAAAAATATTTCTTTTAAAAAACAAAAGAAATCTTACGACCCAAGTCTATATACTGCAAATAAGATACATTCACTATTGGGTATGTATGTACACACACAACACGATAACTAAACCATACTATAACCTCACAGGAGTGAGTGTGACCTAACCTCAATTTACATTCTCACAGCATCTGCTGTGCGAATCTCATGAACAGGCCAGGACAAGTGAGAAGGGCCGTTTAATTATATCCAGAGAACTGACATTGCCACCAGCACTACAGGCAAAACAATGTCATAACACATTCACCATAGCCAATGAATGAAGCAAAACACACCAGAAACAAAAGTAAAATGTATAATCATAATGTGTAATATTGAAACAAATTTTAATAAGAAAATAAGCTATTAAACCATACCAAGTGCATAGCGTAACACTGAAATCTGATATTAAGGTAAATTAAGACCTGAATGATGCACAACACAGAATTACATGTAAAGAGCCTTACCATTGACATGTACAGTTGTCCTGGGGGTGACATCCATATCAAGGACAGGTCCAAATGGAAAACCCCAAATGACAGTTATTAGGCATTCGAGCACCACCAGCATGAAGTTTGACGGTTTGGTGTGCTTCATGATCAACTGGATGCACTGAAGTTCTGCTAAGATCCAGACAGGTCCTTCCAGCAACTCGGCTGAAGATAATGTTGTGTAATTGATGCTGATTCACTACAACAGGCTCCCGCTTCCAGCAGTGCAGTCATGGGCTGCTAGCTCATCCTTGCTCTGTCAAAGGTTTCCAGCTGCATTGGCAAGAAAAAAATGAGTAAGTCTTTTCCTTTCATACATTTATACATTCCTTATACATATAAAGAGCAGATGGGTTGATGAGAAAAACACATACTCAAATGCATCAACATTTCATAGTGCAATGCACTGTATCAAATGCTTTTATCCAAATCTACAGAGATATGAAAGCTGGTACAGCATTGGGCAAGCAAGAAAAAGCCCATGGATTTGTTTCTCTAGGAACACACCTCCTGATTAAATGCATACTAACAAATGTGGATTGAAAGAACATCATGCAACTGATGCATTCGATGCATTTTAGAGCAACAAACCCATTTTCTTCACTTTCCAAATACATGATGCATATCAGATAGCAATATAATGGTTAATATTGAAAGAACTACTATAAAAACAATACAAATCTTTTTTCACACTGTGTCCAGGCAGTAATTTACTGTAAAAACTTTTTCTGGCATGCATTCCGGATGTGGAGGATGCACAATTTTTGGCACTGGAGAACTGCATCAAAAGCAAATTTTGTAGCTTTTGATTCAATTTCTAGTGGGTAAACTTAGTTTTAAAACATTCTGAGTCACAAAAAAGTCACTTAAATGTGTTTGTTGTTTAGAAGCAGAAGCACCATTATGTGGCAGTGAAATGGATATGGATGCAGAGGATCTACTGTAGATACAATGTATGCAGCCAGTATAGAGCACATTGAAGTGCATATTAATGGCTTTTCTTTGCTCCAGTTTCTTGTACCTTGCTGGAAACCCTGCTGGGTTAATGCATATCACACGGTTCCTTCTATTCCGACATACTGTATACTATAAACACATACGCGTGAACACCTCTGCTGTTACAATAAGCACCTAGACAAGCGAGACATCACCCTAAATAATTACATGCTGAAAAAGTACATTTGCCTCAGGATTGCCAGGTATGTGTAACAAAACTAGCCCGATGGCCAATCAAAAATAGCCCAATGACCACATCCCAAATATCAAAATATGCCATTCATATGCCTACTGTAAATGCATATTTTACGGCCACTGTTATGCTAATTGAAAAGCATTATATTGTAGCGATCATAAACACAGCTCAAAGCCTCCCTACCAGTGGCCTTCCTTCACAAAACGTGATATCTAATAGTTTTATCATTGGTAGAATGATTCATTTCAGTAAAAACCCTTAAACCCATGACCAATCCTGGCTACAGTTTTCTAGTCAACCCGGATTTACCTCCCTGCATCTAGTGGTACACTATCCCCCGGGTTCACAGACCAGGCTTAAGCTAGTCTAAAATGAACTAAGGTCTTAAGATTCCTGGCTTAATCTAAGCCCTGTGTGTGAAACTGGGCCCACATTCTGTCAGTACAGAAGCATCAAGAAAAGTCATAAAATAAGGAATAATTTCTGATATAGCAATCTGTCAGGCAAACAATAGAAATACTATATTTCGAGTCTGACATTTCCACAGATGGTGAAGAAATACCTCCAATCCCCCAAATGTAGGATTTTATGGTGTCTCTCACTAATTCGCCATCTGCACTTAATCTAGTTTGACTGCACTGAGAGTCGTGAGATTTTGAAGTATTTCAATTTGATAGCCTGACTTCGCCATACTCATATTCTGGTGAGAATGTGAGTCTGATACTGATCCATAGGGCTTTGATTATGAGGCGTGTCTTAACCAAACCAGGGAAAAAAAACCTCTTCACTCAGTAATGCCGAAGTGATGACACTTTGTAGGACAACTCGGAAGTTAGCGTCGCGTGGGTTCATTCGATCGAAAAGCTATGCATTTTCCCCATAGAGTTTTGGAAAATCGCAAAAAATAAGATCTGTGTTTAACAAAGAGTTGTGACCCTTACACATTTTGTCTATCAAGATCATCTTCACAAGTTAATCCAAAATTTTGAATCCTATATAAAGTTAAAAAAACACAAGCAGACACAATAAAGTTTAAAAAAACACAAGCAGGTTATAACTGGTGTGTTTTATGTCATAGATCAAAACGTGAAAATATTTAGAGGCTTTGTTCACCACACACCTTATTTTAGGCGATTTAGCAAAAAAACATTAAAAAACCCATAGACTTTATGGCAAGGGAACCGGAAGTACTAAAATGCTAACTCACTTCCGCGTTTTGGCCTACAAAGTGACATCATAACTTCGGCACTCTATTGGATAGACCAACAACCAATCAGAGCAACGCAGTAAGTCAGCTACATAGTTGCATATAGTTGTCAACAGAACTCAACTGCACGCACACTCCTAAAAAAACAGTGTTGCTTGCTTCTTTTAGTTGGTCATCCATGAGAGTGACCAAAGGAAAAACCACAACGATCACAGGGTTTTCATTGCATCCCATCTTCTTAGCGACCATCAGAGCCAGCTGATAAATTACACTTTTGCCGAATCCTGTAGGAAGGACGGATCGACATATTTCCGATCGACAAATGCAGTTCTCTGTTCGTCTATTAAAATCATGCGCTGTCGATTTCTTTTACAACAGACACGATGGAATATATCTCAATTCTCCAGCTGCAGCCATCTTTGAGGGAAACCAGTTCAAACCAAGTACTCTTTGATAATGTGATGATGTAATTACTCCTCAATGGATCGGGTCCTCCAGACCCAAAAAATGTTGTGGGCGGGGTTCGGGCTGGTATCCAGGCTAAATATTTTTAAGTATTTGAAGTCTAATTTCAATATCTCTCATAAATATTGATTACTGCATGCCGAAATGCCTTACATTTGTTTTAATTTATAATTTATTGTTACTTGAAATTATGTGTGTCTGTGTCAAAATAATTATCCGTTCCATTATCACTAACCTAACCACTCTGCAAAAGCAGAAGGTTTCTCATTCAGGCTGAGATACTGTATGTAAAATAACATGTCTGATTTGATGTAATGGAAAGAATGAACTATTCAAGAATGCACTAGACTAGACAAGATTAAGAGACAAGGTTACTTTGATGGCATTAATGAGTGCATTATCTGTATACTTAATGGGTTAATTAAATCAAAAGACAAGGGCACTGTTTCTGAAGATGTTTTCATGGCTTGCTTGTCAAAGCAAGAAATGTCATGCCAACATCCGTTAACTGAACTGTGGGGAGGTCTGTGAAAGCCCATAAGAGTCATGCAAAAAAACATGGGACGTTCCCCATGAGAACAAAACAAACAAAATGGGGACTGTTGTTCAGTTTCACTGAATTCACTTTTCATTAGTGATTCAAAGCTGATTTTCTGTCTGAAATTTCTAAAGTTAAAGAAGTAACCTGCTCCACTCTTTCTTCTTCTGGCACAGAGATGCAATTTTTCTTGTGTTATTAGAGAAATTATTAAAGGTTTCATTTATTCCAGCATGGAAAATGAAGGATATGAACACTCCAACCTATGGCCCAAATAAATACTGCACAGATCAAATGCATGCTCAAAATTTAGTAAGTTTTATTAATAATTAATATTATTTGAGCAGGGTAGAATAAAGTAATTTTACATTTATGAATAGACTTGAAATGCTAAATTTTGATTTTACATACAATTTTCTGAATAAAAGTGAGATCTACCAAAATAACTAACATCTCTGAAATATGATAGTTACAGTAAATATGATAAATCACTCAGAAACGTCGTGCCACATATGAATCAGGTCTGATAGATAGATAGATAGATAGATAGATAGATAGATAGATAGATAGATAGATAGATAGATAGATAGATAGATAGATAGATAGATAGATAGATACTCGACTTTTAAGATCATTATAAAAAAGTGTTTTAGTTTGTTACGCGTGTGATCTACATCAGATTGCACACCACTGCGGTATTTTTAAGGACACTTCTGGCACTCATTCCCAGTCACCTTCACCACCTGCGTGTAGATATCCCAGCAGGCTCCGCATACATTAGGGGAACATATTATGCGCAAAGATACATACCAATAATAACTGCACAAATCTAATAAAAAGCACATGCAAAATCATACACTCTGTAGTTACATTACCTCAGCTGTTTCAGAAAAAGTAGGCATCAGTCACCCCGTGTTTCCACAGGATTCCCCGTTGTGCTGCTAATGATGCCTCAGCTCTGGAGATCTGACTATACTGCTGCGTTGTACGCACATGCGGCTCCTCAGAGCAGACTCAGGTGAAGCCAAGCCACGCCTCTTGGGTAATATTCATGAGCGGCCACGCCTCCTCTACTTTGTGTCGCAGCGTCACTTCTCTAATGCATAGATTTACAGCAATTTAGATGTATTCCAGTTTTTTGAGAATGCAATGGATTTGTGCATTTATGGGGGATGTAGGGTTAAATGTGCGACCGTGGTGGCGCGGGGAGGGTCGATTCATTTGTATTGGTTGCCACCTAGAGGTTAGTATTAAAAATGCAACATGTAGGGGGCAGTGGGACACTTTTTTTGTGAATTCTGTCTGCCAAAATAAAATTCCCAAATCATATTTGTCATCGGTCTATATCTGTTAGATAAATAAATAAACACAATATACGTTTTTAAACAAAAAAACTCGATATTTTAAAGTCGTATCCACTTAATTAATTCCAACTGCTGATGTCCAAAACAATGATTTTGTAAATGTTATTTCCACTATTGCCATTACCCAAATGTTTAAAGTTTAAACTGTTTAAAATTAGCTATGTAGTGCATTTTAAATATTGGGGTATAATAGCTACATTTTAAATTATGGAATATCTTTTCATGATATCTTCTTTTTTCTTTTCAAATAATTGTGAGAAGGTTTCACATTAAAACAAATTAAGCTTTAGTTGCCAAGAGGAAAATCAGCCTTTTGGAATTTTGCATGTATTTCCTCCATAATCATGTTAGAAACTTTACTGCTAGTCAGACATTTACCGAATGAGTGCGTGCCTGTCTGTTTGTGTGTACGTGCCGTGCACAGATGGCAGCTGGAATGATGGGGAGGAGGAGGAGGGATTGCCGTGACGTCACGGGCTTCCTCGTCCAACACAAAACATGTTTCGATACAACCGTGAACCCTAGAAACGTTTACAGAGTCTGTTTTGATCATCAGGTGACAGCTTTGACATCAACTCCACATGGTAAGTGTCCAACAGCCTACCAATCTTAAATCATATGATCAACTGTTATTATTGTGTTGTCTCTCTCTGATATAACTGGACTGGTTAATGTGTCTGTCTGAGGGCTGTGTCTGGATACACGTCGCATTGCTTGAAATGAAAGCAGATAGCCTGCTAGCGACCTTAACTCAGAACAGGATTAGTAGTTTAAAGGGTTATTTTAGGTTTAAAGTTTGACGTTGCAGATCAAACTCCTAGTTTGACGAGGTAGGTTATGTTTGATTTTCCTTCAGCTCATAAAATTCAAACAATCTAAACTCAGCGTGGGGAATTACAGTCGCTAATGTGAGCGGCTAGCCCAGATCTACTAACGTTAGTGAAACACTGTATCATTATGTCCATGAGAATGTAAGAATATATCAACCGAGACGAAAACATTCGGTTATGGAATGTGTTTAAAGAATTATGTTCGGAAATATTAAATGTAATATAAAAGCATAATCGTCTAGCCGGTAAAGCAGTCTCATTGTAACGTTCCCCTTTCATTTTCATTAGACCTTTTGACGTAGCATATCCGTGTTTTGGTGTTTTGAATCGGTCACTACTAATATTGGATATATTTATGGATATTTAGCTAGTATTTACTCACAGGTGTCAGGAACCTGTGTGATCATGGTCTCTTTTAATTTTCATAATAGGGGAAGATGGAGTAATTTAGCCTACACGTTTAGAAATGACTGAGTTGCATTCATATATGGTTATGGAACTGTGTGTGTGTGTATATATATATATATATATAAGTATTTTTTAAAGGTGAATAAAGATAAACTTAAAATATATATATATATTTAAACAAATTAAGGATGCAAACATGACTAAATTCAGATGGCCCCATTCTACTCTACCATAGGTTAACAAAATATGTTTTAAATAATATATGGATATAGTCATTGTTGCGTCCTTAATTTGTTTTAAAATATCTATTATGAGTTTGTCTTTAATCCTTTTTAAATGATCTAACTAACTATACTTAAATAAATATTTTCTGCCTCCATTTTTGTGCCCATCAATTACTAAATATCACTTTTTGGGTTTTGAAAGATGTATTATTCGACCCTAATGGCCTTTTTAAAATGGCCACTGAAATTAACATTTTTGTGCTGACTGAATACAAGAAAGAGAGTTCTGTGACAAAAGCTGTTTGATTGTTGGTTTTATGTGTGTCAAAGCTTTTGTGTTAAAAGAGTGTGAATTGTAAATGTTACGGTTGGGTCTGTATAATGAGAATAGTTCCCACGCATCCTGTTGCTCTGGAGAACAGACACAGGTGGGCAACCTGTCACTGTAACACAGCACTGCCAAAATGTTGGTGTTTTGCTCCATGGCACTTGATCTCTTGTTGGATCAAAGATTGCTGAATCGTATCTGCTGGGAAGCAGCCACCTGTCCTTCAGAGATGAGATGAGAATCACTGTGTGCAATTCGATCCAGTGAGGTGCGTTTTGCTTTCGCTGCTTAGAAATCATATGTTTAGGGTAGTTTAACCGCCCAGAACTGTTATTCATTGTTCTCTCAAAGAGCTGGGGGGCAAGGTTATTTTTTATGTTGCTTTAACTATAAGAAACAGGGGCTTTCAAAGAATTTCAGAACTTGTGTGAGCTTGTACGTGAAAATCAGGTGTGCTGCCTACCAGAACGAAGCCAGAAAGCAATTTAATTTGCCTTTCGATATCCTATGTGTCCCAAAGTAAGGTTAGTGATATTTGCAAAAGGTTGTCACGGATGTCTGGCTTTAAAGCAATGAGGGATTCTCTGTGTACAAGGAAATTCAGATGACGACTCCTCACTATTGGAAACTATTCAATATTTGATAGCAAACACAGGCCTCAGCCTACACTAATGGTGCTCAGGTTACATCTCTCATTCACCCCTGAGAAATCTCTGGACTAAATAACAGTTTCATTGTCGGCTTTGAAGCTGGGATGTGATCATCCGGCTCATTAAAATCTAAGGTTCATGAGCAATTACATTTCACACTGGGATTTATCGTCATATTTCCTGTTAGAAATCGTTTTACAGGCACAAAATGGAGGTGTGATGGGAAAGTACTGAAGAACTGCTCACATGACACACTGTGAAAAAGTCCAGGCTGTTTTTGTTATTATGGATATGGAAAATTGGCTGCGTTCATCGCTAATTCCCCATAACACTCTCCATGGAAACACAACGGAAGCCCTTTTTTAAGAGATCTTTTCACTGTGACATTTTCCCATTTTTTTTTTGATTTGAGAATTAACTTGTATTGAAACTAATTAAATTATAATTTCATACAAAACTAACCTCAATTTTCATGACTAACTTTGTAAAAGCTGTGATTCATCTTTGGTCCAGTTTTTCTCCCAGCTTTCACATTATCTGTATTTGAGCTCAGAAGAGGGTTTCTTGTTAGCCTGTTTTTCCAGATTCATATCTAGCAAAGTGCTGAATCATTCAAATGAACACAAAGCCACTTTATAATGTAATACAGATGCTGATTTTCTCATTGGCTTGGCCATTGTCCAATTACACTCTCTGAATCTAATTCAAATAACGGTAATTTCCAAACTAAAAACAGCCGACAGACATTGCCCGGCCTCATATTTTACTGGATAATAGATTACATGGTTTTGAACTAGTTGAATTGGTGTCTGTCTGTTTGCAGGGGCGGATAGAGCGATGACCCCCGCTCGGCCTGTGGGACGTGTAGAGTGCTGCGTAGGAGAGAAGTAGCAAAGGATGGGAAGGAGGGTATGGGGCCTCTCCCAGGGCGTCCCAACTGCTGTGCTCTATGGCTCCCTGGCTCTGTTCGTCTCCATTCTCCACAACGTCTTCTTACTGTATTACGTGGAGACCTTTGTGTCTGTTTACAAGATCGACAAGTTATCGTTTTGGGTGGGAGAGGTAAGTTTATTTTATATAGTATCTGTTAACTATTTAGGGTTTGGGTTAGATTCTTGAATTAAAAAATAAATACATAGTTGTGTCTAAATAATTATAAAAAAAAGTTTGGTGTCAGTGAGATTTTTTTAAATGTATATATATATATATATATATATATATAAATATATTTGTGATTCAGCTAGGGCTGTCAAACGATTAATCGCGATTAATCACATCCAAAATAAAAGTTTGTGTTTACATAATATATGTGGGTGCACTGTGTAATTATTTTGTATATATATAAATACACACACAAGCATGTATATTTAAGAAAAATATATTATTTATATATAAAATATTTATATATAATATAAATTATATACAAATCTATATACAGTATATACATGAAAATATTTCTTAAATATATACAAGCATGTGTGTGTATTTATATATATATAAAATAATTATACACAGTGCACCCACATATATTATGTAAACACAAACTTTTATTTTAGATGCGATTAATCGTTTGACAGCCCTAGATTCAATAGATTTAAGATCTATTCAACTAGATTTAATACCTTTAAGACTTTTATAATGTTGCAAATGCTTTATATTTCAGTTGTACCCGTGCTATAATTCATTCATTGAAATAAATGTAATTGTATTGCCCTACTATATATCTGTCTGATTTAAAGTGGGCAGAATGCTATATCTAACAAGCCAAAATTAATGAGAATAACCATAATTTGTATCCTTCCAGTCAAATATTGCTCTGCAAACATGACAGCTTTAACTTGTCAGTGCTGGCAAATAACCATGATAAAAGCGGGATAATCCATGACTAGCTGTGCATTAAAAGATTTGAATGCACTCCACTTCACATCGGGTGCTTCTTTGTCTCCACGTCATGCATTAAAATCGTTTAAAGGGGCATTTGGCAACTATTTCCACTTAATAAAACAATTTAGAAATCATTTGAATGGTTCAATAACCTGTTCTGGAGAGAATGGTGACTTTCCCCGCTCCTCCCTGCTTTATGGCAATTCGACATAATTCTATGATGCTGTGTATGATGGATTACCCACTCTGTAGACATAGCTCCACACGATAAAGTTGGCCGGCTCTGGTAATAACAAAGGCACATGAGCAGCGGTAGGAAGGGGGAGGAAGGTGCCGCAAGTGAGTTTTTACATGACCGTGTTGTGAAAATATATGCCGCACAGCTGTAAAGGGAGCTCGATGAGAAAACATGCGACAATAAAAGTGAAAATCAGCGAAGAAATTATTGAATTATATTCATGAGTTGCCAAGTGCCCCTATAATGCACAGCTAGCCATGGCTTATCCTTTACATAAATACTTTCTATTCATCAAAAATCCTGTAGATAATGTATTATTTTTTTTTTCACAAAAATATTAAGCAGCAGAACTATTTTCAACCTTGATGATAATTATAAATATAATAATAATATATATTAAAATATATATATATATATATATATAAAATAAATGTTTCTTTAGTACCAAATCAGCATATTAGAACAATTTACTTAAGTAAATTGTGAGTAAAAAGTGAATAAATAGTGAGTAATAATGGAGTAATTCCCATCACAGAAATAAATTATATTTTAAAGTGTATTCAAATAGAAAACCATTACTTAAAATGAATAAAATTTCAAAATATTACTGTTTTTACTGTATTTGATCAAACAAATGCATTCTTGGTGAGCATAAGAGACTTCGTTTAAAAACATTTAAAAGAAATCTTACTGACCCCAAACTTTTAAACAGTTGTTTTAAACATTTTCTAATTATTACTTTTGAATTGTTTGTCTAAAAAGCATTAAAAGATTAATTTGTTATACTTTTATATAATCTTTATTTGTAAACTGAATATGAGACCAGTTATGTTTTTGTTTTGTTCATTTTGTGGTTTCTTTTCCATAGACCGTGTTTCTGATATGGAATAGCCTAAACGACCCTCTCTTTGGCTGGCTGAGTGACCGCTCATTCCTGAGTTCTCCACAGTACGATTATTCACTGGAACTGGAAATCCACACAGTTCGATAGGACGAGTACATGTCTAATGAATCTCTCTCTGTGTTTGATTGCTCAGGTCTGGGTCCCAGATCACATCCCCTGAGGTGGTTTTGAAGCGTCTGCAAGCACTCTCTCGTAGCGGGCCTCTCTTTGCCCTCTCGTTCCTGGCCTTCTGGGTGTCTTGGACCTGGCCTGGACTGCAGTTCCTCATCTGCCTGTGCCTTTACGATGGCTTCCTCACGGTGGTCGACCTCAACCACAACGCCCTCCTGGCTGATCTGGCCGTGTCTGCACATGACCGCACGCGCCTCAACTTCCACACTTCCTTGTTCAGTGCGATGGGCTCGCTGTCCGTTTTCCTCTCTTACTCCTTCTGGAACAAGGAAGACTTTTACTATTTCAGGCTCTTCTGTATGACTCTAGCCGCTCTCTCAATGCTAGGCTTTTACATTGTTTCACGTCTCCTGCGGCACCGGTTTCAGAACGAAGTCCTTCTACGCAAGAACGAGAGCCAAGCACTTGCTGAGTAAGAGTTACTGTTTTTCAGTGCTAAATATTACTTGTCATTTAGCAGTTACTTTTCATCTGAGGCAATTTGCACCACACTAACTGCAGAGCCGGTCCCCGTTGAGCAACCTGGGGTTTACTGCCACGCTCAAGGAAGGGATGTTGATAGCGATTGATATGAAAATGCAGTATTTGTTACCAGCTTTAGTCAAGGAATTTTTGACTCTTTAAAATGATTATTTTTGGCATCATTTGCTCAACCACACATTTTTTTCATCCAATATTATTTTCATTGCTGAAACATAAAAGGAGTTATTTTACACAATACCAAAATTTAGAGTGGCTGGACTAAAAATTTCAGCCCTAATGCCTGAAATGCTAACATTGTATCAAAGTTTATAGATAGACAATTAGCTTAGCTGTAGGCTAGTTATGGTTGTGGGTAGAGAGTTTTATTAAAGGTGCAGTAAGCGATTTCTGGTATATGAATAATTTGAATAATAGAATTAGTATATATCACTAAAACCACCGCCGTCCGGGTATGAATGAGTGAGTGAATCGGTGATTGTGAGGCAATATGTAAAGCGCTTTGGTGGCCATTGGCTCTGTGAAAGCGCTATATAAATGCAGTCCATAAAACAAACATGCCCAAATCCAAAAGGATCGCACCCGTAAATCTGCCTGAGGTTATGTCATGAAAGCAATTTGTGTTACTATGATTATTAATTTCGAATGTTTAATTGTTGCAAATGTGACAAGATTAAGGGATTATTGATCACTAAAAGGGCAATCATAGGAAAAAACATTTATTAGGAATATACTGACTCACTTTTGAGACCCACTTTAGGAGCTGATGCTTGAAATGGGCAGTGGAGTTGGTTTAAACGTTCCAGGCTTATTAATAATGCAAATGAACAAACAAGTGAAGATGACATGCGGGTATATTCAAGCAAAAGACCCCATATCTTAGTTCTGTGAAACACAGCAAAACCAACTTTACTCATGTCATGTATCAAGAAGCAATAAAGAAACCTCGGTGTCCGTTTTCTCGCTTAGGTCTCTTGGAAAGCTTCCCCAATATTAAATGTGGGTCTTGCCTGATTTTAACCCTTCTTTTCAAAGTTACATTCCTCTGGTCTTTATTATATTCTCTGCCATCTATCTCCTTCTATAGTAGTTCTGCGAATGTCTGTAATGTGCAATAAGCTCTCTCTCATGCATACGCCCCTTACTATACGGTCCGATCCACATTTCAACAATGTTTTTCAAAAATTACCAATTATAAAGTCGCTTACTGCAACTTTAACATAGATACTCATTGCTCATCCAATCAGAATTTGTCATCTTTTTATTTTATGTATTTTTTTTATTGCATGAATTTCTTTAACTTAACTTTTTCCTGATTTTCCTCCCGTTGGATTTCCCATCGTCCTTGACTTTCTTATAGACTGAGTGTCGGTCAAGCTCCTTTTACCTCACCTGGGAAGCCAGTCACTCTTGGAGAATATCTAAAGCAGCTGTCATGTCACAAGAACTTTATGTGGTTTGTCTCTATGAACCTTGTACAGGTAAATGTAAAAGTTAAAGTGGTATTGCCTAAAATCATCCAATTAGAGAACCAATTATATATATATATGTTCCTCTACCATCCACAGGTATTCCACTGCCATTTCAACAACAATTTCTTTCCTCTGTTTTTGGAGCACCTCCTGTCAGATCGTATCTCTGCCTCTACCGGTTCCTTCCTGCTAGGTACAGTAAGAGAGAAAAAAATGATTCACATGGCCACAGCACATCAAAAATACAGGCTATGTAGACCTGCTTGTGAGAACCTATTGTGAGGTTATGATTTCCGATATACATATATGAGGGTAAACGTGTGTGTGTAGTAAAATTTGTATTTGATTTATTCTCTATTTTCCTTTGACACAGGCTTTTCTTACATTGCACCTCATCTAAACAATCTCTACTTCTTGACGCTGTGCCAAAGACTGGGTGTCTACCAGGTTGTCCGCGGGCTCTTCCTCTTAAAGCTGGGCCTCAGCATAGCCATGCTTCTAGCAGGGGCGGACCAGGTGTACCTGCTCTGTATCTTTATTGCTAGGTGAGAATTGAGCTTCCCACAAGCCCTTCCATTTTCAGAAGTTCAACAGGTTCTTAATGTGTGAGTGAACCAAGTTTGTTTAAATATGCTAAATTATGTAATAGATCAAATATCCGCTGGTAAATTATTCCAGTCTATTGGGGCTTTAAACATAAAAGCTGTTTTACAGGGAAAAAAAAAAAACAAAACAAAAAAAGTTTTACCCAAGGAATAAAAAGTCTGGACAGTGTGTCTAACTTGATAATTAAAAGAGTAAGGTACAATATATTGTTGTAAATAACTAGGATATTTCAAATGAATACATTTGAATATAAATTCTGAAGAATATGTTGTCTTAAATGCAGAGATGGCCACTGAAGCGTATCATCCATTGTACAATGATGAGCAAAATCATCTCAAAACAAATCTGTGAAGTCTATTCTATTACATGTCATCAGCATAAAGTTGGAACATTACTTTTTTTTTAAATTAAAGGTAAATTATTGGGATAAATGAAAAAAGAAATGGTCCCAATATTGAGCCTTGGGTTACACCTCTTGTTTGAACCAGAAAATCTGATTTTTTCCCATTTAACACTACACATTGTTTTCTATTATGCAGGTTTGAATTAAACCACATAAAGACCAAAATTATGGAGTTTACCTTAAAGTAAATCTCGATCAACAATGATTTTTGCTATTCTTTATCTTTGACAAACATTTTCTCAATTTTTAAAGGAGTAGTTCACTTTAAAAAAAACTTTTGCTGAGAATTTACTCACCCCCATGTCATCCAAGATGTCCATGTCTTTCTTTCTTCAGTCGAAAAGTAATTAAGGAAATTCAACGGACGAAATTATTCAAAAAAAGATTCGTTCGACCTTCATTTTGATGACCGAGTTCAAACAGGAGATACACAAACGCGCATCACAGAACAGAGCAAGGCGAGCATTTGTGCTCATAAAACTTTAACTTTTTAATTTATTTTTGAATTGACCAATCGTTTCGCTAGATAAGACCCTTATTCATCGTCTGGTGTCGTTTAAAGCCCATTGAAGCTGCACTGAAACTGTAATTTGGACCCTGAACCATTTGGTTCCCAATGAAGTCCATTATATGGAGAAAAATCCTGGAATGTTTTCATCGAAAACCTTAATTTCTTTTCGACTGAAGAAAGAATGACATGGACATCTTGGATGACATGGGGGTGAGTAAATTATCAGCAAATGTTTTTTTTAAAAGTGAACTACTCCTTTAAGTTGACGAGATTAACACAGGTTAGTTCATAAAAAAATGCACATTAGCCTCTGAGAAATGATTCAAATAATCTTTCATCAGCATTCTCTTTTATCTATTTTTATTATTTTATTGTGTTGTTTGAATCTCTCCGTAGTAATCGCGTCTTCACCGAGGGAACTTGTAAACTTCTGAACCTGGTGATCACAGACCTAGTGGATGAGGACTTTGTGTTGAACCACCGGCAACAAGCAGCTTCTGCCCTGCTCTTTGGTATGGTTGCCTTGGTAACCAAGCCTGGTCAGACCTTTGCCCCTCTCATTGGTACCTGGCTGCTGTGTCTCTACACAGGTGTGTGCGCTGTGATTTATTTGAAATCTTTTGTAACATTGTAAATGTCTTAACTGATTTGATCTTTTGATCAATTTAATGCATCCTGAATAAAATACATTTCTAAGATTAAAATAGTCAAACTTTGAATTGGAAAATTGTCTTCAAGTCTCATCATTTCTCCTATCTTTTTCCAGGATATGACATCTTCGAGAGGAAGTCAGTGGCAGAAGCACCGATCGCAGCTCCTTCTTTCCCTGTGCCACTGCGTCAGGGTTGCTTTTACCTGCTGGTGTTTGTGCCCATTTCCTGTGCCCTTCTGCAGCTGCTGGCGTGGTCTCGCTTCACTCTGCATGGGCGAAGGCTTCAAAACATCAAGTCCCTGAGGCAAGGTGCCCAACACAGCCACCTCATTGATGTCAAGGCTATCTAATACTCCTATAGGGAGGGGAAGAGGAAGGAGAGATGAGTCGTGGGCATTCCCCTTGTCGAGGCATTCTACCAACAGGCCTCAAATAGATAATGGTGACGCCAAATACTGCAAAAGACACTTGAGAGAGAATGTAGGTCCCATCTCATTGAAACTTGCCTTATTTTCTATGTTTGCTAACGACTATTGAGTATGTGACCAAATATGAAAGGATTCGAACAATCTAGTGGTTTGGGACCATATTGAACAGTACTGCCACCCAAACCATCTGTTCTGAAGTTTCTGTGTATAGTTATATGGGATGATAATCAAGCCAAATCTAATCACATCTCCCTTGACTGTATGTTTTAACTGTATGTGAAGAAAAAAAAAACCCACACTGTTCTGAGAAAGGGCATGTTTACACTAAATGTTCAGCGGCATTCCAGGGATACATAATATGGAATTGCATGGATATCAGTGGCGGTTTTAACACTATCAGGACTTAATTCGGCCAGCTGTTAAAGTTGTTTTGTGGCTAGTAACATCTAGTGTGTATGACTTTTTTAAATTCATTCAGTTACTCATTCCTGTCGATGATTATCATTACTGAAAAATTCTGTATATTATATTTCACATGAACGTAAATGTGTTGTACTTGCATGTATAACTAACTTATTTTTGTACCAAATGTCCAAATTCACTTTATTTTTGTGTTTTACAAGCAGAGTTGTCAATTTGACTTATGAGAGGCAAATCATTCCTTGGCCAATTTGACGTTAAAGTTTTAAAGTTACCAAAATAGTTTTGTATAAGGGTTTTCCAAATTACATTTTTTATTGACAAATTTATATTCTTAACTTTTAGTAAAGATTTTTTTGTGTGTGTGTGAAATTTTATTATTTCAACTGTCAGATTTTTGCAAAACAAAAAAATTAACAAGAAGACACGTCTTAATATTTTAGTCCTTATATGGTTACATTTGTTTCTGTTTATCAAATACTGGTTGTTGCACAGCGGGCACATCTGATATTTGTGTCATATTTTATGGTTATTTATTTTAGGAAAAAAAATAGTTATAAGGATATATCAGTTTTAGTGTTTTTGCCCACTGCTCAAATCATTTTGCTTGCAAATAAATGTTTTATAACATTAAGGTCTTTGTGATGTTCTTGTCTTTTAAGTAGTTACTGATTTAGCATTGACCAATTTAAACTCTAAAATATAATAGTTCATACAGGCCTACAACCAAACCTTTTAAAAGATTCAGTTCATACGTTGTTACCCTGATTTAGCCATTTAACAAATTTACATACATTATAAATGTTTATAGCAAAACAAATGTGCATACATCTGGTGTGTAGGCTACTAAATGTCTGAAAGATCACCAAAATGAGGCACTACATGACAAAGTGTAGGTTTCAAATTACTTTTGTATAATTGGTTCCCATGAGGACACATACAGAAAAGAAGCCTCTAGAGATTTCAGCTTTCTGCCCCTTTGCCTAGAAAACTTTGAGATATAGCAAAGTTAATTGCAAATTGTGAATATGTTGATCACATGTACAGTAGTAGAACAAGTGCTCCCCTCAAAAACAATTGAGACTCAGAGATTCTGAATGTGACTTTTTTTTTCCTGTACTGTGTACGTCACCTGTCGGATGTTTGAGTAGTTTCCTATGTGGGAAGGACTGGATTATGTCAGCGAATTTAACAACTTCATGTCATTACAGCTCGAGTAAGAAATCCCCGTTATCCCCCCCTTTCACATAATTCCCTGAACTGATCTTGTTCTTGGTTATGACGAAGCTCCTCTTAAAAGGGCAACAGTCAATGACAGCTATTCAATCAATGTAATGGAAATGTAAAGCTGGGTCTGGGTTGAAAATATAGATATTTTCTGTGATAATTAGTCTCTCAAGAATAAAATAATCTGTCCTGTTACCAGCTCAAATTCGCAAAATTATTGTTTTCTAATAAATAAACCCAGGTAACAATGAACTCAGTCTGCAATATGTTAGCTGGGATGCTAATTAAAGGAGTAGTTCACTTTTTAAAAAAAAACTTTTGCTGATAAACTCACCCCCATGTCATCCAAGATGTCCGCGTCATTCTATCTTTCTTTCTTCAGTCGAAAAGAAATTAAGGTTTTTGATGAAAACATTCCTGGATTTTCTCCATATAATGGACTTCATTGGGAACCAAATGGTTCAAGGTCAAAATGATAGTTTTGATTGCAGCTTCAAAGGGCTTTAAACGACACCAGACGATCTTATCTACGACCCTTCGAGTCATGACTCCAAAAAAGATTTGTTCATTTTGATGAACGAACAGGAGAGTCACGAACGCTCATCACAGAACAGAGCAAGGCGAGCATTTGTGCTTATAAAACTTAAACTTTTTATGTAAATGTCAGATCGTTTCACTAGATAAGACCCTTCATCGTCTGGTGTCGTTTAAAGCCCTTTGAAGCTGCACTGAAACTCTCATTTGGACCTTGAACCGTTTGGTTCCCATTGAAGTCTATTATATGGAGAAAATCCTGGAATATTTTCATCAAAAACCTTAATTTCTTTTCAACTGAAGAAAGAAAGACATGGACATCTTGGATGACATGGGGGTGAGTAAATTATCAGCAAAAGTTTTTTTTTTAAAGTGAACAACTCCTTTAATAAGGGTGGTGTGGGTACTTATGTCCATAAAACTGTTTTTTAATAGTTGGCCAGGATGTTTTTTGTTCGTGAACAAATCATTGGTTTTGAATCAAATCTTTTGATTCTGAATGATTCGTTCTCATTCACTTCCAAGCACTCATATTTTCTCTTCCTTGAATAATACCAGAGACTATGATAATAATACACAAAAAGACACTCGCAGCTGGTCGCCGACTTCTGGTAAAACTTGCATAAAAACACTGATTACTGAAAGTGGATGAATCTTTTTAGTGAATTTGTTCAAAAGATTTGAGTCACTGGGCTGAATCAATATTCCTCTACTGATCTTAGCGACGAAGTTGCCCTTTTAAATAAAGCCCCGCCCAGTGGCTCGAAGCACCTCCTTTTTGCATGTCAAAGCAGTGATGAGTCACGTGATTGGCGGAGTGGTCGTTGAGAGAGGAGGAGCGAGTGTGAAGCTCTGTGTGTATTGAAACTCTCTTTTCTGTCCTTGCATTCCAACCCTCATCAAAGCCTGGACGAGAGAAGAGGAAAAACCATAAATAATACCATGGTGAGATCGGCTCGTTTTGAGGATCGACCCATGGATGCACGTTCTCAGGAATCAGCCACGATAGGATTCGGAACCAGCGAAGAAACGCACGCCTTTAATCCACTTTTAATTTCTTTTAAGCACTAAAGGCAGCGAGAGACGCTTGATGGGGGCCAAACAGAGACGTTTTCTTTTTCATTTTTAAAGAGGGACGCAAGATGGCAGATGACAGACACCAGTAGCAAGAACCACTCCGTTTCGCTGTCTGTTTATTTTCTGGAGGTGTATCGGAATAAGACCTCGTTTATTTCTCGCCCGAAGAGATCAAAGTGAAGGCACTTGGCAGTCCAGTTTTCTCTTGACTTGGTTACATACCAGTGTATGTTCTCTCTATGTTCCTTTGTTATAATGAGGGGGAAGTCTAGTATGCGCGTAGTCTACACATATGTGTAAGAATTAACCGATTGGTCTGGTTAAGATCGTTATTTTCTATGAAATTCAACTATAAAACACGCTACGTGGATATTAGATATAAATATTTTACTGTAAAGTGTAATGCACGTCTGTATGGAGAACCATTATAATCCTCTTTGGGGATAAAAATCTATGTCAGTGTAATGCTACGTCAAAATAGCAGCGGTAAAAAACAACAACAACAAAAGCCTAGTCGTGAGAATTATAATTTACTTTTAAAAAGCTTTTATTAGTCTCGCTCGAGGCTGTGCGCGAAAAACGGCCTATCAACGTGTCTTTACCTTGTAACGTTAAACGAGAAGCTGTCAAGCTGGTCGTCAGCAGACTGGATTATTCATAGTCGTAATAGATAACTAGTGGGCGAATCAGTGCCACACATGTAGGATATGAACAAGTGTGTTGGCATTTAAAGTCACAAGACAGAAAAGTCCACTTTAGTGCTGTGGCAACACCAAATTCTCGAGACGCCTACAGTTGACACAAACGAATGAAGAAGTGGGTGGTGTAATGATGTTGCCTTGAGCTGAAAGTATTCTCAGCTGGAGTATTCATACTCTCATTGGCACAAAGTTGAGGTTTGTGGGACCTAAAACAAGGTCCTTGTGGTTCACACTCCACCCGTTTCAGGTATCGCCAGAGGAAGGCCTATTTTATGCAGTTTTTTTTTTTCTACCTTGACTTGTGAGCATTAAACATGGCTGAGAACTGGAAGAACTGTCTCGAAGAAGAGCTCATATGCCCAATTTGTTTGAATGTGTTCTCGGAGCCAGTTCAGCTCCCTTGTAAACACAACTTCTGTCGCATGTGTATCAACGAGGCCTGGTCTAAAGATGCAGGAATGGTCCGCTGTCCCGAATGCAACCATGCCTACAGCCAAAAACCAGCTCTGGAGAAGAACCACAAGCTGTCCAACATTGTGGAGAAGTTCAACGCGTTGAACGTTGAGAAGACGCCAGCAGTCTTGCACTGCATTCTGTGCCGGCGTGGTCCTCCGCTTCAAGCCCAGAAGGTTTGCCTCAGGTGCAATGCTCCCTGCTGCCATTCCCACGTACAGACCCATCTCCAACAGCCGTCTTCCAACGCTGGACACTTGCTGGTGGATGCCGAGGACGTGCGGGCCTGGAGCTGTCCACAGCATGACGAGTACAGACTGTATCATTGTGAGACCGAGCATGTGGCCGTCTGCCAGTACTGCTGCTTCTCCAGATGTGCTACCAACCACGGCCATGCAGTGTGCGATATAGAAGTCAGACGAAACGATATCAGAGTAAGTGGCCAATTCTTCTTCACATGCTATGTCTTTTAGTTCCAGGTTCAAGGTTGTGGTTCACTTCTGGATTTGGTGGATGAGACGGTGAGGTCTATCGATGTAGTTGCTAACTATTCAGTCCCCTTCCCCCCTTTTTTTTTCCATATGAATGATAAACAATTGGGTAGAGCTCCAAACAATACCGAAGCTCTCCTCTGGGCTTATCTTCCCAGCACAGGTGCATCCTTGCGTGGCGTTTTGGGGAGGGGGAGGACTGCGACTGGAGAATTTAATGATGAGTCTTATTTTCTGTGGCACAGATGAGGGAAAAGGCCAGATTTGATTTCATTTACCCTTAACAACCCCTTGCATTTCCAAGGCACTCTGCAACAAAACAACCTGGATGATCTTGTTTTAAATAATCAGCATTGCACAATGCTATAGAAGATGTTTTTTTATATATATTATTTTCTTTATTTTATAGGCAATTCATGAACCTAAAACCAAATAAAACTCAGTGTCACAGCCAGAGTGGGGTTTTTGAACTGCTTCAATATTATACTTGCTCTTAATGTTTCATACATCTTTAGTTAATACTGGATGTGGATGAGAGTTAATACACATTATGCATTTTTACTTTACAGTAGCTTTATGTTTATTAAAAGTCAAGCAGTCCTCGCTTGCCTCTAATTTGATTAATGTGCTTGCTGTCAGAATAATTCCATTTATGTTGATTATATAAATCAGATGCCATCAGTTATCTCAGGCATTTCTGTGACATGCTAGCAATGAATGACCAATCAATCTACAAAATGAACTCATGTTGTTGTGTAGTCCAAGCTATTTGAAACTGAAACCATACCTGTTTGGGATGTTTTGGGATTTCCAGAGTTCTTTTTTGCAGGTAGCACGTGTTTTGTGGATCTTATGTTTACTGCCTCTGATGGACACCGTTGTCTTTCCACATTCATCTGCTACAAGGCAAAATGGCTCTGTCTGGGGCTGTAGCTCAGGGCAAGGTTGCTATTGCCTCGTTCACTCTGACCTTGGCGGAGGAGACGCTGGTTTGAAATGACAGTGATTTTGAGCACCCTACCCCCATTCCCCCTTGAGAGAGGTCCGTCCTGGATGGCAAGCCAGCACCGCTGCCATGAGGTATTAGGTTCCACCCTCCAGGCTTCTGCCGGCAGCCCGAGCTCATCAGTCACTACAATTAGGCCATGGTCTTAGATCCTAGAGCTTCAAAGACATTCTCTGTCTCCATGCGGTTTTCTGCTTCTTGACCTTTCTTCTGGTCCTGATTGTTGATGTAGAATATATATATATAAACATCAGTTCAATCTTTAAAGGAGAATATGGTGAGCTTTTGTTTTCAGAAACCAATCGTGTATTGTTGGCCATTTTGACGCACTTTGCCACTCGCCAAATTCACAGTATTTCAAAGGGTAGTTCATCCAAAATGAAAATAGTTGAAAGTGATTCACCCTCCTGTCATTTGTTTCTTCTGCTGAACAAAAAGAAAATATTTAGAAGAACATTTTTGTCTCTACAATGAAAGTCAATGAATGGAGTCCAAAACAAAACTAGACCCCATTGACTCTCATTGTTGGACAAAAATGCATTCTTTTTTTTTTTTGTTCCACAAAAGAAAGTCATACAGGTTTTCATGGAGGACATGAAGGTAAGTAAATATGATGACCACATTTGAACTATCCATTTAAATTACTGTATTAAATGGATACTTCACCTCTGGAAAGATGAATGTGTATTTAAAATTGATAATTTATGTAGAAGAAATTAGAGCCAGACCGATATATCGGCAGGCCGATATTATCGTCCGATATTAGGCATTTTCCAAACTATTGGTATCGACAGTTATAATGGCCGATAAATGAATATTTAAAAAATAAAATAAAAACGGACGAAACTCGCTTGAACCATGTCATGAGTGTTGGAGTTGTAGAGTTTGTCCACCAGAGGGCACTCTACACAGTCGTTGACTATACTGACTATCATGTCCAGTTTTGCTGCTGTTAAATAACCCGAGAGTGAAGCGGAATTAGCTAGTAATAGTTACGTTACGTTGTTACAGTGTAGTTGACTGACTATCCTTTTAACGTTTGACAATGTGACTGAAGTATTTCTTTAATAGCGCGTGACAGTTATAGCAATGACACGTATCATCGTTTCTGAAATAAAAAATAATAAAATATCGGCCGATATATCGGATATTTTAAAACCAACAAATATTTGTATCGGTATCGGCTTTTTAAAATCCTTTATCGGTCGGGCTCTAGAAGAGATGTGAAATTATTTTTGAATTTGGAGCTTTGTAGACTGAGAAAAGTCAGAAAATGTGTTTTTGCCTTATGTGGATCTAAGACAACAACTCCCAGAATGCACTTGCTTCGCTGCCTTAGGAGGCCACGCCTACCGCTAACAGTGCAGTAGTTAAGCAACAAGTTTAGGCTACTAGTGAGTCTCTGTGATGAGTCTGCTCGAAAATGTGTTTCGAGATTGCCCAAAATGTCCGGGATTCGGCTTTTGCATACTACAGTCGCCATTCATTATGTTTACTGTGGCGAGTGAGGGCCGTGTGGAGAACGACGCGAGGCCGGTGGCGTGATTACTGATGAGCGACACCTGTGAGATGTACCGCTCCGTGAGAGCGGGAATTTTATTAGCAATGTTAAAACGTACAGCAACCGATCACTTGTTTAGTGTTCATGTAAACACTACATTCAGAATCACCAATGGAATAAATTCAGTTAGATTGAAACAAAAGGTGTACATGTAAACAATGAATTGCGACTGAAGAAGCTGAGCCTGCTAGCTTAGCTTTCAAGAAAAGATGGCTGACACTTTGTCTTCATTCTGTGAGTGAGATCCCACCCTCTATGGGCGGGTTGAGAACATGCGGGACAGCTCCTACTACTGACATTAGTCTTTAGCCTCTGGCCAAAAAATCCTCTGATGCAAAATGACAATTTTTGCATCATCGGAGGATTTTTTCCAGACAAAAAATACATAAATCTCTCGTCTCAGGGCGATATGAGGGTGGAAAGCACTGTATTTCGAAAATATTACAGGTTGTCTACTAATACAAAGCTAAATGCTAAATCCTGAGGTATCCCTTTAAGCATCTGAATAGGTTGAAAATGGCTCCATATGGCTTTTAATAAAGTATCGTCCCTGTAAAACTTAATATGTGGTAGATCTCCAGCTGGACTGCAATGAACATTGCATATCTTGCTGTAAATATATGGTGTATTTGGTAATGTAGAGAGGTTAGTGTAGTCTGTATGAGTCTGATGCACAGCCCAATTCCTTGGATCCAAATCTTAAATTGAAAGAAAATCAAGTTGATGGGCAAGCGAGATGCGCACAAATAAGTCCTTTTACCCAGTACCATATGATTGTAGATCCAATTTGTCATGCGCTCAGCAAACAAAATCTGTTGAAAGGAAAAGGTTTGGTTGCGCGCATCATCGGCAGTGATTGATGTAGTTCATTTGGCACAGAGGGTACAGTCAGCTGTTATAAGCATCTGTCAGACGGTGTGATTGAAGATCATTAGTTTGCAGCGCATCCCTCTATGGGTCTTCCGTTTGTCCTGTACTGCTGCATTCTGAAGACTGACATTGATTCCCTTTGTTTTTTACTCTTTGTAGCTGAGATGAATCAGAGTTATATAAGAGAGTATTACTCTAAAGTGTGAAGAAAAACACCAAAATTGACTTCTTTGCTTCTATGAAGAATACCTGTTTTGTTTAAGCTTTCATCCTGTGTGTGAGGTTATTAAAATTTGACGTCACGCTGCTGAATTAGACATGCCCTCAGTCAACTTTGGCAGCGCAAGCCCTGTTTTTCGCCTGTAAGCTTTTGAGCATAAGTGGCTTGATGTGGTTGAGGTTTGTCCTGTTTCTAAGCAGTTATATCTGTGAGCTGGCCTGCATTCATTACGGAGCTATGCTCCAAAATACACACTCACAGGGTCAACATGATTTGTCTCTGCCTTGGACGCAGACAAAGACAAAATGGGGAAAGACAGTGTGAAATGAGCCTTCGTTCTTTCTCTTTGCTCTCCTCTATGCTGTCTTTCCTTCTCCTCCTCCCTCATATTCCCCTCTGAATATACAGATATGAAAAAAAGAGCTTTGTTGCCATGACAGCACCCCCACCTTCTTTTTGGTGACTGCCTCTTGCACGCGGCGTTTGTTTAATTAAAACTAATTTGGTTTGTTCCTTAGGTACCACTGAACTTCTGTCAGGCATCGCAAGTTGTTTGCTGATTGTGTTTTTTTTTTTCCTTTTGTTTGCCATTTGAATATGAAAGGAAAATAATTGAAATTCCTCTTCAGCCACCAGTCCTTCTCTCTGCGGGACCTTGACAATTGCATTCATTGAAAAGAAAGAAACAGGAAGTTAGCAAAGTTACATTTTGTCCCATCACAACAGAACCAATCTTTTTGTCTCTGCCACATTCTCATATTCTTTATGTAGTTTTTAAAAGAACTATTTTAGAAAGAATATGCTTGGTAATGCTAGATGTTCATTTGTTAAATCATTTTATAGAAACAAAACAAGACTGAAAATTATTTTATACTATGAAGAATTCTTAGGTTATAGATCAAACGGAATTTATTTCCAACATTACTAATGTAGAACAAGGATCTTGTCGTCTTTTATTTATAGCATATAGCTAGCACTCATTGTCATTGTATATGTGATCTTTGGACTAAGATAAATATTGAATATTCATGAGTTCTAATGCTCATGTATAATTCAGCAACATTGTTAATATTAGGGCGTTTTAAATGCACATTTTAAGTTTCCTTAAAAACATGTCATTACAGTAGCTTTGTGATTCTTCCTTGCTTCATTAACAAAATCCAACACATCATGCATGCACACAGGAGATTTTTTTTTTTTTTTTTTTTTTTTTTTTTTTTTTTTTTTTAGTTCTGAATGCCATGATCATTTTCATCAGAGTCATTTCCACTCCACCTCAGGTCATGTAGTGTTTTTCATAACAAATGACGGTGGTGGAAAAAATTACATTTTTAAAGCGAGGAATAAAATTGGCTTGGGTAATTTCTTAGCTCTCTTTATGTCATTAATATACAAATAATGTTTTTTTTTGCATAATTTTTGCATAATTGCATACAAATTGCTTTGCAGATGCAGTACATATTCTGCTCACGAGTGATGTTTTTAAATTTTTTTGTATGGTCTTAACTGACAATTATAAAGCTGGAGCAAATTTGGTTGGTTGTGGTAAAAAATGGTTTGATTATTTAACCTTTTTTAATGTAATTAATATATTTAATATGAATTGCAGTGCGTTGTCACGTGATTCTTATTTCAGCATTGCCAGATATTCTAAATAGGGGTGTCACGATTCGATACATATCACAATACTGAACTCACAATACGATATTATTGCGATACTCCCAAGATTACAATGCTAAATTTGATATTACATTGTAGGTTTAAATGAATAGGCTTTGACTTGGTGCTTGTAACCCAAGGACAATGGTGACACCAGAATAACAATATTCATGATTCTGAAGCTGAAATTACTGAGTTATTTTAGATGAATATGCTTGCATGCTTTCACTGACTAGATATATTTAAAATAATGTCAGCCACTTTTTACTGGTAACATCAGATATTTGGCAGTATCAGGACCAACAAATATTCCCCCCATTGCATTATTATACATTAAATGTAGAAAACATTCAATGTAGTACTTGCACTAAAACTTGATTTTTTTTTCTCACACAGTAATTTTTATTTTGGGGGGACTGTCCACGATACATATTGTCACTATCCACAATACGTATTGTTGCATTTTTGTATTGCGATATATTGTGGCACGATACATTGTTACACCCCTAATTCTGATTTAGTCAAACATATCTTAGAATAAAAAAAAAACAGTATTGACCTAATCAGTTCTTTTTGTATTGCAGCAAATGCTGATTAAACAGCAGGATCGGATCGAGGACCGTGTTCAGGACATAGAAGATCAACTCTACAAATTAGAATCTGACAAATGTCTCATGGAAGTAAGTGTGATGTGTTCAAAAATTGATTAGCTAAATCACATTATAAGCAGAACAAATGCATCCTTTGCTTTGGAACTGAACACTTTGCTTTTTAATACAGGAAACTCTTCCTGTTACTGTGATTAATGACCACATTAGTACATTCATACAGGTCTATGATAAAGGTTATGCCTGGTTCTTGTACCATAACAAATCCAGTTCCTCAGTGGCTCTTCCTAATCATCCACATCAGATGCAGTCTCTGCATAACCCCCATTGTTAAGACACCGCAGGACTTGCATAATAATTTCTGGTTTTGTGCTTCTCTGTGGAACCTCAGGACAAAGTGCAGCACCTGAAGGAGGAGGTGCAGCTGCAGTATCAGAAAATGCAGCAGCTCCTGGAGGAAGATCTGGGGAAGACCCTGGAGGTTCTGGATAAGGCCCATTCCAAGTTCTGCCAGGAGAACTCGGCACAGGCCCTGCAGCTTCACCAGAAACAGCAAGAGGCGAAGAAACTGCTCAGCTCCATTCAGATGGTTTTCGATAAGGCCGAGGAAATCGGTTTTATGAAGGTGACCTGACTTTTATTGCCATTGTCAGTATTGCATGGCCTGTGTTTGTTATAAATGGTGACATTTAGCAGTGTTTTAAAGTGCCTTGCCTTTTATTATGATGATGATGATGAGGGATTTTCTTTTTGCCAGGCTGTTATTGGTGAACTCGATTTATAGCAAACTATAACAGTGCAATAGTACACAAAGATGCCAGATTCAGCTATTTATTGTCCTTGAGGTAAACAATGTGATTTTAGAGATATTTATCAAACGAGACATAAGGTGTTTAGCATGGGGTTGAACATATACCGACATTTCTATTGGGAAAGTCAAGAAATCTCGAAAGGAAAACACTCACAAACATGCACATTCCACATGCATCTCTCATCATCTTATCCTTGAATCACTTTTATTCACTGCAGTCTTATTTTAGCTTCTTACAATCAGTTGACTGGCAAAAAATCTGATATGGGTTTTTTTTTTTTGTTTATTTTGAGTGCCAAAACCCACCCAACAAATTTGTTGTGCAAAAAACCTCACACAACACTGGTGGGTTGGGCCAGCTTGCTGTCTGCATCTTTTATATGTCACTATAAAGCTGATACACAAACTTCCATTTCCATAGGTTTATATTTGCATCTTGACTTGTAACTTTTACTTTTATAGTGGCATATTTTTTTTAACAATGATAATGGAAACATTCCAGGCTTGTTCTCTCTCACATTTACATAGTTACTTACTGTTTTTATCCCCCCTACCATACCATTATTTATACTGATAAACAGTTTTATATACTGATATGCAATTTCTTTTTTCCTGTTTAGAACACAAAATCTGTGAAAATACTAATGGACAGGTGAGTCACTGTGTTTTCATAGATGAATAATTATCATGAGTTTCATTAGTCATCATTCCTTTCCTGCTGTTGTGTTAAGTGTAAACATTAACTTGGTTTTGGACTCTAGGTCTCAGTCGTATGTGGGCATCACATTGTCACCGTACAAAGTGGGCAGCCTCAACTCCAAACTCTTTCTGTCTGAAATCTCGAAAAGAGAGAAAACCCTCTGCAAGATGCTGGAAGGTATGTATGAAAAATTGCACATATTCAAGTGTTAATGATATAAAAACCTTCTGATGTCGTATGCTCTTTTCTTTAATAATTAATCATTTTCCCTCTCGTTTTCAGCTCCGTTCAGTGCTCCCGCAAACTTTTTCCAGAGTATTCCGGCGTATCTGTGCGAGAAGCGCAGGCACTCCGTGGCATTCCCCGAAGGTAGCGGGAGCAGCCGAGCGGGCGCTAGCTTCATGGACTCTTCCACCTCGTCAGGTCCTGGTGCTGCCAAGCAGCCGTGCCTGAGTCTCACTCAGGGCTCTGCCTCAGGCGAAGGTCAGTCCTCCCAGCAAGCTCTAGGGCCGTGTGGCTCCACCCAGCATGTGGGAAGCAGCAGCTCAGCTTCCGGCTCCCAACCCCTACCGCACTCGGCCTCGGTATTCCCGCACTCGCATTACCCAAACGGCAGTGCCTCCCAGCTGCCCCAGTATGGTGCGCGGAAGATCCTGATGTGCACGGTCGATAACTGTTACTGCTCAGGGGTGCCCTCCGTGTCCAACCACCGTGGACATCCACCCTACCCTCGCTCCAGCTCCTTCCCTTGGCCGGTGAGCTCGCAGGAGTACTCCCACGCCCCCCTGCCCTCGGCCCCGGCCATGTCCCAGTCTCTCCAGAGCCTGTCCATGCGCGACTGGATCGACGCCTCTCAGTCGCACAGGCACACTGACTTCTACAGCCTCTACGGCCAGTCTTCCACCAAGCACTACGTCACCAGTTAACCTTTGCTCCAGTGACTGCTGCCAGTCACCAGTTGGGGCGTCTTTTTCCACTGAGAGATGTCTTAAAGAGATGCATGTGGGGCATTTTTGTATGCAGATCTTATCAATCATTTAGAATGAACTGCTGATGTCCGAGAGCAGTGAGGAAAAAAAAAAATTAATATCACAGTCAAGCATAGCTTTGCACATTATTTAGGCACTAATGGTGTTGTGATTATGTACCATGAACGCAAGTTGCTCTTTTAAAAATAACACTCGCTGTTTGCAAGAGACGCAGAAATAACGGAGGACGCTGTCATTTTGTTGCACTTTCTTTGTGAGATCCAAATTTTCGCAATTACTGTTGACTCATCGGACGAAACGATGGAAGTCAGCAGTGAAACCATTAAGTCAGCTGTTAAGGCGAATTACTATTGAGAGAATTGTAGCCCACAAAGTTTTATTAACTTCACATGGTTGTTGTTTGTTGGAACACCCATGTGCAAAAACTCTGTATAGTTTGCCCAGCCTTCCATATTTAAGCTTTCATTGAGTTTAAATTGGAGTCTGTGGTCTTGTTATTTATCACAAATAGCACAAGCACATGTTAGCTCAGTTTTTAACAGACCCGGAAACTGGAACAGCACAGCATTGTCATCGCCGCCATTGTTCATTTGGCTCGACCTTTCCTACTGAATGCAGCTTTTAATGGAAATGTCCTTCACCTTGGTTCGCAGTCCTCTCCTTAGGCTAACCGAGAATGTGCCTCCACCCACAACCTTCAGTCTGGTCCCCATCCAGACGGCGCTGTCTTTCTCTCTCTCTCTTCTCTCTCACGCCCTTCAAAGCCACAGAAACGCACCCTTTACATCCTGTATGTTAAACGCAGGGTGCATTGGTTTCACATTCTTTCGCGTTTACCCGTGGCCTCTCATTATATCTGACTCAACGGTGGCTTTAGCGCAAAGTGTCAGCGACTAAATGGCCTGTGTTCAGAGGGTCATGGTGCACTTGATGCCTCTGCATTTACTGTCATGCTGTAATTGTTCTTCCTTGTGTTTCATACCATTTCCGGCTCCAAGCAACGGAGCCTCAGGCTTCCTGTTTGTTACTGAGTGCATGTGGAAAAGAGTTTATGAGCACTCGTAGAAAAATAATAAAATCTCTAGCAGTTAAAAAATGACTTTTGAAACAGGGAATTACGTTTTTGGCTTTTTATTATTATTTTATTTGACTTTTCTTTTTTAGAACTACTTGCGTAAAAGAAACATTGACCAATGAACGTTATGAAACTAACTGAATACTTGGGATAAAATGGAGGGATTTTCTGTTGTAAATATTTTGTGAAATGAAAAAGACAGCCTTGTAATTTGGAAAGAACCTTGTTCAAATAAATGCTAATTTCAAGTTTGAGAAGTCCTTATTTCTGTTGTGTCTTTTATTTAGGCTGTATCATAAAAATTTCACTGGTAGGTCATGGATTAGGCCTTAGTTCAATAAGGACATTTCAGAAGCTTTCATAAACGTACCTTGGGGAAAAAAAAACGTATTGGTGTGCATTTTGAGACAAAACAATGGCACTGACATATTTTAGTTGCTTTCAGTTCATTTTAGTTTGAGACTAATCTTAAACCTTGTCTGTAAAACCAGATGTTAGCATTAAAATAGACAATACTGCAAACATCACTATGGTAACACTTAAATTGAACACGTGTAAACTAAATCGTAAACGTGAACACTTTCAGCCTAGACCAGACTTAAGAAATGTTGTGCAAATGTGAATGAATTTGAGAAACATGCACTGTTTGTTTGTTTAAAAAACGAGTCAAGCCATTTTCAATGCTCCGAGGTTGTGGTGAATAACGGGTTAAATCTATAACCAATCAAACAAAACGAAAGTGGATTCATGCAAATGATCTGTGAAAATGCCCTTTGCCTCACTAATTTCTAGACAAGATATTTAGGTCAATGTTGGTTAAATTATCATTGTTTTCATCTCTCAACTGACAGTGACCCACTCACTCTTGATATGACTATAAATGTTTTTCACATTAATATTTTTGCTACTGCTTTGTGTCCTAAATGTGAGCTTGTATGCAGATTCATAAGCTTTAGCATAATATAGACACTGCCACCTTTCAGTGCGTTCACAGTGGCCTGTGAAAAATATAGTGAGGTGAATAGTGGAAAGCATGGGTGTGATCTGCATATGCTGACATTTGCTGATTCTGCTAAGCCAATGGAAATAATTAATGTATATCTTTCAAGTTGCAACTGACAAAAATGAAGGCCTATTGTTCAGTTTGTTTGTGTGTGTGTGAACAGAAACCAAAGATTTATTAATGATCTGTGTGACTAAAGCCGAGCAATCTGAATTGGATGCCTGCCGCTCGCATGTGGCTACATGTGGAACAAGGTGCTCTGCAAGTGTGTGTATCTGCAAGAATGAGTCTTCGGTGATGTTTGCATAACCCGAGAGTGAGCAGGGTTTCGTCTCCCCTCCTCGGCTTTTCTTTCTTGAAAGAATGTCAGATGCCTGACTCTAAATAGCAGCTCAGCATTTTTAGTGCATCACAAGGCAAACAAAAAAGAAAGGCAGATATTTTTGTAGGCTGAAGCACAGAATAGACAAAAAAAATAAACATAAAAAAGTATAAATAAACATCTGGCTTCTCTGAAGGCTGCAAAATTTATCAGTGCACTGCACAAAAACAGCCTCTGTATGGCTAATTTCCTTATTGGACTAGCTAAGACTAGCTAACTTTGTTTTGCTACTAGCAAAGACCAAAGCTGCCATTCTGATGCAGAACTTCTCAATCTAATGCAAGTTAGTGAGTGTTAGCGATAGCATAATCATGACATTTGATCAGTTGCTAATTCAGATCAAATCAGTGCCCTATTATTCTAATTTAGCTGCATTTTCATCAAGTACAGCTGAGCTGTACATGTTAGCAAGCATGCTAAGATAGCAGGCTAATCGGCTAATAGTGTGTAAAGGTAGGTTAATATTTGTTAATATAGGCTGAAAGAAAACTGTTTGGATGCTATACAATTCTGATTTTAGCAAATGACAAATGTTTAATTTGACCATGTACTTGTATAACAAGTATGTATAACCAGCTTGTTAACTGTTATATTTACATAGTAAAGATGGCATGCATAAAACAATGTTAACATTGTTTTATGCATGCCATCTTTACTATGTAAATATAACAATAGCAATTGCTATTTATTATGATAGTATTGTTAAATAGCTTCAGTGTAGTTTTGTTTCTTTAGTAGCCTAGCTTGTAGTGTATTTATTTTTCAAATGGTTAGCTTGGCCAAACTTTCAGTAGCTTGTATCTTATGAAGCTACAGTTTAAAAATATCTCATTTTTATGTTGTCAAGGTGGCTAAAAGCTCAGTTAAATCCTTCTATATAGTTATTGTTCTTGGTTTAAACAGGGCTTAAGAAGTTCATGACACAAAACATTTTTAGATATACAGAAAATCGCAATGGAATACGATTTTGATATATGTAAATATGTTTAGATCTTCACAGTGAAAGGTAAAACTTCCGAAATCTCTATGTGAACAATGAGTGTGCACATGCAAGCGATCACTTCCGGGGCATGCGCAGACCGAAGCGCTCGTGCTGTCAGATCAGTTGGACATGGCTGTGGTTACACGAGGTAAAAACGATATAAATACTGTTAGTTTTCTCACACAAACCGCTCATTCCGTGTCTTAGGCCATCAATGTGTACTTACATTTATGAGTCATTCAATCATGTTTAATTTTGACTTCTCTGTGCATGCTCTTTGAGGTGAACCGAGGGTGGACCCCCTAAACCTGCATTATATGACTGGTAGACAACAACAGTTTGACTGAAAAATGTCTGTGGAAAAATTGAAAATACTGTGGAAACAACGACACCTACATCTTGGATGCCCTTGAGGTAAGCTAAAACATATCAAAAATTAATTTCAAAGTGAACAATCCCTTTAAAAGCTCAAGCTCTTCAACCTCGGGTGGATTCATCATTTGCCAGCTGGAAAAGAAAATTCTGAAAGTAATTCCTTTAATATTGTTCTTCTTTGTCGTCATCATTATAGCTGTGGTGAGCAGTTCATAATTAGAATGAATACTAAAACGTTATAGTTATCGTTATAGTCATCATCCTTGGTGTGAAGAATGGCCCTTTACAGTTGGAAGAAATGATTAATAATACTGCTTTTTGTCTTGGGTGTGGCACTCTGAAATATTTCACAAACAGTTTTAATGCCTCAAGTGACTGCATTGCGTTCTTTTGGTAAGAGTTCTCATACGGTTGTCATGGTTTTATATTCAGTAGCTGCTTTTGAGGCTTATTCTAACCAGACCTTCTATTAGAAGGTCTCAGAGGAAGCTGAATGTCTATTAGATTAATGGAAAGTTTTGCTCTCAGGCAATAATACCCTCCTTTCTCTCTAAACCGGTTTTCACAGTCTAAAATATCTCAGCAGTCCACTGCCACTGTGATTTTTGTGTGTGTTGGCTCTCAGTGTTCTTGTAAGCTCCCTTAGCTGTGCTTACGAGAAAGAAACAATCCTGAAACTATTTTACAGGAGGAAACTTTACCCACAAAGCCAAGAATATCTTTGTGCATTGGGCTATTTTAACTGGGTCTCAAAGTGCAGGCACAGGTTGTTTTCCTGAAACTCCAGCTGAGCTCAGGTTTACGTGTGGTGACATTGGCCTCCAGCGCGTGCCTTTTTTTTTTTTTTTTTTTTGCTGATTCCTGCCTCAAGACAGTCCTCTTCATCGGGTGCCCTTTTCGCGCCCTCAACGGCGCTGAAGGAAGGCGTGTGTGTCATATCTTGTTGAAATGCCTTTGGTCATATTTCAGAGGGATCTGTCTCTGCTGGCACCATGAAATTATTCGCCTATAGCCCCTGCAGTGAGTTGCTTGCAGAGTGTATATGTGTGCAAGCAAGGACATTAGCAAAAGAGATTTTTATGACCTCAGGGCGTTTCTGCATGCGAATGAATCAATGTGCTTGTCATTTTTTTGTCTCCAGAAAAAAAAGCTAGTTAGAGGCTGGTTGCTTCCTTCTCAACGATCAAACTTGTCATGCCACCACGTCTGCCGTCTGCCCACTTATGCTAGGAATGTGTTGATGGAAGTCTGGAAGAATGACGGGGGAGATGGTCGTCTTGACAAGAAAGGCTGAGAAAGCCGCTCTGATGTCTCACGGACGTGACAGCGGATATGATGAAAGTGAGTTTGCCAGATGTCTTAACTGGTGATTTGCTAGCTCCAGGACAGACATCTGAGCCATTGAAGCTAATGATTTAAGACATTATTTAATAGAAGTGGTAACGACATTAATCAAAAATATGCTTTTGGTTTGTCAGAAATGTGCAGTGATGATACTGCAATGTTAAAATGCTGAACATTACAGCAGGGAGGGGGCCAACAGCCGCAAGGAATGGAAGATGAAACTCAGTGCACCATTTTGACTGTTTTATGAACCCAGCCATTTTATTTCCATAATGTAACTTATTTTCAAACTGAATAACACACACACACACACATGTATATATATGTATACTGTATTTACATACAGTATATAGTTTGAAAATACAACTTGTTTTTTCGCTAGTTGTCAATTTACTAATATCTAATATTTATATTTTATTTTATTTCAGATTTATTTCAATTAACGAAAATTAGTTGTTATCGTTTTTTTGTTTCAATTACAACTAAATATTATTATGAAAACATTTACTTATCATAACGTTTTGTCACAAATCCATATTCACATTTTTTTCATCAAAATAGCGCTGCAACTAATTTGCGCTGCAATTGATCTTATGATTTTGACCAATCACGTGAATGTTAATAACACAAATTAAGCATGCAGTATTGCATTATTGTTTTAAGCATTAACTTTGACATCCCTAAAAATACATATTTTTTTTCCTTTACATTTTTTTGGCCTATAGCCTAATACATAAGTCTAAATAACCCAATAAGTGTGAACTCAAAGGGCTGAGAACCGTATTTGGTACAGGGCCAAGGAAAGATTTTTCAGAGGTGGAGCGAGTTATTAAATTTTGATGAACTATAATGAAAAAAACATGCAAAGATGAATCATATATTAAAAATGCAAATAAGAGTCCATTATGATTTCACATTGACTTTAAGACTCAATGAATACTAGCGTCCTAAAGCTTTAGTTAAAGAAAATAGAAGAATGCCAGTTGTTTTTGCTCATTTTGGGAAGAAGGGATTTGGCAATGCTCAGTCCGTCATTAATACTTAATAGATCTCTGCTTTTTGTCTATGACCCTGGCTGGATTAATGTCCTGGCTACTGCTTACGGAGACTGTTTTCCCTCTCAGATGGTAATAAATGTGACTGTTGTTTGATTTGAACAGGCATTAGTTATTTCCAGCACATGGAAGGGTTGCACTATTTTACAAATTTCCAAAAGAGATTAGACGTTTTTATACTTTGACATGCATTTTAGCCTATTAGTGACTGCACTGCAAAATTTTCCATTTTATTTCTCACTTATATCACTGTAGATGTTTTATTTTATTATACTTATGGCACATATTTTGCCCAGGCTTTGTGAATGAGCTCTATTCATATCGTACCTGTGTCCCAGTGCCGTTTCCTCTATTTTCTCCTGTATTTCTGTCTACCGACGGTAGAATGAACAGCAGGATGGTGGTGATGAGCTTCACTCCCTTGTGTGTGTCAGTGGAGATGCTGGGAACCCTGTGACCCAGATCATCACTCCACACAGGCCCACCGTAATTTAACACCAGCCTCTCTCCCCCCCGTCCTCTCCTCTGCCAACTCTCACTGGGCCCAATGATCTGACACAGACACCTGTGTGTCTCTCCTGGCGTTGCTTTTATTTATTTCTCTCTCCCGCCTCTCCTCCCCCCGCATCTCTTTCATCATTCCTCTGCCTCTGTCAGTTTGACAGCCTCAGAGATGCTAAAGCGGGTGAACTACTAGCCAGAAAACTAAGAAGGAAAAAGTGAACTCAAACACTTTTGCATGTTGTTCAGGTTAAAGATGCATGGGGTATCTTGTAGGCATTGCGTGTGACACAACAGGTTTTGTGGGAATGAATTTTCCGCAGTGTCCTAACTAAGTTTCCATTGAAAGGCAATTTGCCCGTCTACACAAAATGTGAAAGCAATGTTCAGGGTGAAGCAGTAACAGCGGATCAGAACATATTTGATGTTTAACATATATACTAAAGGGATGATGTACTTTTGTAGGCCAACCCAGAAGTTAGCATCATCCTGATTCCCTCGACAAAATCCCTTGGATTTTTCCATTGGCTTTTGGATTATTGCAGAAAACAAGTTCTGTGACTAACAAAAATGAATGATTCTTGCATGATTTGTTCATGTTGATGATAAGCTTCCCAAAACATTTTTTGAATGAATTTTGAAACCTACACTCTAAAAAATGCTGGGTTATTTTAACCCAAATTTGGGTCAAATATGGACGAAACCAAATGTTGGGTTAAAAATGCAATTAAAAAAAATACAGTTGAAAGTGAAAGTTGAAGTTGGGTTAAAATTTGAAATTACATTTTTTTAACCCAACTTTGGGTTCAAACAACCCAGCATTGTTTAGAGTGCAACCGACGTAGGCTAAACAAATTACACTAGTATGACTTCAACTTCAGTTTGAGCAATAATAGGTTGCAAGAGCATGATTATAAACTAAACACAACGAGGCTGTGAAAGCGGACTGGTGAGTAGATGCCTGTGTGGAAATCACATACTCCCTTGAGTTCTTTTGAACAAGTAATTACTTGATGACCGCTAAAAAGTACAAAAAAAAACTTCACAAATCCTCTCCCGTGGCCTCATGGGATAGTAAAATATCCATCGTATGCACACTTCAGAATCTCGCAAGAAGTAGTTAGTCATTCGGGTACTTTGTGCCTGCTCTTTTTGAGTACTGTGAATTCGGTATTCATGCAATTTTGGATGCTGATGAGTTTACAAACTCTCTCGTCCCATTTAGCCACGTGTTAGCAACTGTCTTTTTAAAGACAAGTAAAAGATTTTTAAAAAAGCAATACAAGAGGGTATTATTGATTAATCTTGCAGAAGATGTCTGCAGAGATGATATCCCCTATATGACATATATTGATTCCGGAAGTATTTTTTCCATTCATTTTCCCCATAGGGAATACATGATGCAATACAACCTTTATAAAATAATACATTCACAGGAACATAATTTAAAACAAAATGCATTATAACCCATGAACCCAAATCAACCAGTTATGAGGTGAATCACAGCATTACAACCTTTTGTTTGAAGCAAACAAGTATTTGAAAAAGTAACAAAAACACAACGGTAAGACTGTGAACAACGATTTTAGACGGGGAAAGAACTAAAGTCCCATGAAGCATTGCAAATGAAAATCAAAATATAAAACTATTCCTTAAAAGTTGTGGATTAAATCAATACATCAAAAAATTATTGCAAAATAGCTGCAGAGAATGTTTGACTGGACAAAAATATGTGCAGTGCTTCATAAGATGCTCTGACTGAACATTATAAAAGTATATATTTGGTCACAAAACTGTCATTTTGATTTCATTGCTTCTTTTTCTGAAGTCAAAAACAGTTCTTAGTCCAATGCACATTCTATCACCATCCGCAGCATCTAGCGTTTTCTGAATGAGAGAAGGCGCTCTGTGTGAACAGCTCCTATAAGGCCTCAGGGTGGGTCTATTCATGCAGCAGCTGCAAAACAGCTGCCAGATTCCCATCAAAATGCATAGTAAAAAAAAAAAAAAAAAGAACAAAAAAATGACTGCGCTAACCCCTTGTGTTTGGTGGCACACGGTCAGGAAAAACAGCTATCGACCCTCTTAGACGGCACATCCAGAACAGCGTCGACTTAAAGAACATTCCATGTGTTTCCAGAATGATAACGCTGTCATTAGGTGCACATCTGAACCTGCCGAGATGATCCCGATGATCTACGGTAGCGTGTCCCGTGTGGCAAAGCTTGACTGCAGGAAGAAGAGATCTGTGTGGGTGTTGGGCCTTTTGTGTCTGGCTGAGGTGCATAATTATGTCTCCTTCACTGCACCCCTCTGACAGCCAGTATTTTAATGGCACTCAATAACAGAGGTGCTACAGCCTGAACTGACGATTAAACCACTGTGAGTGTTTGAGTCTGTGACTGTGCTGATAAGGCCATGCAACAAATCTCTGTCCACAAATCCATATATATATACTGCAATGTATATGTATAAATGGAATAGATATAAATAGATAGCAATGTATAGTAATTTTTTTATACATTTAGACGTTCAAGTAGATGGAATCTGTGAAACTACAAAGGAATGAATCCAAGTATTTCACTGATAATACCTCACTGAATGTGAATAAATCTAGCTTGGTCTGAATAGCAATAAATGAAGCCAAATGAGAAGACTATATCCCATCAAGGAGATAAAAATCAATCTTGCCCTTTTATTTGTGCAACTTTAAAGGCCCAATCAGGTCCCTCTGAGTTGCTATGGTTACATAGACTGCAGGATGTTATTGCAAGAAAGCTGGTCTGAGCCTTTTGATCGTAGATAAGGTGTGATCGACCGCTAATCCAACCCTGGACTATTGCATTTCTGTCATATGAACTCAGATGCTGAGGAGAACCGACCAGCTACCGCTATTAACAGGCATGTGGTCTTGTGTGGTTTAAGTAAGGGATCATATTGTATTCTAAAACAAAAAACAGTGATTTAAAAAACAGAACTAAAATTAAATAAAATGATTGCAAAAGTGAATGAAGCAAAAGTAATCAAATACATTAATGATAAATATAAATAACTCATTTTTGGGTGGACATTTGACATGTATCATAACTTAGGCAAAATGTAGGCTTCTTCCTGAGAAGTTCGTATATTTTGGAGTTGGGAAGTCCTGTTTACGTGTGTTCAAGCCAAAAATACATTTTTGATTTTTAATTCTATACTTCTATAAAATGAAAAACAAAGGATGAGAATCTGGTGTGTTTTACTTTTTATGTTTTTAATTAGGGCTGTCAAACTATTAATCGCGATTAATCACATCCAAAATAAAATTTTGTGTTTACATAATATGTGTGGGTGCATTGTGTATAATTATTTTATATATATATAAATACACACGTCATGCTTGTATATATTTAAGAAATATATTTTAATGTATATACTGTATATATATTTATATACAATTTATTTTATATATAAATATAAATATTTTATATACAAATATTTTTTTCTTAAATATACAAGCATGTGTTACAAAATAATTATACACAGTGCACCCACATATATTATGTTAACACAAACTTTTATTTTAGATGCGATTAATCGTTTGACAACCCTAATATAAATATAAGCATTTTATATATAAATAATATATTTTTCTTAAATATACATACATGTGTGTGAATTTATATATATATATATATAAATAATTATACACCGTGTACCCACATATATTATGTAAACACAAACTTTTATTTTAGATGGAATTAATCGCGATTAATCATTTGACAGCCCTTAATTTATATTATATATAAATATAAATATTTTATATATAAATAATATTTTTTTCTTAAAAATACATTCATGTGTCTGTATTTACATATATATACAAAAGAATTATACACAGTGCACCCACATATATTATGTAAACACAAACTTTTATTTTGGACGCGATTAATCACGATCAATCGTTTGACAGCCCTATTTTTTATTAATTTAGAAAGCTTTATCGTTGCGTATTATATGGTGTCATATTTTGTGCAGACTTAATATAATATTTATTTAAAAAGATTGAGTTACAATTATTGAGTTAGAATAGTTTGCAAGTGTGGTTATAAACATCAAATGGCAAAACTTTAATAACCTTTCTGAATAAACATAAATGACACACCTGCTCTTAAAATGCTTGCATTTCATGAACTATATTTGGAATACAGGCACAACTGTGGTCTCTTTTGAAAGACGATGCTTAGAATGGCTGTGCATTTCATTTCTGTCTTTATCTGAAGCCAGATTTAATTAAAGGGAACCAAACAGACCAGCATAATGCTAATTATGCCCCTTTCCCTGACATTTCGCTTTACTCGCATGATAATCCATTCCCCCAAAACTTTGTTACCCATCACGAAGATATCTGGCTGCCTCCATCAAAAAACGCCCACACTTCAAGACTACCAATTTAAATCAGAGAGAAAGGGGCCTCTCAGTTCAATAAGCAGAATTCAAAACCCCACTGTCTTTCTACTCTGGCTTGTCTAAGGGCCAGATGGAAGGAAAAGCCTGTGGATAAGAATGCTGGATGAGGGCTGGGTCCTTCACACTAGGATGCAGAAGGAGGTATGGAGGCCTGTCTTAATTGCCTGTCTCAAAGAGCTGGCTGGCAGAGGATTTATTCAGGCTTAATAGAGCCTGCCCGTTTCACTGTGGGCGCACGTGTCAGCTTGTGAATGTCACTCAAAGATGCCGAGTGCAGGAACCGGAGGGAGTGGTCGGGTGTGTTCTCATTCAAGCACACAGGCTGTTAGCTAATCAGCTAGCATGGCCGCCACTCACGGCTCTCTCAGCCTAGGATGGGGTGGTGGGGCATTGGGGGTAGTGGTACAAATGTTTCTGCTTGTCATTGTCTGCTTTTTACACAAACATTAAAGATAAAATGTGATTCTTCTTTTTAAGGGACAGAGATTTCTTCATTAAAGATCAAACGCACTCGGGCCGACTCATTTTGATTTAATTAACTGGCATTCAATTAAGATAGGGCTTAAAAACGGGCCATTAAAAATGCAAATGCAACGAAAATGTACTGATGACTGGCAGCTTTGTAATCATTAAAACTTTTTAATTAATACATGCATTTGTTGTCAGCGGCAGCAAACAGCAATTAACATCACATTAGATAATAAGAAAAATAGAGTGTGTGTTGTTTTAGCAAGGTTTTAACGACCTTACATATTTATTTTTCAGTCTCTTAAGATGCAATGCAAGTAAAATACAGGAAATATGTACCCACACACACACAACAAAACATACAAAAAAAGGCAAAATTCAGTATTTAGTGTGACATCCCTTGACACTAAGCACATCTTGAACTCTTTTAGGAAGACTTTCCTGAAGTTATCTTCTGGTATATTTCACCAGGCTTCATTCAGTACATCCCAAGTTCTTCTTTGGATTTAGGCTGTCTTTTATTTATTTCTCTGTCCAGGTGATCCCATATTGCCTCTATAATATTCAGGTCTAGACTCTATGGAAGCTAGTCCATGACTGTCAGCGTTTTTCTCTCCAAATATTGGCAGTGTGCTTGGGATCGTTAACATGCCGAAAAATAAAACCATTCCCAATCATCCACTTTCCAGAATGAATGGCATGATGAATTAAAACCTGTCTGTACTTTTCAGCATTCATGATCCCATTGATTCAGACAATATCACCAAAACTATTGCAGAAATGCAGCCCCACACCAGGAAAAAAAAAACCCTCCATGTTTCACTGACAACTGCAAGCACTCATTCTTCCAACTCTTCTTCTCACATATTGTCGATGATTGGAACCAAGATTGTCAAACTAGGCTTCGTCACTCCATTATACTCTTTTCCACCGATTCCAATCTTGGTGAGCTTCAGCATATCTGACCCTTTTCACTCTTTTAAAGGTGCAGTGGGTCGGTTGCGAGTTGCACTAAGGGCTCAGCCCACTGCTCACCCCTCCCTTTCAGAGAAGCTACGGTGACTAAAACGGGTCAAACATATCATCGTCTGAGACAGCAGAGAATAGCTAGAGTAAGCCAAGAGTGTGTAACATTGTCACTGTTTCTTCTGAACCACAGTCCATTATAAACCACATCATGGATAAAGTTTACAAAGCCATAGTCAGGTGCTACTATTGCTCAAGTGTAAGGGGAGGTCACACTACTTGATCCTGCAGCCTATAGTATATTAGCTGTTATGATTTCCCCTGCTACCTAACCACAACCTTAAACTTTCATTTTGAATTGAGTTTTGATACTGTGACATTCTCTACCTTGTTTGTTTATTTTTGTGTGTATCTTGACATTGTTAAGCACTTACTAAGACTTGTACACAATACTGTTAATTTACCCTTGGAAGGCCAGTGAATAATAGACAATCAGGAACTGAACAAACTAAATAATACCAGTATGGTAAACATGGTCAATAGTGCCACCTATACCACATTTAAGTATTCTGAAAAATCTGTTGTGCCTTTAACTAATACAATAGCACACAACTATACACCATATGGTTTCAGAATGGTATTGGATAATAAGGAACATCATGTGAGTGTAGGTGTATGTGAAGTGTGTCTTGGCAAGTCGTTGTGCCTGTGTCAACACCATATGTTTTGAGGGTGTGTGTCTGTCAGATATCCTAATGTATAAGCATTGGTGCAGTAACTCAAATCACATTTCAAATCAAATACAGAAAACCAATAAAACAGAAATATTACAGTATGATTACTTAAAAACAATTTTCAGCCAATAGAACGTCACACTTGCACATATTTTCAGTGTTTTACTTAGTATGCTTCAGAAATTTCACACACAACATGACATTCATAGACACTACAGAAATAATATTGTTGTGATGATCACAAACTTCCTCTTGTACTCAGTGTATAGATTACAGCTGTACAGGCCACTTACAGTATAGAGCTCTAAGAAATCCTTAAATGCTGGATTTGTAAAATTCAACAGTGTATATATATATATATATATATATATATATATATGCAGAAAATAATGTGCTATGTGGAAAATTATTTACATTTAATTATCAAAAATGTATTTCATATCCTGCCGATGGTCCCCTATTCTTCTGTACAATACTGATGTTTCTGAATTTGCTTACCTTAAATTCATTCGTATCTCTGTTACTATCAGGAGAAATGACCTTAGGTTAACTAACAAGAGACAGCGACTGAATTGAATGATGAAGACTGCCACTTCTACAAATGTCTCATTTACAACTTCCACTAAATAATTGTAACATTTAGTATAAAAACAAGTCATTCATCTCAAGAAACGAAGGCAGAATGAGTTAAGAAATGTACTAAAGAAACCAAGTCAAATCATGGTTGACTATAATGTGAAAATTTGAGTTTAAAAGAAAGGATACTATTATCTTGAACTCATGGTATGAATACAGGACCATATCAGACCCATTTCGAAGAGGCAAAAGTGAATTTAAATAGTTTTGAAGGGGTGCCTTCGTTTTCTGTACCTACTGACAGTTTTTCCAAAGTCATGAACTTTTACATGTGCGTCCAGGGTGAAAGCCACAGTATCTCTATTTTCTCTTAGCGTTCACACTCTTGCAGACCCAGTTCATGCCATCCTGAAACACAACATTTGAGTAATTTAGTCTAAATTGTAAAAAACGTCAAATTTTGCAGTCAATATGTGTACTAAAGTGACCTGGACTCCTTCTCCGGTGAGGGCAGAACAGGACTGGATCTGCCACACTCGGTCTCGGATGGTGTGCAAATTCAAACCCTCGGCTATTTCAGATGCAGGTGCTGCTGTCAGCAGGTCTTGCTTATTTGCAAACACCAGGACTGGGACACCGCTCAACTTTTCTTCATCAAGTAATTCAGCCAACTCCTGTATGCAGATAAATTCACTTATGTAAACACTGAGAGCAGAAATAGTTTGGAAGAGCAAAACAATCATAACAACAAAGCATCACCTGTCCCGTTTCCTCAAATCTTTTGCGATCTGCACTATCGATGACATAAATCTGAAATCAAAAAGATCAAATTAAACAAGTGTTTGCAATTAAAGTGGATTGTGGGATGACTGTTAATCAGACAGATGATCTCACCAGTACATCTGTGTTCTCAAAGTAGTTCCTCCAGTAGGGCCTGATCTTTCGTTGACCACCAATATCCCACACATTTAATTTGAATCCTTGCGATTGGACACTTTTGATATTGAAACCCTAAAACAAAAACAAGAAACAGTTGCAATGGTAATAAAGCACAGCTGATCCAGTAATTTGCTTTGCATATGCATTTGGCTTTCTTCTGAGATCTGAATGCAGTAGTTACAGTAACCGTGTCACCTGTGTTGGCGTAATATGAGTGATGTCTTCAGATGCCAACTGTTTCAGTAAGGTAGTCTTGCCACCGTTGTCCAACCCTAGAAGCAATATCCGCACCTCCTGGTCGGGGGTACTTTTCAGTTTCCGTAAAATCGATAACAAACCCTAAAAAAAAAAACAAGTAAATAGCGCAGATTACACAATGCTCTCTGACTTTATGCAATGCTTGCATCATGACGTCATTCGCACGAGCATCAACAAACAAACAGGTTTCAAGAGAATCAATTATTACTCAAGGGATGTAGAAAATAGATCTTGATATAGTTTTCCCCCAAAAAATAGGGATAAAAAGAGACACTACATTTGCTTAAGCAAATCTCGAACAGTCGTGACACTTAAAAATTCCTGCAAGCTAATCTCATCCATGACCGAGAACCGCTGCTCATCTTTAATAGCCCTTGATTACAAAAAATCCACAATTCTCCTCGGACAACATGGCTAACATGACTGAATTTCACAATGTGACGGGGAGTATAATGTTAAGTCCCAAACAAAAACGTCTACAGGTAGTAATTCGTTTATTGTAAGCGCTTTAACTCACCATCTTGTGATTCTGCCTCCCTGAGACGCCGCGGAGGGTTACTAGGGGGAAGAGAGGATGACGTAGTACGCAAAACCTACGTGCATTTCCAAAGGGCGCAAATTGACGTAGTTCACGAAAAAAAAAAAAAAAAACATTTTAGTTTTGCTAATTGTTTTAAACCTATGATTCAAACAAACAAAATATACATTTAATGTTAATTAATATCGTTATAAATTATATATTTTGATACAGAAAACATATTTTAACAGCTATTACTCAGTGACCAAATCCATGAGATGTTTTATAGTATACATACAGATCAATGTGATATACAGTATTAATTTAGTATAGAAATATACACGACGAGTCTTTTGAATCAATCAATCAGTTGAACCTGCACGATTCTGATCCGATTCCTCAAATAATTTCCTTCGAAAAGGCAAGCATTCACACATTTTAAAATTTCTATAGTATTTATATAACGTAACTATAAATATATGGGAAAATATACTAGCAATATGCTATTCGGATTTCAGCTAACGACTAAGTGAACCGAGAAAATCGTCTCTTTCGGACAAGTCCGATTTGTGATGATAAGCATTTGGAGTGAACACGTGGTTCTAAATGCATATTTCGTATGCAAATGGAACTGGGATGCACAAAATTGCATGAATAAAACGAAATAGTAAAAAGTACAATACACGTCATTTGTACACATACGTTAGAAATGCTTTACTGGAAACATTTTAGAGCATGAACAGCTAAATGTTACCACTGTTACTGTTCGAGGTAACCCATTTGCGGAAATGAACCAGACTTCCTCCTATCCTGTCACTAGAGGGGAGGGATATTCTTCACTTCGGGGATTGGAGGATAGAATGCCACATGCTCGTCTACTGTTGCAAGCCCACATCATCACTTCATTGTTTTTTACTACTGAAGCAGCGCCACGAGATATAAACAAGAGTATCACGGCGCTACATAAAGGTATTTTAACGTGTCATATTTTATATTTATGGTTTTGTCTGATTTGTTTTGGCAGCGCATATCCGGGTCCTTGTGTTCAATGAACATGAACTGATGCAAGCTGTTTGGCAACTTACAGCCTTTCTACTTTGCATGATTCTAATGTAAGTTTAATGCAGGGCTGGTTTATGAAAATTGAAACCTCTTAATGTTTGAGAATTATTTATGTTTTAAAAGCGCACGCCTACTTTTTTATACCACTTTAGAAATGACAAGCGAGGTCTGTTTTCTTTTAAGCTCGTTGTTAACATAGCCTAGTTGGTATAACGCTAGTAAGCTGTGCGTAGTTGTATTAGTTTGGTGGTGATATTTTATTTTAATTAGAGTGGATGTTTTAAACATCTTTAAAATACAAGTAAATCAGGTCAAACCAGTAAGGAAACAAATTACCAGAATGAAAAAAATTGTAATTGACATGTTTGGACCTATTGAAAATGCACTTCTGCTTTCAATTCACTGCTGTAAATGGTGACGTTACAAATGTCAAATCTGGTCCATCTGGCCTTCTTTGCTCATGCATTGCTTTACACTTGATAATACATACATACATAACAATCTGCATGTTACATGTTTAATGCAAAGTACACTTGATGGTGCCAGTGTAAGGATATTTATAGTATCCTCAAATAGTTTTTTTAACAACCATGTTGTTTCTGAAAAAAATACTTTTTATGTAAAAGTTTCATTTTGAGCTAAACTGATGAAAAGTTAGTCAGACACTCAGGAGTCAGGACAGGAGTCCAGCTTTTGATTTTACTAATCAAGACATTTCCCAAAAGTATTGCAAGCCTAAATTGATTGTAGAGACCATTGATGGTAATTGATCTTTGACCAACACAGCCTTACAATGCTTTTGGGAAATGCAGCCCTTGTCTGTTTTGCCAGACATCCATACTTCTGTTTGCATAGCTGGCCTCACCATGAGAGCAATGTTTTTTGGCTTTTCTCATAGCATTTGTAGATACCCTGCTTTGTTAGATGAGAAACCAGTTAGAAATACAATAATATTACACAACGGGGAGAGAAAATGAGCCCACATTTTTTAGGTCACCAATAATAGAAATTCACGTTTTGTGAATAAAAAAAAATGCATTTCATTTGTGCTAAACACACTTTCAGACCACTTTAGTCTGATCACATGATTTTAGTCACATGATTTTCATTCAAAACTTCACTTTTATTTTGTTCTATGGACCTTAGTTTGATCTGTTCTCTGTGGACTAGAACTGGAAACCATTGTATTGAATATTTGTTGTTGTTTCTTTCTTTCCTTTTCTTTTTTTCCCTCTGGCTCTTTGGAAGGAGAGAGAGAACCATGGAAGCAATGAAGGGCTTTGATATCGACGCCCCACGCTGGGATCAAACCACGTTCATGGGCCGTCTCAAACACTTTTTCAACATCACTGACTGGCGCACCGTTGTGCTACCTGACTCCAGACTAGATGAAGCCAAAGTGTTAGTGGAGAGCTGCAGGTGAAGAAACACACTGATTTGATGAGGTTATCTTTATGCCTTTCTTCCTGTCTCTTACTTTCTGTCTCTTCCTCGTTCTCTCAGAGCTGGCTCTATTCCTCCAGGCACAACCGAGGAGCAGCTACACTATGCAAAGAAGCTGTATGACTCGGCATTTCACCCAGACACGGGTGACAGGATGAACTTAATAGGGAGAATGTCATTTCAGGTGCCTGGGGGTATGGCCATCACAGGGTTCATGCTTCAGTTTTATAGGTCAGCATTTAAATTTTTTTTATTATAATTAAATCTAATATTTTATTTTATTAAGATTAACTAATCAGTTTGTATGGTCTTGTAGGACAGTTCCTGCTGTAGTGTTCTGGCAGTGGGTCAACCAGTCTTTCAACGCTCTAGTTAACTACACCAATCGCAATGCTGCCTCCCCCATCACACAAAAGTAAGTTAAGTTCCTTTGACTTATTTCTTTCTAAAGTTTCTGAACTTTGCTCTCTTATAAGAAGAATTGGGTCATATGGTAGGTATGCAAAGTGTATACCACTTAAAGGAGAACTCCGTCACATCAGTACCTAGTCAACCGTTCTCTGAGATTTGTTTTCATGATAATCGAATGTTAAGAGTTTTATCTCTAAAAACTGTTTAGTGAATAACGCTAGTATATGGGGGCATATAATACGTAAAAAGAAACACCACAAACAAGCCTCAAAATAGCCCCACACTAACACAGTAACATAATGAGTGTTCCTACATGCTCTTACATTCGTCCTCTTTACATTCGATTATCATGAAAACAAATCTCAGAGAATGGTTGACTAGGTACCAATGTTTTATTAGACCAAAGGTTCATTTTGCTCCCGAGTTCTCCTTGAAAATGTGACTGTCCCAAGACATCCAGTGATTTATTTACAGATGTCTGAAAAGAAGCTTCAAATAACAGATAAGCTTCAGTAACAGAAATGGGTTTTGGTTGTGTTGTGTGTATCTTCTTTGCCCAGGCAAATTGGAGTAGCTTATGTGACGGCAACAAGCACAGCGCTGGCCACTGCAGTGGGGCTGAACCTCTACACAAAGGTATTACTCAGCCTTAAATGAACACTTAAGGGAAGCATCATGTGACACTGAAACTGGAGAAATGGCTGCTGAAAAATAAGCTACAGTAACTGTAAATTGTAACTATATTTCACAAAATGAAATACCAAATGAAACTAAAAATAATTAAAAGGGTTTTTTTCCATCATCAGTTTTATCTGCAGTGGTAATATATCATCCATTTCTAATTCAGCATCTTTAACCTCTATTTCCTCAGAAAGCTCCTCCACTGGTGGCCCGCTGGGTGCCGTTCGCTGCCGTGGCCGCTGCTAACTGTGTCAACATTCCAATGATGAGACAACAGTGAGACCCTCTTTTTCAATTTCCAGCTTTGGTTGATCTTAGCATGTTCACATGTCTGGATATTAGTATATTCAGGTTTATTCTTTCCTATATAGGGAGATTTTGAATGGCATTGCTGTGACTGATGAAGATGGGAATAAACTGGGCCACTCAAGGGTGAGGGACATTTATTGGTTGTATCACTGCAGCTCTTGCCTGGTCACCCACTGAAGCTAAGCAGGGTTGAACTTGAGTCTGGTCAGTACCTGGATGAGAGACCTCCAGGAAAATTAGGTTTCTGCTGGAAGAGGTGTTTGTGAGGCCACCAGGGGGTGCTCATCCTGTGGTCTATGTGGGTCCTAATTTCTCAGTATAGTGATGGTGATTTATAGATGCCTTATTAACGTGTATTCTATGGGCCGCTATTAAGCCATCCGCCATATTGGAACAGTCAAAGTCAGAGCAAGTTGACTGAGCGTCTGCAACTGTAGTTAGACACATGTATGAATATCTATAGTCTGCAATAGACTTCAGTAGATGATTTTGCTAAACACAATACAACAAGACGAAGGCATCAGCTAACACTCCATTAAAATGTTACGTAAAAAATTTAAAAAGTACCATAGTAAAAACCTGTAATATTGAGTTAATACATCTAAAAACACAAACCAACGGATTCTCAAGTGTGAAAGGTTATCCCTTTTCTTCAGGAATATAAATGTCAGCGGTTTCACAACCAGAAGCTGCGCAGTGTTGTGGCATTATTGATTGTCACTGTGAGTGACGACACGGCACGCTGACTGTTCCAAGATGGCGGACGTGCTGACGTGTCTGGGAAGTTTTTACATCATGTCCTTAAACTTTATTATTAGAATAATTTATAGCCACTGCATCATACATGCCGGAGTATGTAAAGTAATGAGCAGAACCATCTGTTTAAACAGATTTCAATGTGTTTAATGATTACAATAATGATCAGTTTAATGATCAGATGTCTTTCTACACTATTAGCATTTCTCTGTTCTTAAGTTACTGGATAAATACTGTATACTGTCTGTGTTTGTCATAGAAAGCAGCCGTCAAGGGCATCACACAGGTGGTCATCTCTCGAGTTACCATGGCAGCTCCAGGCATGAGTAAGTGCAGAGTTTGCCCAGTGTTATCAGATCTCAGTGCTAAAATAAACCAGCCCTCACCCAGCGGTCAATGTTGAATCCTGAGCCGTTTTCTTTGTTCTTTCCAGTCATACTCCCCATTATTATGCAGAGGCTGGAAAAATACAGATTCATGCAGGTGAGTCTTATGTTGTCCAAGGAGCACATAATAGAATATAGAGGCTAGAAAATAGCCAGTTTATGATCTGCAGGTGTTTCTGTTATAAATTCACTCTGTCTCACCCCTCAACGACTGTTGAGTTGGTCTCATATAACTTGTCAGTTATCATCAATGCATGCAGGTCAATAAATGTTACTGTTGATCCAGAAAATTGAATGGCACTTCTAACTATTTGATTTAACATAAGCTAATAATTGAATGTGCAATGTGTAGTATAATAATCAAATTTTCAAATAAAATTATTATAAAGTGTTACAAAGACTTGTTAGTCTTATTAGTTAAATTTTCATTATTTTATATTGGGATTCCATATAACATCTTTGCATTTGTTTGTTTCTTTAAAACTGTTGCAGAAAATCACATTTCTTCATGGGCCACTGCAAGTCATGATGGTTGGCGTATTGTATGTGATCACATTTCTTATGATGAAAATAACCACGGTTGTTATGGCAAATATATGATATCTTATTTTAGCAAAAGAAATGACAACATGCCTTACTTTGCTTCACAGTCTGATCTTCATGGTGCCTGCAGCGTGTTCGCTGTTTCCTCAGAGATGGTAAAGTTTGCATTTAAAGCATCTTTTTTTTTTTTTTTAAATGGATTGTATCTTTTTAAAGTAGCTTTTCAAACATACACAACCGCTCAAAAGTTTGGGGTCGGTAAGATTTAAAAAAAAAATGTTTTTGACATTAGTCTCTTGTGCTCGCCAAGGCTGTATTTATTTAATCTAAATTCAGTATAAAAGATGATATTAGGATTATTACAATCTTAAAGAAATATTTTTAGATGCTGATTTGGTGCTCAAGAAACATTTCTTATTATTATCAATCGTTTTAAAAAGTTCAAAATATCAGCATTTATATAAAATTTAAATATTTTGTTAAAAGACATAATTTACTGTCTTTCAATAAAGCGATCAAAGAACAATCTTTCCACACAGCGCGAGTTTAACTGGACAACTCGTTATGAAATCAATGACGCACGTTACACTGCACAACGAAGCTCTTGCTGTATGTACATCATCGTGTTTGCATTGGTGAAAGCATTAGAGAAAGTGCAGAAACTGCAATGATAAGATCTTCATTCTCACGATCAACAGACTGTCATCTGCTTGCTCAATGCTCATCACGGCAACATGTTATGTGATGGGAATAGATCTAAATACTTTAAAAACTTTTCACGATTCGTTATTCTCGATAGCTGTAATAGCAAAACCGTATAAAAGCTGTAGTAAAAGTATTCAAGAGAGTTTCACATGTAATACGTAGCTATTTCATATGCAAGCATGTTAGCCAATCACAGCAGTTGCCGGTTACACTGAATCCCACAGTAGACACGCCCCTTCAAACAGAGCGTTCAAATTAGCGCCTAAAATCAGGCTAGGAAACATACTAACATACTAACATTGTAAGGGCAACCCAGGAAAAATGATAAAATAATAAAATAACCCCATGTCAGGGGATCTTTAATGTCTTACTGACCCCAAAACGTTGTAATTATTTTTTTTGTATTATATTTACCAATTTCCAAGGCAGTTTGAATGACCAGAAGTGACTAGAGCAGACAATTTTGGAGCTTCACAGATTCATTAAGGCATAAAGCTTATTCACACAAGTTATTGCTGCTCAATCCATTATCTTTCTCAAAAAAGCTCCTTTCAGATGCCAACACAGTAACTGTGGTCTCTGAGCCATATCAGACTAATCAGTCATTTGCACATTGATTTGCAGTTCAATGGCTGTTACCAAGCTGGAACCTGAGCTCAGAGAGTCCATCATTTCTCAATACGGGGACCGTGTCAGTTACGTCTACTTCAACAAGGGCCTGTGAGTGCCAGCCAATCACACTGTCCTATCCAGACTGGATACATGAGCCATCACCCAATCAGAAGCTCTTTTTTTTCTTTCCTTTTTTGCTAAAGAAGTTGCTAAAAAGAAGCTTTTTGAATTGAGGTTTTGTTTCATGACACAAAGTAATGCACTAAAGCATAATTCATGGACAGCTTTTGAACATTTGGCCCTGACTGCTGCAAAGAATAGGTTAGATTTGTTCTATAGATGAGTTACAGAGAGTTTATGGACATTGGATAAACCTGATTCAGTTACCCTTTCATCCGTTCCTGTTGTATATGAACTGAATAATTGGGAACAGATTGTAATCGCTGAGAACTGTTACCCATAAATGCCATCATTTACCACAAACATCTCTCAGGATATATTTTTTTATATATTAAGTTTAATGCTTTAACACCCTCTAAAGCCAACACTGAAGTTATTTTTCAGGTTTTTCTTAAACTGTCAGACCAGACGTTCAGGTCAGGAATATACAGTCAGATCATAAACGTTTATGATCGAAATACCAGTTATGAGCATAAAGGGGGGAAAGAAGACTCTATTAAATGTCAGTTTTAAAGAGCATTTCACAGTGTGCCTTTAATTTGGAAGAAAAAATCCTGCCCTCACTGTGAACTATCTGAGTTATGTACTTGTTTTCATCATTATAAGATGATAAAATAAACAGACAGCTGTCGAAATAAACCCCAGGTCTGTGATAACTCATGGGAGTTGAACCAAAGTGGACCTTGTTTATTTTATCTAGGACTTTGCGCTCACTATTCATTCCTGCCACATGAGGGCAGTATCTGATCATTAAATGTTCACCCTGATGGGCAAAAACATACTATAAGGCCAAGTTTCCACATTTCCACAACATCAATTAACACTACAACTGCTGTCCTTTTGTTGTTGTTGTGTATGTATATGTATTTTGTATATTTATATAAAAAAATCAATTATTTTTACTTTATGATGATATATTTCATAACCACACATGCATCAATACTCAGACTTAAAAAAAAAAAACGAATGGGACAAGCTGATGTAGTTTAATGTTTTATTTGGTAATACTGTATATTTATCCGTCAAGTGAACATTCACATGGAATTACAAAAAGCATCAAAGACATGCATAGTCGGGTTCTTCTACCACAACTCTTATCATGTGGTTCAGGCCTCACATTCCTGCTCTTTTCAGCAAATCATAAAAGAGAAAGACAAAGACTGGTAAAAATGACTCAATGATCATATAAATCAAAGGTAATAACACATTTTTAAAAAAGTAGAAACAAAATCATTTAACTTACGCCATTAAAGTTCAATAACAATTAATACAAAGCAGTTTAAGTAGTTATAGCTTAATGCATATTAAACATTAACCTTGTAGATTTATAGAGCCTATTCGTAAGAGTTATGACAATGCTTCTGGTATGAAGAAAGAAACGAGGATATTGAAACAAATCTTAATTTAAATTACATCTTAAGCAAAAAGAAGAAAAAAAAAGCTTCATACATTTATGCTGGACCACTGATACAAAATAGAAAGGCATGAATTGAACGAATACTCATAAGAATGCTCCCTTTGTCAATACGAATGATCTCTGTGTTGATTTTATACAATGGTTGTGATGCATTATATCGTCCAAATGGATCAACACTTTTATTGTTGCTTTCGTCAGTTCATCAGCGGTCTGTCTACTCCCTCTCTCTCTTTTTCTCTCTAACACTATGACCACATCGGGACACATGGTTCACCCTGACGAAGCGCCTAGCAACTAGTATTCAAACGCCTCACCCTCAGTCAATCACGTGACTTGGCAACGCCCAATCAGGGGACAGTTGCAACAACCCAACTCTGTGCCTTCTTCTCAAGCTGCCAATAAACTCCTGAGTTTATTAACATCACAGAAGGAAGGAACCTCGCTCTTTGCTTCCTCTTTCTCAACGCATGCTATAGGCCTGTGTCTTTGCATGCCAATCCAATCAGCCTTGTTTTACTCTAGGGCAAAACGAAGGGTCTTTCCATTGCCATGGCAACTAAAGTCTTACATACCTCTTCGGGTATATAATCTAATGACACGTAAAAGAACAACAATACAGAAGGCAAGGGAGCTCACTAGGATCTTAGATAAATGATGCTTAAAGCTTTTGCAAAACAAGAACGAAAGCATTGAAAATGAGAGTTACAAAAAAAGAGGAGACAGTCCTCTTGGTTTTGTCTTTAAAAAGTGCAACAAGTTTAAATAGTATCATCACTGAACTATTAACGGAGGAATAAATGCATAAAACGACTCATTGTAGGTGTTAAAGGTTCAAAAAGGTAAACAAACATACTAACAAAACATTAGGGATGATTGATTCATAAATGTGAATAAAAAAATCGAATTAAAGGAATTTATTGTATATTGCCGGAATAATAGATGTTAACATTGTTGTTCCTTCATTTTTCATATATATATATATGAAGGATGCACCATGAAAGGATGATGAAAAGCAGTGGAGGTGAAGTGAAGAACAGCTTCATATACAACAGTTCAACATTCTATCATTTGGTCAGCAGCAAAATTTTGTTTCCATCACAAATTCATGTCTATCGACATCGACTTTGGTCTTTAATTTTTTAGTTTTTTTCCCAAACCCCAGCTGTCTTAAGTTCTTTCCAGGTCCCTGCACATCTTTGAACTATCTGGGAAGTCCAGCCTCACCATTTATCTGAGTGGACCAATTGGCATGGCTTTGGGAAATTAACACTGCCTTCAAAAGTAATACTCTCACTACCACCCCGGGTGGATTTGGACCAGAATGCCAGAAATTGAATATGTGAAATGAGCTGAGAGACTGCAGTTTTGGGATATTGTTCAGTCCTTTTTTGCAGAGAGAAACCTAAGCGCTGTTTTTGGGGGGGCAGAAAGTGCTCTCGTTTTAAAGATTGTCCCTCACACGATGCCTCAGGTGGGGGTCATTACTTTCGCTCCATTCTATCTCATGTTGCGATATCTAATGAAGACTGTACACTAATCTAGCCTTACGATGTTTAAATTTCAATTTGGTAAAGTTTTGTCTTTATGTCGATATTAACTTACACCTTATCTATGATATTTGTAAGAATCTCAGATTGGGTGATGTGGAGAGGGCGAGAGAGATACTTTAAGGGTCTTCTACGTCCAGAAACTCTTTCTTGGGTGGCGCGACTCCACGGTACCAGGCGCAGGAGCCGTCTCCTCTCTTGATGCAGGCGTAGTGGTCGGACTGGCGGCCCTGAATGATCTTCTCCGTCACCCAATCTGTCCACAGACACTCTTCTGGGGCGTTGATCTCGCATGGGAAGGTCGCACAACGCGTGATCTGGGTGTAGCAAAAACAATGTTTGTTAACAGGGTGTGATACTAAGTATGTTAGGTTGGCTTTGAGTTGTTTAAAGGGGTCAGAAACTGGCTTTTAAATTATATATTGTAGTCTGAGGTCAGCATATGACGTTCGCTTGGTTTTTACATTAAAAAAAACATCAAAAGGAATAAGTAATAGGCTATTTTCTACCCTAGTTTTGAGGCTAGCTCAAAAACGCTCGGTTTTTATGGGCGTCTCGCATTGAAGACTCGGAAGTAAACGCCCACTGCTGTCAGTGGATAACAGTTTTGCATATTATAATGAGTTTCACTCTCGACCTGGTTTGTCATCACGAGGTAGGCCTATGTTATTTATCTATGTGTGTAATGCGCGAATCGGTGGGTGGGGCTAAACCGGCCATGTTGAAGTAGGCGTTGATCTTCTTCTGCGGGGGTGGTGTTTTATCCTCTTATACATCATAGTTCCCCACTTTAAAAAATAAGTTGTTTGGTGAGCCTGGTGTCAATAAAAGCTTTTATTGGACTAACGAGGACGTTTTCAGTTCTGAAATTAAAGGATATTCTTATAATATGATGACCTTTTAGACGTCAAAAGCTCAAGGAAAATTTGATTTCTCAGTTCATCACCCATTTAAAGGCTGGATCAATGAATGAACAGATCAACTTCTGAATGGATCTATCTATCTATCTAGTCGTGACCAAATCAAATCAGACTAAACCCATGAATTGAAACATAGCCAGATCTTCCAATTCTGAATATTACACAACCCTGGTTTACAGCATGTTTGACAGTAATGATTAGTATGTGTCGACAGGAGAAAAATACTCGCCTTGCAGTCACACCCCATCTGGTAGCGCTGACTGAGGCTCTTCTTCTGGGTGGCACTCATGGATTCCCAGGGCATGATGAGATCACACAGAGTCACGTGCATCTTGCCGTTGGCCTCCGCCTTGCCTGGAAACACAATGTGCAGACAAAACAATCTGAAACGTCTTCACACATCTGATAGTCATGGGCCCAACAGACAAAATAACAGCACACAATAACACGATAACAAGTAGCGACATTTACCCCCTGTTAGTAATCTATTGTGCTGTCCCACGTTATGGAGGTCACTGCAGAGTCAAAACCTAGATTTGGTGAAAAACACTGCATTAAAAAAGCTTGTGAACCCTGACTTGAGTCGTGGACTTCCCAGAATGGGCAAGAACCTCAAAATGGCTTCTATTTTTGCTCAAAGGTCTCTAAGTCTCTTCTGGTTCAACCTGAAACCTGGGTAGTTTCTGCTCTGTGTGGAGAAGAGAATGTGTGCCTTGAAAACACAACCTCAGCAGTTACTCCGCACTACAGGATCAGCTCTCTCATTATTTTACCTCCCCTCCTCCTCTAAAACTTCAGCTTTAAAGGCAATTGCTACCCTCCACAGACCTCTGCCTTGTCAACTCTGTAATTTGGGCTCTGCTGGAATGATCCGATATGGGGAAACCAGAAGTTGTCGGTGTTCATCTTTTGACGTTCTTTTATATTCTGTGTTTTTTTCCCTTCAGAGTTGCCTACTCAGCAAGTTCATTAGAGAGAGGAGAAGAGTATTGAAACCCAGCTGTAAATTCAGCACTCTGTACATCACTAAGTCACGGTTTGTAAACTTCTGTCCAGTCTGAAAAAGGATCACCTTGAGTGCCAACTGGCAAGTGCTTTGCTGTGAAGGCTGTAACCAATAGCGTTGTGTGATTAAACTGCACATTTATTTGACCAAAAAACAAGAGCTGCAGAGAAAAACAAGCTTTTACCTGAGATGAGGTACTCCTTTTTGCCGTTAGTGTCCAAATTCGTCACCCCGCACACTGCAGACGAGGGTGCGGTGAAGATCACGTCAATGTGCTGGTCTGGGCCTTTGAACATCTGAAAGAGAACAACAGGTCTTGTTTTAATTCAGTGCAAGGCATTTTCATTGTAGGTTACATGTGAAAGACAGCTGCCATCTTCATCCCTTACCTTGATCTGCTTGATCTCATATTGGATCCGCTTGATAGGGTTCCCATAAATATCATTCCCAGAATCCACCTCTTTTTTCCCAACCACCTTGGCCCTGATTACTGCAGGGAAAATGTTAATGAAAAGGTTAATTTCATGAATTAATAATTGCATGGATTGTTCGCGACAAAACGCACAGGATAACTTCTCATGAAAAAATGGCCTAAGACACGAAACGAGCGGTTTGTGGGAGAAAACTAACAGTATTTATGTCGTTTTTACCGCTTTCGTAACAGCTCGTTTTGTGTCTTAGGCCATCAATATGTACTTACATTTACAAGTCATTAAATCATGTTTAATTTGGACTTCTCTTGAGGTGGACCCCATATACCTCCATTATATGACTGACAGACAAGAACGGTTTGACCTAAAAATATCAAAATTCAAAAAACTGCGGGAACAAATACACCTACATCTTGGATGCCCTTGAGGTAAGCTAAAACATATCAAAAATTAATTTCAAAGTGAACTATCCCTTTAAAATGTTAAATTTAGTTGGGACAACTTGAATATTGTCTGGTATTATATTCTTTTGTGTTCAACAGAAGAAAGGAACTCGAGGGTGAGTAAATGACAATTTTTATTTTTGGGTGAACTATCCCTTTAAGAAAACCCATTTCCAGAGTTTGAAACCACTGTCAACAACTAAATTAAGTTCAGCCAAAGAATCATTTTGTGAATGTGGAATCTTCTCAATGTTTTTCCACCGCTACTTGGACTCGGTAGAATATACAAGCTACAGCAAACGGCCAGGCCTGTAGAGATTCTGTAGCATCATCATGAAATGATGAAAAGGCACATGACTCTTGTACTGTACTTTCTTCATGCCACCTCTCATCTGAGGCCTTGTCTAAACACCATGGAGCGATCACTCTCATATAAAGAGAGTCATGCCCCCAAACCCAAATCCCATTTCCTGCAAGTTGAGCGTTTGCAGCTGTCCAGCTTTTCTGTAGCTCTCTTTGTCAGGTCAGCTAACATGCGGCAGAGACGCCTCTCCTAGAGAAGCTGACACATGACAACCTTGCGCTGACTCATTCAATCTCTTGCCTTTTATACTCACCCTTATTTTCCTTAATCATTTTTAGATGGCTGTTATTTTTTCTCTGAAGTTCTGCATGGAAACATAGCATGGAAGTTAAGGGGACAAAAATAAGCATCTCAACCACTACCACACGAAAGCCCTTTACTCTCCCTAAACTTCTTCCCTGTCCTCTTCATACACACAGCTTTAGTGTAAACAGAGCTGCAAAACCTTCTAACATAAACTGTGCTTCACAATTAGCTGCTTAAACTAGTGAAGCACATTTTTAAACAATGAATTCATGCCTTATTGTTTGCGATAAGCTGTAATAATTTCTATTTTACAGATATTTCATCCGTTTAATGTAGGCCTACTGAGATTTCAAGGAGAGGTCTATAGATGGATTTATAGATTTAAGCCCCATACACACCACACTGTAAAAAAATATTGATGGTTTAACTTAAAAAAGTAAGTAACCTGGTTGCCTTAATTTTAAGTTCATTGAACTGGAAAAAGTGAGTTAATACAATGAAGGAGATTAATTTAACCATCAGAAACTCAGAATTATATGTTATCTGAACTAAATCAATTATTTAAGTTGATTTGACAAAAGAAAATGTTATGATTACTACACTGTAAAAAAATATTGTTGGTTTAACTTAAAAAAGTAAGTAACCTGGGTTGCCTTAAAATTTTAAGTTCATTTAACTGGAAAAAGTCAGTTAATACAATGAAGGAGATTAATTTAACCTTCAGAAACTCAAAATAATAAGTTATCTCAGTTATTCATCAGCTGAAAAAAAAAATCACATTAAAAGTGATTACAATGATATCGTTCCTCTGGGCCTTTATCTTATAGTTATGATGTGGACTCTGCGATTTTTTTTTTTTTTTTTTTTTTTTTAAACTATATCTTTATCGTCCTTGGCATGAATGGGCTTTATGATTTCTGTCATTAATGAGGTCAACCAGATGAATATGCATTTTCCCACTTAAAATAAATAGACATGAAATAATAATTATAGCATTAATGACTATTTAACTACCATAGTAAACGATATTGGTTGCCTTGGACAATGGTCAGTTCAGTTGTCATTATACAAATATATCTGACTTCAGAATGCTGTGATTTTTTTTTGACCAATTACATTCAAGTATTCTAGAGAGCAGTGTAATATCACAAACTATTAAACCAAGTACCATTTATTTGAAAGAAATATAGCACATACACAGACTTCAAGCAAAAACAATATATTCTATTTAGACACTTACTAGTTGTTAAATGTTAGTGGAAACCCTTGTATATTATTGATTTTATGTTTAATGTATTCTATTTAGGTTTTGTGATAATATTATTCATAATTCCATGATTTACATGACATATCTAAATTCAATTTAATCCAAATACGAAACACACTTCACCAATGGGCTGTGAAATGAACTGCTTATGAGCTATCGCTATAAAATGAAGTTGTTGTTGTTGTTTATCTGTTGGTCTTGTCTACATTTGCCTAGGAAACCAAGGAGGAAGCAATTACAGGCTAATGTCCACCTCAAGGCTAAACTTGTCTCAGTAAACGAGTTGATCACTTCGCTGCTCGGCAAACTGTTTATTAAATTGTCCAGAAATATACTGGAAGTCACACTTTTTGCGATATATTCATCCAAAAATAACCACAGTGTATCCATTTGGTGACCTAAAATGAGGAACAGTGTCAATATGCAGCATTTATTTGTGTTGGCAGTGCCTCTGGCAAGATCAAAAAAGGGGAACAGATATTTTAAGTTTCTAGGGTATTTCATGTGAAAGTCAGATGCCCATTGCACAAAATCCACCGACTTCACAGAGCTCTCTTACCCTTTATTGATGCATGGTCTACTGGAATTGTTCTCTAAAGTTAATTAAAAATAAGAGATGACCCAATGCAGAACCAAACCCATACTTAATGCGTTTTATTTTCTATTGTTCAAAACTTTCTTGGATGAAGGGAATGTCACACAACCTGCCCACGTTGGCTTCTACCAACCCTGCTGGAAAGACCAGCTTAGACCAGCATGAATTGGTCTGTTATGAAAGTCATTGCAGGTTTGGTGGACAATCATAACTATGCTGTTTACCATCAAAACTTACTGATGAAGTCAGTCTTGTCGGTTAAGATCGTTAAGAAGCTGGTTAAAGGGATAGTTCACTTTAAATGAATTTTTACTGATACAGTATTTATATCGTTTTTACCTCTTGTAACCACAGCCACGTCCAAGTGATCTGAGGGCGCGGGCGCTTTGTGGCTGTGGTTACAAGAGGTAAAAACGATATAAATACTGTTCATTTTCTCACACAAACCGCTCGTTTCGTGTTTTCCATCAATGTCTACTAACATTATGAGTCATTAAATCACGTTTAATTTGGACTAATTTGGAGGTGGTGACCATAGACCTGCATTATATGACTGACAGACAAAAATAGTTTGACCTAAAAATATCAAAATTGAAACTACTGTGGAAACAAAGACACCTACATCTTGGATGCCCTTGAGGTAAGCTAAAACATACCAACAAGTGAACTATCCCTTTAAGAAGCCTGGTGGGGATGCCAGCATCCAAAACACAACATAGCCTATGTGGGTATTTTTACAGTAGCAGAGATACTGAAGAGTCTCTTTTTTTTATTTAAACCTTTCAAATATACGACACATTTCCATTAAACTGAACAAAATTTTTAAATGGTGTACACTAAAATTCTAATGTTTGGGTAGATCTTTTTGTATTCGGCAAGGATGTGTGAATTTGATCAAAATTTACAGTAAAGACTTTTTTTTTTTTTTACCAGACTGTTACAAAAAGTCTAATTTATGTTCATCAAAGAACCAAGAAAAGTTTTTTGAGTGATTTAAAAAGTTTGATTGGGCATACATCATTGATGTCAGTAACAAAAGATACATTAAGCATTTTCATCTCCCTTTTAAAAGGTACAGTAAAGCCCATTAATTTGTGATATTCTGCGTTTTATTATTCACCCCCCCCCCCCCCCCACCACCACAGTCTGCATCTCTTTCAGAACGGAAGTGAATCAGCGACCCATTTTTGAGCAAATGGCAATCCTACTCCTGTTCAGTGATTGGAAATACGCCCAAAGAGAACTTATGAGTGTCTGAAAGCTGAACCCAGGAAAAACAAAAACAGCTCTAAAAAAGGAGAAAAGATTTACGGCGCAGTTTCATGTTAATCAGCCACAGATGAAAATGAATTGAGACAGCTTCTCAAGTGGGCCTTCATCAGCAGCAGCTGTCTTGTAAAGCCAACCTCCAATTACAGCCGCTGAAGTTACGGCCTACCCAAAGCAATAACCTCCTCTGCTCGTGAAAAAACATATTCAAAGAGGTCTGAAGCATTAACATATTAGCCAGGGCTGCTCCTCCTTAACCCCACCCTGTCCTTTCATAAACAGACAGTCTTTCCGTAGCATCGATCTGCTTTGCCAGCTGTTTGGATCTGCTCATTTTGTTAGGACAGCTTGTTTTAATTGAGGTATGCTCAGGAACATTTCTGCAAAACTACTTATACAAATGGAGCACAGTTTATGAGACAAACTGGATTTTACAAGTTGAATTAGACTCGCTGCTTAAACTCTCAGGGCTAATTGAGGTTAAAGGGATAGTTCACGCAAAATTGAAAAATCTGTCATCATTTACTCACCCTCATGTTGTTCCAATCTCATTTGACTTTTGGTTTACTCTTTATTTCGATGCTCCACTTTAGACATTCTACTTACAGTACTATAAGTAACTTTGCAACTACATGTCAACTAACTCCCATTAGAGTGTTAGTAGACTAGACTGTTTAGGGATATGTGTTAGTGTTCTGGTTAGTAGAATGAGTTGCAAAGTTACTTCTACTCAGTAGAATGTCTTTTGGACGAGCATCAAAATAAAGTGTTTTTTTACACTTACACATAGCTGCAAAGTTACTTATATTTCGATGGTCCACTTAAAGGGTCATTCCACCTCTGGAAAGATGTGTATTTAAAATGGGTAATTTTTGTAGAAGAAATGTGAAAAATTTTTGAATTTGGAGCTTTCTAGACTGAGAAAAGCCAGAAAATGTATTTTTGGCTTATGTGAAAAAATTCTAAATCAAATGTGTTTTGAAAAGACATGAGGGTGAGTGAATGATGACAGAACTTCTCCTACAAATGTGAGGATGAAAAATAGATGAATGATATCACAGGACAGTCCGAGATAGACATGGAAAAACACACAAAGTGTAACTGTTGCAGTTTTTAAGCCACTTGCTCACCATGGAAAATATGAGCCCAGGGATATAGGATGCAGGGACATAAAATTACTAGAAAAAGGAAAACGCACACACATACACACACTTACAGCCATTATTATACACCCATGGGTTCATTTTATGGGCTGGAATAGACGCAAATATGAAGGGTTCATTGCTCTTAAATTTAACGATAGCCCCCTCCCTCCTCCTATCCAAGTTGCATGCTTTTCTGTGTACGTCAAGGCTTCTTCTGTTTATCCGGGGAACCTGAGCTATAGGGCACGCTAACACCGTGCCAGAATTAAAAATCAGTTGTCTTATTCTAAAACCAATTTTTTTGTTGTTCCATTGTTAAAGTAGGCCAAGCTAAGAGCTGTTTTGGACCTAAAGTTCCAGATGCCTAAAAGCGTTTTGAGGGCAAGGAGGTCTCGCTTCTCCTGGTGAAGTAATCAAGCAAGTCCCCATAGGATTCTGGGAGCATCCTGCAGTGAGGAGCAGAAACACAGTGGCAACTGCCCGACTCTGAAGACGTCACTCATCGAGAGAGCATTCTGTTATCAACATCATGAGACTGGTGAGGAGCACCCAGGGGTGTGGCTAACCCAAAAGGGCCATCTGCTAATCCAATAGAAATCAATCAAATTTTTCACTTGGCTATTTTAAATGTCACATGTAGAAGAGTCGTAGTTGAGAACCTATACACTCTAAAAATGCTGGGTTGTTTTAACACAACTTTGGGGCAAATATGGACAAACCCAAATGTTGGGTTAAAAATGTCATTTAAAAATGTAACCCAATGGCTGGGTTCGTCCATATTTGACCCAAAGTTGGGTTAAAACAACCCAGCAATTTTTAGAGTGCATCAAGGGATAGTATTGTTTAAAATGAAAATTCTGTCATTGTTTGCTTCTGTTATTCAAAACTATATGGCTTTCTGGTAACACTTTATTTTGATGGTCCCCTTTGGACATTCTGTTAACTATAAGTAATGGTGCAACTACATGGCACTCTCATTTGTGTATTAGTTGAGTATTAGTAGACTGTTAGGGGTAGGGTTGGTTAGTAGAATAAGGGGTTAGGGTTAGTAGAGTAAGTTTACATAAATCAATAGTAGCTTGTCTGTTTGGGAGCATCAAAATAAGTGAGCATCTGCAAAGTGTTAGCAGACATTAAGCACAGTCTACTAATACTCTCTCTATATAATATAAACACCCTCAGATATAGTGTGACTACTCCAATTTCATCTAAAACTTCAGAGCTTCTCTAGATCTTTTATATCAGGTCAGTCTGATGTTTTTGTTCTAATGATATTTATCCTATAAAATATATTGGCAATATTTATTCAATGAACGGTGAAAGGTAGGTTCTCTGAGTCAGCTCTTGTAATCAGTTGTTCACCATTGTGTTTATCAAGATTTCATTTTTTATTGTGATCAAATAAGGTTCAGGATCAGAAGGTAATTATATCTCACAGTTCAAACGGAGTGATGTTCTTCAGCTTTATTCTCACTGCTTCATTTTTCCTGCCTGACCCACATTCCTGTTGCCCGATAATCATGCATATCCCACAACGCCTGCTCCATCCATAGATGACTTACACAATCTTACATATGCACATATCATAATCAAAATGTCATAGTTTCCATGAAAACATACCCACCACAAATACTAGCCACATCCTGAGTTTCTGTATGCCTGCACAGCTTTTAGCAATCATGACCAGCAGCTCGGAGCCCAGACCACTACACCAAAAGTCCCCAACTCCTCTTCCACTCCTACCTTTACAGACAACATTCACTGACTTTACTGAAGGCCACGACGACCAGAATATATTCTGGTTAAAAAAAACAAAAACTAAAACTAAAGACAGACCTCAAAAATTTCCCTAAAATACAGAAAATTAAACATTATAATATAAAAATATTACATATATATATCAACGCATTCTCACCCCAAGGCGTCACCTTTGACCATGCTTCAATATTTGACGTTTTAGGCGCCCTTTAGCGTCACTTACATGACGCGATCCTACGGCGTCATCTAACTGACGCTAAAGGAAAGCGTCTGTTAGAGGACGCGGTTAGGTTTAGGTGTGGGGTGGGGGTAGGGTACACGCGATCCTAGGGCGTCATCTAACTGACGCTAAAGGGCGCCTAAAGCGTCAGATATTGAAGCATGTCCAAATGCTTCCCAAGGCGTCAGTTAAGTGACGCCTTGGGGGTGAGAATGGGCTGCAAGGAACTAAATGTTTTGCAGCAATCCGATTAAGATGTTTTTTTCCTCTATGTTCTTCCAAGCACGCAACATAAATTTAAATAATACGCTAATTGTGAACTGCTTACCAAGCTTTACATTATAATAATTAACAAAAGTTCCACTGAGAAGGAAAATATGCTTTACAAAACATTTAAACTAAATGAATATGGAACGACCACATGGCAAGTAATTGTGTAAACTGGATCTCTTACACCACAGGGGTAAAAACTGAACAGGAGAATGGAGCTGTTCTCCTTCCACTCTGCATACTCTCTGCCTGTGGTTCCTTTGAACTCATTTCTTTCTTTTTGAACTCCTCCTGACACAATTCCTCACCGTAATAGAGAACAACAGTTGGGTTCCGGAAGTTAAAATCCCATTCATTTTCTCCATATAGGAACTGCTTTTTAACGATATTGTATAAACTTCTAGGAGCTCTGTGGTTGTTAAGCGATGGCATATGCTCCTCTAGAAGATTTTGGATTTATTTATTCATTTATTTAAAAAAAAAAAAAAAGTTTAAATCCACAGCTGAAAATCCTGAATATATATATATATTCATGACTATAAATTAATGACTATAATTTCTAAATTAATGACTATAAATCAATATATTTATATTGTACCATCATTTTTTATTCAATTTCAGACTCCGTCATTCACAGTGTTTGGAAGTATTTTAGAGTCCTTCCTAAAATAACTTAAAAACAATTGTCACTAGAACCTACATTTTAAATATGAAGAAAATGAACAGGGAAATACTTCTAGATTTTTAAAGGGGATTTTAAAGCAATAGTTCACCCAAAAATGAAAATTTATTCATTATTTACTCTCCTGTCATTCAAACCCCATACCGTATGGTCACAGCAAACTGTATCAACCATTTATAGATGTCTATGGGGACTATTTAATATCGAACAGCAATTACACTGACTGCGTCTTACAAATGCTGCCTTCGGAGGCGGCATACCATGGTAGGACCAAATCCGATGTTAGCTTCACTTCCAGGCTCCTGAAATACCTTCATCATTTTTTGAAGCAAGCACAGATTTGTCCTTTTCTGCCTTTGATATCCCACAATCCTGGGCGTTCCATTCTGTGATAGTTGAGCTAAAAAATAAAGATGGCGTCTAAAAGTTGCGTTTGGTGGTGGTCCGTTTGTGTGGAAATGTTAAATTTTTAACATCGTTTTCCACTTTTGATGCCATTTCTAGTGAGAAACTGCTATTCTAGTAATTAAATATTCACCTTGGTTATCACCAAAGCTCTTTCTGTTTTTTTTTGTTGTTGTTTTTTTTTGTCTACTTTGGCTATGTCCACGTTATGTAGGCTAACACAGCGTTTTAAAATTAAAACCATCCTTGTCCATACTGGCATTTCAGAAATATCTACGTCTACACTACACTGCCGAAAAAGCATGTCACATGACCAATCATCCACACTGTGCATATTTCAGGTCATCAGCTTGTTAGGAAAGACCTCCATGAACTAAAAGGTGCAGTGGTAATATTAAACTGTGTACTGAAGACAAACTATTGGAGAGTAGTTGCTCAAGCGGGTTGCCAGATTGAGGACACACAACAGGAACGAGCACAATTGACACAATACACTTTGGATTGTTGTTTGTGCCCCGGAGTATCAAAATACTATTGGGTAAAAATGGGCAGTGGGCGGAGTCACATGCACAGAACAAAACAAAAACAGACACTCCAAGTAAAAGCCGAGTTCACTGGGCCCAAGCTCATCTCAGATGGTCTAAAACACAGTGGAAGTGTGTGCAGTGGTCAGATGAGTCCATGTCTCAGCTTGTTTTTGGAAAATATGGACATCGAGTTCTCAGTGCCAAAGATGAAAGGGGCCATCCAGACTTTCATCAGCGACAGGTGCAAAAGCAAACATTTGTCATGGTATGGGGGTGCATCAGCAAACGGTATGGGTGACTTGCATTTGTGTGGTACCATTGTACCACTGACATGGAGGCATACATTTGGATCGTACAGAGACATAAACATCAATCAAGATGACATTTTTCCAGGGAAGCAAGACAAATATGGTCTTTCGCACCAGATGGTTCTAGGAACTAGTCACCAGGGGGTTCCCCGAGAACTAATGGTTACTATAGGAACATTTTTCTGCTTGCATTCGCACCGCTAGTAGGAACTTTGAGGTGACGTAAGCTGCGCTTGTTGTTGTTTTCCATGTTAGTAGAGTATATATATGTTTCTGGAGTAAATATATAGGCTATAATCTGTGTGTTTACTCAGCCTTTTTTTTTTGCTTGTGTTTCCATAGACAGTAAAAGAAATGGACACAGCGACCCCATAGATGTAGATGTGAAGTGAGAAACCTGTCTGACAGTTTTAAGTCTTCTAGTAGCTGTGCCAAGCAGAATCTGAATCATTCATTTCCGAATCTTGCAGAGAAGGAGAGCACGAGTAGGAGCTGTCCACGAGCAGCAAGATCAACTTTATGATTTCTCCCTTTACTTTATGTCTCCACATCCCCCCCGACTGCTTGCGAGCTTCTCCTCCAATCTATACTGTGTGATAGAGTCGCGTGTTATGACGCAATTGTTAGCCTATTTTTACAAAAACGGCTTCTACGGGGCAAAGATACAAAATAATGGTGCCTTTTTCTTTACTATAATGGTTCCGTTTCTTTAGAAATAAATGACGGACAAATGGAGTCTTTACATCTGAGGCATCCAAAGTTATTGGATCTCAAAGTGACGCCAAAATGAATGGGAGTCAATGGAATGCTAACAGCAGGTGATGGTCTGCTACAATGGCGGCCCCCAAGGGAAGCTTCAGTTTCCGGCTGATAACCACCTTGGGTGTTTCGCATGCGTTCGGCCAACCAGCGTTTACTAACGTCACGTTTCTATAGTGCTGGTTTAGATCTACTCTGAAATAGAGCAACTTAGAGTAGATACTACTAAGAAGTAGAAGTAAATTAGTTCCTCCAAAAGGAGTTTCTAGAACTAAAATCATTTCTAGTTCCTGCGCTGCGAACACGCCAAAATAGTTCTTCCGTCAATAGTTCTGAACTATGTAAACTAAAGGTTCCTCCGATGCAAAAGGCCCTGATGCCAGGTCTGCTTGTGGCTCGACAACAGAACCAGGAAGACAATACAATACTGAATTAAGTCGTAGTTTTAGTTATTTTTGGACCGAAATGTATTTTCGATGCTTCAAAACATTCTAAGTAACCCACTGATGTCACATGGACTACTTTGATGATGTCTTTATTTCCTTTCTGGACAAGGACAGTATACCGTACATACATTTTCAATGGAAGGACAGAAAACTCTCGGACTAATTCTAAAATATCTTAAACTGTGTTGCGAAGATGGGCTTGGGACGGGTGAGTCATTAATGACATAATTTTAATTTTTGGGTGAACTAACCAACTAACAAATAACAGATTCTTGATTTATTGCATTTTACAAAATGTCCCGACTTTTCTGGAAATGGCGTTTGTATATCTTGAACCGAGTGTGTCAGATAAGGGGTACACACAGCATTTGTTGGGATTCACATGCATCATCACAATTGTTGCTTGTACAAGAAAGCCAGTGCAAATGATCTAAGACTCTGAGGTTTACCAACATGGAAAAGCTCCGAATTGGACAACTGATGGTTGGATGCTGCCCACTGCTTCAGGCCTGGGTATATAAACAGGCAGAGCGGGCATGGCAGGATGTGGCTGTGTGAGGTTTGCTGACTGCATTTAAATGCCATTCATTTCCCATTTTATCAAAATACATATGGGGAAAGATTTCACATTTGGATGTTTTTTTGTCAGAAATTTCCAGCATTTGCTGCGAGGAGGAGCAACCACATAAGAAGGAAGATCGCCTGACATGAAGCTTTCAAAAGTCACATCCTCACGACAATCTGACGTAAACTGCAGCATGCTGTGTGTGACCCAAAATATGAGGTTCAGGTACGCACAAGGTGATTGCAATGAGCATATCATGCTCGTGGGATGTGGGAGGTTGAAGATTTCCTGGAACTGACTTACATATTTAAATATTTTTAGCTAACTAATTATCTGTTTTTGATAGCTGCTCTTTACTTTCTTTATGGCCTAGAGAAACAAGTGCTTGGCTTGGACATAAACAACACTCAAATGCTGTTTTACCTTTAGTAAACTCAAAGAAAAGCAGTATGAGTTCTTGTGTTTATTGCTTATGTCTGGGACTATTAAATGTGGCAATGAGCTCTATCGTATTTCACTGAGCCATGGAAGATGAAGACTGTTTCCAGACATGATCAGAGATCTTGATAGCAGGTGGAACTGATTGGTTTGGTTATGACATCAAAGCAGCAATTTTCTAGTTGAGAACAAGATGTGTTTGAATTGCATAAGCAAGTTAATAACCCTGTTCTCTTGGGACACATCATTGAATCTGTACTGACACACATGTTTATACAGGTGAAACTCGAAAAATTTGAATATCGTTCAAAAGTTCATTTATTTGAGTAATTGAACTTAAAGACGGAATCTCATTACATGCAAAGTGAGATATTTCAAGCCTTTATTTGTTATAATTTTTATAGTTACAAAACCCGCAAATTCAATATTAGAATTCAACATAAAATTTCAATAAAAATTCAATATAAAAACTTTCGCATTAATGTTAACTAAAACGTTTTTTTCCATGAACGATGTATTAATAATGTTTTTGTGCTAACGTTTTAAGAACATTATTGAAGGCCAGATTAATTTTTGAACAAACACATTATAAACGTTACTGCAATAATGTTTGTTCGGAAGAACCATGCCAGAATGTTGTATCGTTTTTTGATTTTGTTTCACATTTGTGTTTTCGTGCCTTTCATTTTGAAATTGATCTTAGTCACGTTTCTTCTAATTTTAGGAATGTATTTTCTGAGACAGCTAAACAAAAAATAATGTAATTTACCTGAGCGTCAAAGTTAAAATATTTGAATAACTATTTATTGTGTGCGGTTTCATTGTGGTTAATCGTGCACAAGTATTGTATAAACAATTTTTTATGTTTTATGTTCTAGTCCGAATACATAGTACCTGGCGAAAAGTACATGGATGACCTACTACTTCTGTGATTCTGAAGTGTGCATTCGATGGGCACTTCAATATCCCATGAACCCACGGGAGAGGCTTTTTATGAATGGCAGTGGTATGTAACAGTAACAACATGGCAGATTTAGATTTGTATGTATTTGTATTGTAGTATATGATTTCAGATGCAATGTTAGTCTCTCTGCTCCTTTACATTATTGTTTCCTTGTTACTCTACATGAATGACCGCCATTGTTTTAGTGAGTTCAAGTAATGCAGTCAAAAAAATAAACCTTTGGTCCTACACTAAACCTTTTCAAAGGGCTACCTGTGAGAAATGTTTGTACATTTGGCATCCTCCACGGGTAATTCCTCACCCTCCACCAAAGGAATCCTCACCCCTTCTGTATTCAGGAATGTTCAGCACCACACCCCGGCCCGCTCTCTGACCCTTCTGACCCTAACAGTCTATACACCCTTGACATGAAACCAGGCTTGTCACTAGACAGTTTGCCAAAAAGAATCAGACTTTGATTCCAGCCTGAGTGCATTTGAACAGATAAATATTTTGACCAGTTGACCAATATAATTGTGCCTTCAGTTTATACAGTATAAACAACCATCGGTACACCAAAGAATAAGGGGCGGTTTAAATCCTCAGAGCCTGTAGAGTCAGCAAGAATTGTAACCCATTTTATCTGCATAAATTTACATTTTCATGTAAAACAGGACCTCAGGACCATATTAGCTATCAGTTTATTTTGATTTTCATTAGATATTTAATTCATTTACTCTTTTTAGATCACCTTAGCCATCATCTAATTCTTACTTAAAGTTAATCTTTAGCCAATCTCAAATGTATATTGATTTTTCATACATTGTAATGTTGTGATGCCTAAATTCACTTGTGGTATTTAAAATGACTGATTTAAGTTTAGTATTTTATATGTAGTTTAATTAGACAAAATAGTATAGCATTTCAATATCGACCCTGTTGTTGGCCATGGCATGAACATAATTATTGGCTTATGTGTATCTATATTTGTAATATTGATGCACCCCTAATATTCAGTGTAGTCAAGGCTAGATTCTATCCATCAGTAACTATGAAAACAGTTTTATTTTGAATCACAAAAATCATTCACAATAAGATCAGGAATGTGCACTAAAACATTTGAGAGGGTTGATTTAGATTTCATGTTGACTTCTCACAGGTTCTGCTGGCTGCTAAGAAAAATAAATTCGATTCATTCCTACTCTCTTTTTCAGTGGTTATGCAGGCAAACAAATATTTTGAGCTTTGGAATGCATTCTGGACAACAGACTTTAAAAGCTCAAGGGGGAAAATCTAGTGGCACATGCAGCTCATGTTACAGTTTTCAATCCTGAGACAATCCTGTCACTGTTCAGACTCTCTAAAAGCATGTTGTGCTCGTCTATGACTCAATAACAGAGAACTGCTAGGTAAATAATGGGGCTGTGTCAGAACAGAAGACTGGACCCACATGACTAAAGCTAAGATTTTGTACACGTAGAAACCTTATTAATACCAAGTACAAATTCAAAAAGAACACAGGCAAAAACACTTACAAGACCGCAAAGGGCAAATGACTGCATTTTGGTTATTTTATTAATATGCAGTTAAGCCGTTCCATCATGAAATACGAGCACTAAATTCATTTCCGGATAATAGCCTGTTCATTTCCACTGCAAGTCAGGAAAGGCGCAAGCCTCACGAAACAGCCACTAAAGTTAACTTTTCACAAATAGATGGAAAAAATCCTTCTCCCTTGATCCAAGAAGCACTGGTTCAAAGCCAGTGAGCTGAGGCAAGGGCGTGCAGTGCAGCCAAAGAGTGCACTTTTCTCACTGTTTGAAGAATGCCATGCATATTTCTTAAAGGTCCTTGACTTTCATTGCTTTTTCCTCATCTTTCGGCCAGATGTCGGATGCATGCTCTCCGATGGTTTCTGCAGGTTCAAATCAAACTGTAAGCCCCTGAAAGCACTTTAAGAGTGTACATTTGTCTTATCTTCTATTAGCAGCATAAGACAGGGCTTGGGTTGTGTTCCAGTGGCGGGCACACCTAGATAATCATCTCTGGACAATTCTTGAATTAAGCATGAACTGGGAGGGAAAGCCCCAGTGGGATGCAAAACATTCTTGCAATTTTTTATGTCTCAGCTCTCTCCATCGGAGAGAAATATGGATAGAGACCAGTTGCACAGGAAATCAAGCCCTTAGTCAGTAGCACTCCTGTCCTCCATTTCTCTTTTCTATAATTCATTCTCTTCCTCAATGGTTCATCTTTATTATTATTGAAGACAAAAATATCTAAATGTGTTCACTAAGTGACACACTAGTCAGGGCAAAACAATAGGATGGACCAGAGTCAGTGTGAGAGAGTTTTGCACCAGTCTCTTACCCTACAATTTAAAAAAATAAAGGTACTTTATAATAGCATCTATAAAGAACCTTTAACATCTACATACAGCAAAAGTTTAATATGCTTAGTTTTATTTATAGTGGAAAAAGATTTTTAGATTCAACGTTCACTGAAAGGTTCTTTGGGGAACCAAAAATGGTTCGTCTATGGAGTCACTGAGAAAATCCCATTCTGATCTTAAGTTATTTGATATAAGACTTGCAAACGTAAACCTGTGGCATCGTGTGATGTAAGCTATCTAGCTGACTGACATGGATGTGGTTGGAAGTATCAGTTAAAATGGGCTGAAAATAATAATATTTTCAGATAGTCACATGAGTTGTGAAGTTTTCCATAGTTATCACAAATGTAAGAGTAGATTTTTTGTTGTAAAATATTTCTAGACATTTTTATAAAAAAAAAATACATACATACTTGACAGTGAATCAGTGTAAATCTACAGGTCAATGAGAATGGTGTGAATGTATCATGCTGTTTGGGTTTCAATCTTTTACCAGCAGACATCAGTGTCACCTCCACAATTGTTGTTCTGCAAAACAACATCTCACCATCATTTTCCCATGCAACAGACAGAGTCGTTCTTAGTTTCTATCCTAAATGTTTTGGCTCTGTGTATTCCGGTCAGCTGAGAGCTTTTTGTGAAACTCAGACATAATGAGTTGTATTTGAGGAATGAAATTGAGAAGCCCGATATAAATAGATGTAAACAGGCCTCAGAACGTCATTCAGCTCAAGCTCCAGGACTGTGTGTGCTGAAGATAACAGACAATACACTATATCTACTGTTATCCTGGGCACTAAATAATAGAACAGAAGCATACGATGGAATAATAATAAATGGACCAATTCCAAGGGTCCTCGCACCATCTGTGCTCAGGCCCTAAAAAAACACTGATGAGATGAAAAACACATCCAGATACAAATACCCCAAAAAGGATAGTACTTTTTTTTTTTTTTCAATTTTCACAACCCAAAACCTCACATAGATGAATGTGCATACACTGATTCAGTGCATTTCAGAAGCAGAGGCTGCACAGAGACAGCATGAATGCACTTACACAGGAATTATTTTATGTTATGCAATTGTGAATATAACTAAAATTATGAAAATATAAATATCTGTATTATAAAGAATTCTAATGTAAAAAATGACAATATAAGTACATTTTTTCAATATAATTCTGAAGCTGAATTTCATTCACACAAAAGTAAAGTGGAGCTTCCTCTGATACTAAGGTCAGAGGTGAATCAGAGTTGGAATTTTCTGTGAGCGTAAAGGTACTCATTCATCAATAAAGCAGCATCAGAGCAGAGAGAACTTTGTTGTCATAGAGAATATATTTCATTAATCACGAATAGTCTCACAGGATTCTATTTTCTTAATTATTTCGCTTTTATGCAGAATTAAACAATATACGTGCATGCTTTGCGGTGTAAAGACGCCTTAACTTTAATGCTGATCAATTTTGCATTGTGACGTAGCACCGTTTAGGTTGTTGACACGCACTTACCAACATCAGCATTGCAGAACGCCTGTTGAGGATGAACGGGGGAACAACTGCACGCTTCTGCGATCTCTCCCAACCGAAACAGTACCAGCACCACAAGTGTGCCAATACAGCTCTTCATCTTTGCTTCACTTTAATATCTGACAGCAAATATAGAGGCAGGTAGACGATCTTCTGCAGTGACAACAAAGATCCAGTCCCTCACACAGCCGAAAAGTACAATGTCCACCGCCGTTCAAGATGCCCACACGCTGAGTTTTAGTATGACTATTGCTGTTAAATTCCGAAAGGGCTTGTTGGTAATAAAGGAAGTGCACTGCTGCTCTATCTAATGGTCTTTCCAGGCTTCTTTCTTTTCCACTGCCTTCTATGGGTGTGTTCTCGTGGAGAGACCAGGTTCATGCCTTAATACTGCGCGTGGACTCCTCCCTTTCAAACCAGATTCAACCAGAGGTGGGCGCTTCACGATGAAGGTCCTCAAAAGATTTCTTTCACTCTTTCTGTCAGGACGGCGTTTTTGTATAGATAAACACATTGAACAAATCTAGACTAAATTAACCTATATTACATAATATATCGGATTGGATCAGATCTTGAAAATGGGTTGTTCAAACGGGAAAGAAGGAATCTGAAATCAGATTAGATCAGGGAATCCAATCCTAGTTTTAATCTGGATCAAACCTTCAGTTTGTGTTGTTCAAAACTTGTCAGTGGGATTTGGATAACTTTGATTAAAAAAAAAACAAAACAGGATTATCCTGATCACAACAGGGGGTAGGATTTCAAGGTGGATTTCAGAAAGAAAATGTAGTAACACTTTAAAATTGGTCAAATTTGTATCATTTAGTGTATATACTTTTATTTATATTTTGCACTTGACTTGTGTAACCGTTGTAACAGTGATAAAGTAGACTAACAATTAAGCTATTCAGTAGTAAAGTAAAAATGAAATAAAAAATTATCTTGTCCCCATTTGTGTTTTGTCTCAAAATAAGACACACTTACAGTGACCCCATGTTGGTTCTTCTACTGTACCTGTTCTTTACATAGCTGGTGGCCCACATTGTGATATGTTGTCCCATTTAGAGCACTGGTAATCCGGATTTGGTAATCTTGAAAACTGTGTATCTGGATCAGGGTGATCCAGTCCAATGTTGCTTTGAAAAACCGGCATAAAAGTAAAACGGATTACCTGATCCTGGATAGGAAAAAATGGGATTTCCAAATCCGAATCATTTTGATCCAGATGAAATGTTTTGAACAACTGGCCCCATGTGATAGTTTTGTGTGAAAAAAAGATTCATGAACAGTCTTTATTCACAAATAATCTTGTAATTTTTGGCACGTTCACCAGAGAAGTACTATAGTGTTTCATTAACAAATATTTCCTGAGTCAAACCGTTGAATCGTTGATTTCGGTTCTCAAATCCTGTTTAAATGATTCGCTCATGAATTGGACTATCTAATAAATGATTTAAATGACAGTCTTCTCACACAAAGCTATCACATGAATTCAGAAGACTTGGAATATAAAGCCATATTGGCTTCTTTTATGATTTATAATAGTTTTTCATCCTTTTGCTTCCAAAAAGCATCATGAAGCACAATGAAAATATGTGGGAGGCTACTGTGATCCTTTTCTCATTCTGTCACTATAATAATAGCCCATATAAAGTAGAATAAAACGTCCTTTTTCTTTCTGCTTTCTTTTTTTTATCCACGCTCTTTGAACCGTAATGCGACAATAAAAAAAAAAACTTATTTCTTCATATTAATACACAAAAGCACACCAGAGATACTGAATAGGGAACATTAGCTGCTATCACATCTACAAGGAATTTGCTCTTGTAGTCATAAACCTACTGAAGTCTCTTTATTGTTTCTCTTCCTACTCAGAACAGCAGTAAAAGGCTCTTTGCTCCCGCGTCTGCCATGAGTCTGTGTCTGCAGCTGGCTCACTCTCATTGTTTCCACTCTGACTAGAGGGAAAAGCAAAAATACAAAATGTGCTGCTCTGAGAGAGAATGAAGTAAAATAAATAAATTAATGCAATGGTTGGAAAATCTCATGGCAAGTTTGTTGGCAACGCCTCCATCTTAATGATGACATCACCACTCTGGCTGTGGCTGCATAGCCCCTGTCAATTTAAATGTCACATGACCTTGTTTTTTATTTCAGTTGTGCATTTTTAAACAAAGAGATACGTTAAAAGAGCACAGAGTCTTAGTTTATCATAAGGCCCAATCTGAAGACACACATCCTTGAAGATAGTCACCTCTGTTGTACTAGTTTTGATTGAGTTCTAGAAGAAAAACTGGTATTGACGCTGTGCTTTTGTGAAGGAAAGAAACTTTGTGACTTGGTCTGCTGTTGCGTGTTTGATGGTGTGCAGCACAGACAAAAGCAATTTAGTGTCTGTGGTAATACTTAACAAGGAAACTATGTCAAAAATGTGTATGTGGTGCCCAGAAGGAGTGTTTTCCTCATTTTTTTTTTTTTTTTTTTTTTTTGCATCCCTTGCAAAAAAAAAAAAAAAACAACTCAAAATTACCCAGAGCTATACAATGAAACACCAAGCTTTCTTGTGATGGCCAATTTATAAACAGTGGCAACAGTGAACTCATCTGCGCATCTATATGGAATATTTACATAATGGTTTTTTAAATTACAGTCTGGTTTTTCTTAAAATACGACTGCATTATTCCAACAGAGGTTTTCTTATGAACATAGCAGGGTTATTGTCTGGGTCTGTGTGTTTGGAATAACAATTACGGCTTCTGTCAATCACTAAACAGTTACCAATATGTGAGGCTGCAGACATACAGGAGATGAGAATAAAAGCAGAAGAGCTTATGTGGGCCAACTGTTTAATTTATATTAAGATTAAATCCTGTAATTAGATGTATCATCCTGAAAATAGGCAGTATTTAATGTGCAACAGGTAATCTTGGAAGTAAAATTATATGCTTAACAAAATAATGCGTAGGAGAAATTACATGTTTTAAAACTACACCAACATAATTTTACATTTAAAAAAGACAGAATTTTTTTTTATTGTATTTATCTGGTGGGTGACAATAACAACTGTTAGCATTCAAGTTGCAAATGCATGGATGTTTTATTTTATTTTAATAATTATTATTATTATCATTTTTTTTTAATCTACACCAAAATAATTTTACATTTGAAAATGACAGCAAAAAAAAAAAAATATATATATATATATATATATATATATATATATATATATATATATATATATATATATTATTGTATTTATGGTTTCTGCGTTAACAGTATAATGTTTAGCATTCAAGTTCCAAACCCATGGATGATAATAATAAAAATAAATATATAAAAAACGTTTTAATGTAATCTAAAAGTGACTTAAAAATAAATAAATAAAAAATGTATTTAATGCAATGTAAAAGTGATTTAAAGGGTTACATTCAAACCATTTGTGTAATTTCAATCTCTCGAAAGGTTAGGGAGACTCCTGCTGGACAGAATAAAAAAAACCACAGAGGACATACTACAAGAAAATCTAAATAAAATAAAATAAAATAAAAAAGAATATAAATAAAATAAAATTTTAAAATGAAATACAAAATGAAATGAAATAAAATGAAATAAAATAAAATAAAATAAAATAAAATAAAATAAAATAAAATAAAATAAAACATTTGAATGGGAGACAGATATTTGTTTTTTCACATCACTAAAGTGTCTGGCTGCGTCTAAAAACCCAGTCAGCGTTCTTTTTTGCGCGCTCATGATGCCTAGAAATTATATGCTGTCTATGTAGGCGACTCACTAGGTTTTCAGACACGGCCAAATGTGTGTGTACAGTTCTCCGTGAGTGGAACAGAAGTAACCTGGAAGAGAAAAGAGCAGCGCAACTGACAAATGATGTTGAGTGTGTTTGGCGGAGGAAGACTAGAGCTGTCTGTGTGAAACACCGCTGCAGGATGGACGCGGACGATTATGGTAAGTTTATGTCATTAAAGTTTTACATGACTGAATAACGTGTTAAGACTGACAGCAGCGTGTCAAAGTGCATTATTGTGAAAAACAATGGCAGATAAATAGAAGTTTGTGTTCAATTGGAATCCAAACGAGACCAAACGGACAGGTCGATGCTAAATAATAAAGCAAACATTTGCATACTAGCAGTGACTTATTAAAACACGATGTTTGTTAGTAGGGACACCATGTTGACAAGACAGACACGTTGTTGACCCAAATATTTGGTTTGTGTGCACCTATTTCTGTTCATATGTAGGCCTATCTTTTTAAAGCTAAAGTTAGCCAAGGATTTGTGTGCTTTGAAAGAGTCATCATAAATTCAGATATGTTGTTGTGTTATATGAGGATGACCCAAATTGATCTCATTCCCTTAAATGCTGTTTATACAGTATATCAAAAATATGTGGTTTGAGGTTTTTTATGTTTAATGTAGCCTACCTTTTAAAACACAAAATTCTTCAAATGGTGTATGTTTCTATATTGCGCCCACACTCACAGTAACATATTTTTGCCTTTTTCATTGCTTTTTTTGTTTTTTTGTAGAATGTCAGAGTAGCAGAAATGATGTTACAGGATATCCTGAGTGAAAACAACAGACACACCACAGAGCTTTTGAAGAGTGGTTAAATGTCTGTTTTTGTACAAGAGTGAAACCTGTTTAAAAGCAGTGAAAACAAAGAAGCGCTAGAAGTTTGTACCAAACAGTTTTCCTAAAGTTTCCCGAAGTCTTGTTTAAGACAATGAAATGATTTAACGAGCAGCAGGAACTAAATGCACCGCACCCACCATGAATTCACACTCTTAGGGCTATATTTTGTCATTTCCATAACAACATTATAGAAATGACTGCTCATTTGTCCGTTAGACTCTATTGTTGCACTTCTTTATGATTTGAGTGTTTTGTGGTCTTGTTGGTAGTCGCTGTGTATAATTATGAGTAATGAGTGTCACTCAAAGTTCACTTCTTAGATCTGTCAGACAGACAATAAAATAGTGATGATTAGCATTAGCGTGTGTCTGAAGTGGCTTATTAACAAAAAAATAGACTAATTCTGTTTTAATTTAATTGTAGTTTCTTTCATATTTTTTGCAGTAATATTTTAAAGACAGTTGATTTAATATATGTTGTGTACTTAAGAAAGTGTTATATGTCAGTGGGTCTGTGTGCATCTCACTTGCTATAATAAAAAAGGTCAATTTCTTATGTTCTATTACTTTTTTAACTTTCTATAATGTGAAATTTTGCTCTTTGAACATGAAAAAGGTCTGCAAAGTTACAAAACACAAAGTCCGTTCCAAAGGGAGTTATTCTCAATATCAATGCGCAATGTTTCTGAATTCCCTGAAATGCCTTGATTGTAGTCTTTCATTTTTTTACAGGAATGAACACGTCACTATATTCCTCATTTAAATAAATCCCCTCCAAGGCATACGAAAAGAAAAAAAAAAGAGTGAGGCCTGAGGCGTTTTTAATACCAAGTACGCAAAGTTCGGTGACTGCAAATGGTACAGCAGTGTTCTTGATAGCATCACTCAGCTCGGTCTGGGTACTCCGGTTATCTCTGTACAGTATTAATATTTTAGGCACCAATAAAATGAGCATTATATCGTGTTATAGTGTTTGTATAGTGCATGTTATAAAACACTACTCTGTTAAAAACTAGTTCTAGTTAAAAACTTTCGATTATGGTTAGGGCCATGACATTTCAAATGAGTTGACCAATCACAACACTGGTCTAGCTGACCAATCAGAGCACATTGCACATTTTGTAAGGAGGGGCCTTATAAAGACAGGAACTAAACAGAGCTTTAATGACGAGAGGTGCTGCAACAATGTAAAATATGTGAAAAATAATGTTTGTTTTTTACTTTCAACACAACCTCTCTTGATCTTTCCCTTTTTATTATCTTTTTATTTAATTTTTCCTTTCTCTCACTGTCTGCAGCAGCTTATCAGTTTTGATACATGATTACTGATAACATGTGTTGAATCATATAAATCTTTTTGAATGAAAAAGAATGTCTGGAGTGTATTTCCGACTGACTGCATGTTCAGAGGCAGAGTTTTCATCATGCACCGATTTGTAGCAGTGGTCTTTTCAGTTGTGCATAAGTTAATTAGCTGTTAAATGCTAGTTTTACACCTCCCTGCCAGTGAAGAAACACCAAATGTCAGTTCAGCTTCTAAAATGATCATTTTATCTACCGAGCAGACTTGTGAATGTGGACAGGTGTGGGACTGGGATATATCTCTCATTACCACGTTTTCAGCTGCAGACGTGGCAAAGTGTCACATCCAGGAAAGAGCAAAGCTCCACAGGAAACCTCTGAGTGTGTCCTCGCTTTACCTCTTTCAGCTGTCACTCAATGATGTTAACTCCTCCCTGGCAGGCTGTTGCTCCAGTTAGATACAGCAAGAGTTTGAACAGAGGTACTCTCTCTGCCAAACTTTCTGCTGTCTGTGCATTTTGGGGTTTACTTGTTTACAATGATGACCGCACGTATAAAATCCAATTTTAGCTTAATCTAAAGTTAAAACTACCAGTGTCCTACTTTTCTGTCCACCACTTGAGCAGGCTCACGTTGACAAACATATTCTAAATTAGTTTCCAACTAAGACATCCATGTTAGTGTATATAAATATTAAATCATAAAAAAGTTATATATGGAAAGAATACAAAACCGATTGATGTACACAATAGTCTGATTTCTAAATGCAGATGAAGTGATGGAGTTTAGGTTTTGTCACAAATTGTGCACTAACACAAAATGACCAGCAGATGGCATCTATTTCTACAAAATATCCAGCTCATAAATATAGACAAATGATCTAATAATCCACCATAAACCATGCCACTTTTTTTTTTTAAATACCCTTTAATGGGGTGAAAGGTCACAGTAAGAAAGTGTTTTTTTCCCCTCAGAAACAAGTGCTTAAAAAGGGAAATAATTTCTAGAATTTGATTTTCTTTATTCAGTATAACTCATTAAAAAATATGCAATGATGATGAATGAGGATTTGGCAGATATTCTAACATAAAAAAAAAATGTTTTGGCATACAAATGCATAAATCATTAATCTCTTAAATATTAGGTTCAGTATCCTGCTCTCTTAAAGGGTTAAAAGCGAGGAAAATAGAGAGATTAACTGTAGTGCCTAAATGATCTGAGTTTGTTCCTGGTTGGCATAGTGACCGCTCTATGTCATGATGCTTGGGTTTTGTAGGGGTTTTGTTGGTCATTGAGTGTGCATTTAAGTGCTAAGCACCTCTCATGCTTAAGCGTCGCTCTGCTAGCGAGACCGAGGCTGCAGTAGCTTGTGCTTCTGGTTCGTAGGCAGGTCCATTGAGTTTCATCTGGGATTCTATAGTCATTTATCTACAGGCCCTGCCTGGAGTTTACACACCTCCCATTCTGTAATCTCGCTAGTCACCAAAACAAGGTTCATCAAACCACATGGTTTTTGTGTCATCATCATATAGTATATAGAAAAGCTGCATGCATTTTGTGGAATAAAAGATGGTGTATATTTTTACACTATATGGTAGGTTTAGGAATGTCATTGTCATCACTTCGTTTTGTGAATCCTCTGGGTTTTCCAAGCACATTAAGACTGAAAGTTTGGGTCAGGGATAACAATCAGAAAAGTACAACTTTTTTTAATATGATGTTTGTTTATATACAAAACTGAAATCTGTCTTGATAAAAATCAACCTATAGGGCAAGTCAAGTTGACAAAACGCCTACAGTATAATGTGATTTAAATCATAGATAAATATTACAAAGTTAAGTTCACTGCAGTGTTTGTTAAATTGTTTACTTGGAATTAAGCTCACCTTATGGCTTCCATCATTCACCCTTCCTTCTCCATGCACCCTTTGATTTAATCCACAAAATATTGTTGTTTTTCTGCCTTCTAATGTCTCTCTAGCACTCTCCCAGTCTCTCATTAATCTTAAGCTCCAGAGAAGCAGAACTCCTCAAAAGACTGATCTGTTTTAAGATCAGCTGAGATGAAACCGCAGCTTTCTTGCACAGGATGACTGGGGCTTGAAATATGTTAGGTCAGTCAACCAGCCTCACAACCACCCATTTTTGAAAGGGTTAGATACAATCTGCCATGATCAACTACTGGAATAGATCATCCCATAAAGATAAAGACTTTAATGATCTATTATTCGCAGAATTTGAATGTTGTTGTTACTACTTTAATGGTGGAGGAGTAGTTTATGCTTTCTCAATAGAGCCTCAATTGTTTATTTAGTTCATATTTTGGAGCTTAAGAAGTAGATTTCATTTATGTTAGTACAGTACATTACAAGTTTAGCAAAGATCTCAAGTATGTCATCATTTACTGACCTTCATGTCATTTAACTGTTGTTACTTTGTTCCTTCTCCAGAACAGAATGAATTGTGAATAATGTACTGATCACATTTTCATGCTGTTACTGTACAATAAATGGAGACAGGAGGTTTCTGAACCAAAAACCGAATCAGTCACAGTCATCAAGATGTCAAAATTTTCATTGAATCAGGGCGTAAAACTTTTTGTGGTTCTTGGAATAAAGAAATGAATGCAGGTTTGGAACAACATGAGGGTCAGTAAAAGATGACACAATGTTAATATTTTGGAAATGTTTTTTTAAGCGTTATCACATAAGGGTTGTGCGTGTGTGCGTGCTTACTTATTTTTCTAAACTGGTCCATCCCTATATGGATGACGAAGCCGCGGATATCACAGATGTTAAATGAAAGCTTTTACTGCTGGCATATGATGCTAAGTTGGCTTGGAAATGGCATCTCATTACTGCCATATTGCTCTTCTACACTTATCTTCCTTTGAACCATATTTTTTGTATTGTGTGCACTTTCATTGTATTGCTTTGCTTGATAAATATTATCAGTAATTTCACCTAATGTACAATGTATCCACCTGGGAACAGAAATGATCATAATGCGGGGATACTAAAAAGTCTGGCTCATCACAACAGTCTGGATTTGTGGGACAGTTCATTTGTGCTTCTGTTTTTGCACTGCAAATGAGCATCAGAAAGCCATCCATTATAATGTCAAATCAAGTCAAGTCACCTTTATTTATATGGTGCTTTTTACAATGCAGATTGTATCTGACCTGGATTTCCTTCCGGGTCAGTTTTGAGGGTGTTTGTGCAAAGGATCTTTTGTTGTTAGTTTGGTTTTAGCATGGCTGCAGATTTTGACAGTACTATGGCTTGTTTGAGAGCTTTGGCACAGACATTTCATGGAATGTCTTAGGTCTTGATGTTTGGGTAAAGCCATTGCTGACTAACCTTTCAAATGCATGTCATTTTCCTCTGTTCTTTTCTTTCCCCTAGCTACAGCCTGCGGGCTATACTCTCAAGTGTTCAATTAAAAAAATTGAAAAAAGAGAAAGGAAAAATCTTTTATTTCTCTATAGTCCTGAGTCACTGCAAATATATAAGGCTGTGAGCTGTCTTGTTTGTTGGTGACGTTGAGAGGATTAAATTATCCTGATTTGCTCAGCTGTGCTTTTCTTTTTAAAGACCTTCAGAATTCATTAAACTGATCAAAACAAAAATGAGACAAAAGAGACACAATAGCCATGTTATTTTTTTAGAGGAAAAGAGAAGGACAACAAAACTTTGTGTTGTGTAGTATTGGATAACAATTTGGTATGATCAAATATGATCTTTTTAAATACTGTATTATGATCCAAGAATGATCTCCATTGTCCTTGAGAAAGATACATAATCCCAAATTGTTCCAAAAGCATCGTATCTGTAATAAGGGTGCTTTTTAGTTTCAGCTAACTGTCTTATTAATAATTTAATGGCTAATGTTTTTCATGTTAACTATAATCTGAGCGTTATAAAAGTCTTTAATCTCACTCAATTGGTGGAAAGTGCCAGTGCCAAATCTCCAATCTATCTAACCGCAATCTAACACGTTCAGAAATGCATCTCAGGGAAAGAAACAAATCAGAAAGAGTTCCAAATAGTGTAGTAAGTATAAGTACGGAGTATTGTGGATAGGTCTGATTGGAATGGTGATAAATACATGGGTGGAAAGAAAGCAGAGGAAGGGTGTCAGAAGATAAAATGAGGATAGTGAGCTGGAAAGGATTGGGTGGACTTTCCAACAGGATCTCCCAATCGTCTCCCCTCTGAGATCACTTTTATGGATGTTCCCAGATGGCATTACAGGTGCAAAATATTGTCAAATATTATGGTTTATGGTTTAAAGTGTGTTGTATATTAGAGGAAACTTTTATTTTGAGTTCAGAGAGTTAAAATAACATTTTCAGGGTGAAATGTCATGCATACAATCAGGCTGCTCTTCATTCTAAAAACATGTATTTTTGGAAAGCTGAGATTGTTATTTGCGGGTAACGTTCTGTTCCTGTTTCATGCCACATGACCAGTAACAAGTCAGCGATATTCAGCCGTCTTATGATTTAACAGTTATTGCACAAAAACCGTTTCTTTTAAGTCATGCATGCTTTTTAGAAACATCGAAATTGCAGCAAGATTTTTCTCGTTTACAAAGCCCTGCGTGAATCTTTACAGAATATAATGATTTTCATTATGAAAGACTTTTCATTGTCATTCATTCTTAGAAGAAAAGGTTCTCTAATCTTGAAGTGTTCTGTCAGGGACTTCTCATAATGTGGTCATTTTATGGATTTAGTTTTAATTTTTAAATGAAACAAACTGCATGAGAACTTACTTTATAATTAGGGAAAAAAATGAAATAACCGTAATTTAAGACATTTCTCCTGTATAGAACCTTTTTGGCATAAAGAGTTCTTCAAAATTGAGTCTAGAACCTTCTATATATTGAACCTCTCTTTCTAAGAGTGAATGAAACAGTAAAGGATTGCATTAAGTGCTCTTGCCGCTATACGGACAAGCAATTACCGTTGACAAAAGCACCAATTTGGGTGCATGTGGGTTTCAGAGGGTCTCAACCTAACATAATGTACACGTGTCTGCAGGCGTACATTTATAGATGGGGTGGGTGATCTTGTGATTCTCTTTGAATAAACATATACTTGCCCTTCAAAACCACGCATGGCTCAGATGCCTGAAATGGTTGAGCTCTGACTAAATTGCCCCCTGAGCTTGTGGGAGTGAGTGGGGAGGTGTTCTGTGAGCTGTTGATGAATCTGTGCGTTATGTCTATGTAAATCCTTCTCTACCAAAGCTGTTTCAGCAGCACCACAGCAGAGACTTTCACATTTAAAAGGGTCGTAGACAGAAACACAGGGGGGAGCTTAGAAAGCTCTGCATGGTAAACACAAAGTGGCAGTGAGTATGGAGAGAGGGAGAGAGAAGGAGGAGAGACTGTACAAGGAGAGAAGTCAGTGAGTGAGATTGCAAGACCAGCACGTATCAAAGCAGAGAGCAGTGCTGTGGATCTTTGCTTTGGAATCTGTCACACGGGAAAACCCAAAGGAAAATTAATGATAAAGAGGAGCGTTATATGAGTAACAGTTCTGCTTTCGGACAAAAGGGGAAGTAGCTTGTGTTTTCTCTCTCGTCGCTCAGTCGCACACTCATCAGAGTGATACAGGGACAGTTGAGCTATGGGGACGGTAAGCGAACTCTGTGCGTCCAGCTTCCAGGCGTTCCTGTGTCCTACGGTTACCCCGGCTCCTCCAGCAGGTGGGTCTGTCATCATGTGCATGTACTTGGGAATTACATCCATTCAAAATCTGGGATTTGTCTAAAACTGTTTAAAGGGATCATGAAATGCATTTTCAGATCTTTAAATTGTGTTCTAGAGGTTAGCTTATGGAGTTAACAAAGTTTTTTTTTGTAACCAAAAAAATTATTTCCACCCTCATTTTCACTATTTCAAATAGACTGTTTTGGGGGACGTTACCTCTTACAGAAACACAAGTAAACACTACAGTGTCAATGAAAATACTTGCTTTCTTCACACTTTATTAATATTAAACTCTAGATAACAATGTTCAATAGAAAACATTGTTAATCCATGTATACTGATTTATTAGCAGTAGGGCTGGGCAACAATTAATCGTGATTAATCGCATCCAAAATAACAGTTTGTGTATACATAATATATGTGTGTACTGAGTATAATTATTTTGTATATAAAAATTCACACACATGCATGTAAAATATATATTTAAGAAAAATGTGTTATTAATATAGAAAATATTAATATTTATATTTAATATAAATGATGTATAAATATATATATACATGCAAATATTTCTTAAATATATACATGCATGTGTGTGTATTTATATATACAAAATAATTATACACACTACACAAATATATATTATGGCTTTTATTTTGGATACGATTAATCACGATTAATCGTTTGACAGCATTCTAACAGTGATACACTTGGTCTCCTGATAGCATTATATGACATTATTATTACAAACACTCTTAAAGATTATTAATAAATGTACTTGTGTGTTGCCTCAGAGGACAAACATGGCCCTGCCATACTGTAGATTTCAACAAAACATATTTAGAAAAACAGGCAGCATGTTGTGCATCATTATGAAAACCATCTGGTGGTGTGAAATAACTCAAACAAATTAACTTTCTCGTTCAATTGCTTGAGATCATCAAAAGAAACTTGAGTCATGTATTCGTAATAGTTTCTGAACAGTTTTGGAGGTGTAGCTTGTCTACATCCAGGGTAAGGATACCGTCTGGCGGTCTTTTAAACATTCTCCCACAGCAGTACCACTCTTTTGACTTGAGTTAATAATAGCACACCTTCTTGATATTAACCTCTTATGTGTAAATAAATGTCAAGGACCTTTGTGATGCAATCATAGCTGGAACCATCTGAGATCTGAGTAAAGTCACGTGCAACTGCATGTTAAAATAGTGTTGTTGCCGTGGTGATAAAAAGTGTCCCTGGATCGTGAAAGTGTTGGGTGGAGAGACGGAGCTGCCGTCATGCTCATGCAATGTGAGACGAATCGTTTGTTGTGTTGATGGAAAGTTGCTGGGTTGTCAGAAATGGTGTTTAAGATACAGTTGCAATACTAATAATAGTGTCTCTGTGGGATGATTGTGAGAACTGAAACGTCCACCTGTTGCCCACTGACCTTCAGTCGTGTCCTATAGCAATATGATCAGGCTGCAGTGTGGACTTTGTCTGCACTGTTTTTTACTGTAGTCCTGCATTCCTCTTTTTGTGTGTGTTTATTTGTTTGTTTTTACACTCTCGGTGGGTTTGTGCGTGCTTGTTGCTCATCAGTGTGATTTGTGTGAATTAAGCGTTGGAGCTGCTGAGAGAATCACTTGGTGAGAATGAAGATGAGAAACGCTAAATCAGGGTGAGAGAGAGAGAGAAATATGAAGGGGTGGGATTGATGAAGACTTCTTGGTTGATTTTGTTTTAGGCATCATAATAAGAGAGAGAATAAATGAAGGGATTAGATCTGTGGCTTTTAATTTTAGATGGATTTTGTCTTCCTCTTTTTTTTTCATCCCATCTGTCAAAACTCTGTGATAAAATCCCCTTATGGTCCCAAAAGAAAGCACATCCAAAAACACAGCGACAACTTGTTTTTGGACAGAATCTCTTATTTATGTAATAGAGCTTTTCCTAACAATTGTAGTAAATCGCAGAGATGTATTTAACTTAATGGTTGCTCTTCATTGCTCTTAAATTCATTGCTCTATGGCGCAAAATGAACCTATTTGGTCTAATTACATTGGTACCTAGTCGACCGTTCTCTGAGATTTGTTTTCATGATAATCAAATGTAAAAAAAATTATCTCGTGCCCCCATTACTAACGTTATAGGCTACTCTAAACAGTTTTTAGAGATAAAACTCTTTACATTTGATTATCATGAAAACAAATCTCAGAGAACAGTTGACTCGGTGCCAATGTTTTATTAGGCCAAATGTTATTTTTGCGCCGGTGGTCTCTCTTGTGTTTCCTGCAAGTTTATTGTCTCGGTTGTTTCTCCTTGGGAGAAATAAAAAATGGAGAAAAAACTAGAAAAGAAAAGATTTGCTTTTTCAGGTAACTTGGGGTTTATGAATCAATTAATTATTCACTCAACCAAATCATTTAAAACGCTGATTCATTTGGAATCCAGACTGTGAATTGCTTTGATATTTGATATTATTTAAGTTAACGGAGCAGAAACACATGAAGTAATTGGGAATATTGTGCCTAAAATATGAGTATTTATGATTTGCATATTGAACTATTGAAAGCAATATATCACACTTGCAAAATGCTATTGCACTTGCGCCATTTTGCATAAATACTGGATGATTCAATAACTGAAAATACATATGTATTATGTACATGGGTTCACTGGCGGCTGGCACTGTGCCCTTGTTTTATTGTTATAGGCTACATAAAGGATTTAAAGGTCCCCTGACATGGGGTTATTTTATTATTTTATAATGTTTCCTGGGTAATGTTAGTATGTTTTTTAGATCAAAAATAGTCATAATTTAGAAATAAAAGGCATTTTTCCTAGCCTGATTTTATCCTCTGATTTGAACACTCTGTTTGAAGGGGCGTGTCTGCTGTGGGAGGTAACCTTTCCCCCGTATGACGTCATACAGAGGAGATTCAAGATCAGCCCATGTGAGCTGCAGAGAAGAGAAAGATAGCCAAAGCTCGGTTTACACCGATTGAAAATTCTAGACACGAGGGGACCAAATACAGGCTAGGGGAACTAATATTAATATTAAAAACCTTAGAAAATTAAAATTTCATGTCAGGGGACCTTTAATGATTTTTTTTTTTTTTTTGCAAGGCAAAAGAGTTAAGGATCTTTAATGCGGAAATAGTGACTTCTTTTTCTTATATACTGTATATGGATGCTTTGAATCCATTTTAGGAAGTAATTTGTCATGAATCATCACCAAATCACATGGACAGGAAATGCAATCCATCCTTTTGCATTTTCTGTCATTTCTCCAGAGAGTTTGGCAAACTACAGCATTTTTCAATCCAGTGAAATGGGAAGTCATTTACTTTGTGTGTATTAAGGGCTGTTCGCATAATGACACTGAGCCCAAATAGACAAATACTGTGTGTGTGGAAAGCTGCTCTCCTGTTCTGCACTGAATCCATCATAGACATTTCATTCTTGGCTGATCATTAATTTAAAAACAGCCTCTCGGTATCACTGTGACTGTAGTGTTATTATTAGTAGTGACTTAAGTATAAGATGATGCAAAGCATCAAGATTTATCAAGACTTAGATTTATTTCTAAGCTATTTTTTTACATGATAAAAAAGTTAACAGTCCTTGGAACACGGCTGTATTTTTTTCTTTCTTTGGAGAAAGGTGCAATTGAAAGGCCCATTCCTCCTTAAAGCTTTTTACTGTAAAAGTGCTGGCCTGTGTATTGAGAGACCGAGAGATTTCACATGGTGTAAAAAAGCCTTCTTCACTTAAAAGTCACTCCAAGTCAGAAATAAGAATGGTACAAAGGAATAATAAAAAAAAATGAGCCAGGAAGTGTGAATGTGTGAATGTGAAAATGGAGAGGGATATCGTGAAACTATTATTCAGTGAGGACGAAGTATATTGCGCATAAGAGATTGAGTTTCATCTGTTCAAGCGCACACTGTGAATTAATAAGACGCCATGGGCGGCTCAATGATCTCTAATCGTAATTAGTCAATAAGTCAATCAAGCTTTCTCTGAATGAGTAGTGTTTTATTATTATCACCTCCAAATTCACATCTTAAAGAGAAATTTAATGTCCGATATACAGTATGTGTATTTGTGTTTCGTTCATAAAGTTTCCATTAGAAAAGCTGATTTCCTGTAAACAAACAATCTCAAATGCCATTAATGCAGAAATTGTGCATTTTCTCCAAATAAATTTGAGAACATCTTTTTCTCAAAATATATTCATACTAATTAGGACTGTAATGATTTTGGGGGAAAAAATGTAATTGAGTTTTTTTTTTTTTTTTTTCTTGATAAAAGTTGTGACTGCAAATGAAAATGATTTTAAAATTCAAAGTTTGATGTGCTTGTTTGTAGGGCTGCACAATTTGGCCAAAATTATTATATAGCCTATATGTTATTATATAAAGATATAGCTATAATAATTTATTATTATTATTGCTATTATATTATACACATACTTGTGTGTATACATATGCAGGCCACAATAAGCTGCAAGATGACAATGCGTACTTGCGTTGCATTATGAATTGCATTCCAATACATTCTGTAATGCAACAGAATGTGAAATCAAGCTTGCATAACATCTGTCCACGTTGCTGGAAACAGCCTACTCATTGTTATTGCTGCATATTAAGCTGAGATAGTAGTAAGTATTTTTAACACCACAAAAATGAAACACTTCACCTTTAGACTGAATACACACTGCTGCTCTCAGAATGAGCCTCACAACAAGCCTCTACACTTGAACCAAATTTGACCTGACAGTTTTGCCCAATGCAACCTATTCATGCAAATATATAAAAACTCTTCTTTTTCAATACACACATACTGTATTACAGTGTTGGTTGAATTATTGAATTATGATTATTAATTTGGAGAGAAAATCCCATAATATATAGATGCACACAAGGTCCAAAATTAACACTCACAATAAATGAATTAAAGATGTATAACAACTTTTTTAAATAAAATTAATTATATGTATTTGTGTGTATACCACAAAATTATTTTAAAATGCCATATGTTATTATAAATGTCATACAATGAGAAAACATGTGCTTATATAGACATATAGACAGCAGGAAAAACAAATTAGTAATGAGAAACTTTTTTTCATTATGCGTCTAAAATTGTATGACTGAATGACAATGAAATGAGTGTGAAATTACCATTTTAAATAACCTACCAGGCACACAGTTGGAATGAGATATATGCTTTAGAACAATCGAAAGAAGAGCGAATGTGACTATAGCGTAAAGGGGTTATGATGAGGAGAAGGAGTGTGTGAGTGGATAGAGGTGTGAGAAAAGTGAAGTGACTCATTTTTGGAATTCATTCTGTGAGCCCATATTATCATGCTGGAACCAAGTGCTGCCCACTCATGGGTCTCCCATGATGTCGGTGTGGTGGCCCACCAGTTCTTCTGAGAGAGTCACCGTCTGTGATGGTAAACAGTGAAGGACAAAACAAATCTTATTTACATCTCTCCTTCTAGCTCTTTTCCAAAACCTAATGAGCCATGTATGTGCCTACACAGGCCTCTGCTTTCTGTGACAGACTGGGACCTCAGCTGAGTGAGTTTTGACACTTTTTTTAGGAATTCATACAAATAGCATTTTGCATCTATTCTGAATCGATTTCAATGTAGACTTTGTGTTGAGATTACGATTTGCTTAGTTTTGGAACTGTGCTTTTATTTCTATATCATTACATTTCATTTTCTTCCTAGTTCTCCAGAGTCTGTCATTGCCTCTCCTAAATCAATTATGCCTGGGCTCTCTCTCTCTCATTTATTGCATCTGCTTGACAAGTTAAAGGCACAATATGTAGGGTTTTTTGCCACAAGAGGGCGCAGTTTCCAACAATAACAAAGGCGTAGGTTGATGATGCAGTGATGAGCTGAATGATGAGACTTGCGGTCAAGGTTATGAATCTATGTTTATGGATGAGTGCAAACGTTCATGTTTTTTACATTACAGTGATATGAAGCAGGTCGCGATTGCTAAAGAGATCGATATCACACGCGAGTCCTGCGGATATAAAGACATAACATTTATTTCTTTGGAACTATCCGCAAGTGCTGGATTACTCACTCAGGTCAATTTATTAGACAAATTAAACTTGTACGGGAACGCAGCGCTGCTTCACTTGGTCTAACGTTACAATATCACACTAATTGGATTTAAATGTGTTTTTAAACGTGTATATGTTATACTATGTGTTAGTTTGTTTGCTATACGAAACTAGCAGTAAAGCTAGATCAACATTAGAATAAAATACTGACCATATTCTGACATTTTGTTGTGTTGTGCTAACGTTATATAAAATTGATTTGTTTTGCTCACCTGTCTAATAAAGCTGTCAAGTGACTCGTGAAGCGCTGTCAAGTCCAAGTTAGTAGCGGACGTGGAGCTCTCCAACGCATTCTCATCCTTTAGCGTCATTTAGAACGCTATATGACAAAACGGCGCTATACTACGCACATGGCACCCGTTATCGTTAATATAATACGCGCTGTGATGGTTAGGTTTAGGTGTTGGGTAGGGTAGGTTAGGGTAGTTTCATATTACGCAAAAGGATTTATGACGCCTTGGGTTCACGTGAATATTAACGATATAGGGTGCCATGTGCGTAGTATAGCGCCGTTTTGTCATATAGCATTCTATGTGAAGCTAAAGGATGAGAAATTCTCAAAATCCCCAAACTGACATTGATCCTCATTTTAGTTCTCCTTGTTTGTCCCAAAGTCTGCTTGCCATGGTCTATGTTTGAAAGAAACAAGAACTGTGTGCCGCTAAACGTTACGCACTACGCAGTTGTCTACAGTACGTCTGGTTACATCATGCTATGGCAATATGAACGGAAACAAAGCATAGCGCGGATATTGCGTCATTGACAGGCGACATTTGCCACTTATTTAAAATTGGAATTTCTCTGAAATAAAAAAATCTTTGGAGACTTTTGAGATGTTAGTACACAACTGGAGGAAATATATCACACTGTGCAAGTGATTTTTGGATATTTTATAACATTTTAGTACATAGTGTACCTTTAATATCCAACTCCTGTCCAAAAATCTGTCCTTCATTAAGTTCATTTCCACGTCTTAAGGGATGAGCAGGGGAGAGTGGAAAAATATACGCAGTAATTTCATCTAAAACAAGTTGCCTCTTCTCAGAGCCGTAAATCAGTAGTTAAAAAGTCTTATAAAAGTTGTGTTGATTTGTATAATTGTTACATTAATCACTTCATTTCCATCATTTAATTTCAAAGCCTTCTGATGTCAAGTTATACAGTAAGCTTTGAGTGAAAAAATGGGCTAGAATTTAGTTAATGGAATAATCTATTGATTTTCCACTTCATTAAGCAAACAAATCATTCAGTCCAGTTTTGTAAACTAAATCAAACTATTTAAACTCATTTAGCAATCAGACTTACACTTCTGCTTTGGTTTTCATTGGTTCAAACTTTGAATTAGGTACTTTGATTGACCACTTGATATGTATATGGTGTTTTTATTGTCATTTTTGGACCTTGACACCTCAATCCACATTAATTTTCACTCATATTCAAATGGCCAGGATATTATACAGATGAACCTGTTGTGTTCTGCAGAAGAAAGAAAGAGTTTAAAGATTGTTCACCCTGTTGAACGGACCTTCATTTTACACTTCTGCAATAGGCCCATAGACCATGACCATGTGCATTTGTGCCCTAATATGTGGAGTTGAGTTCTGAAGCTGCACCTTTCAAAGCAATGAGCAACGACATCATAAACCGAGGCCGCCTCTGGGGTTTCTGCTACTGTGATGCTTTGCTCTTCTCCAGACATGGGCTTTATTGGAATTGGAGCATCCCAAGCAGTGCCATGACCATTTCTTGAACGCAGTGGCCAATCATAGGTGTTTAAGTTATAGCACTGAACAAAAGCTCCTGTGTTTTGAGTGATGAGTGGATTCTGAAGTTTTGCATGCTCGCAAATCCTCTCATTATAACAAATAATTATGTAAATAAGAGATTCATTGTGCAGTCAGCTTAATTGGTTATAACGGAACTTTGTGAGATTGCAATGAACTAAGATGAGTGACAGCTTTTTAATGGTTATTGCACGCTTTCTGCCATGCCAAATCTCACAGAGATTGTGCTTGCTTTTCTGTTCAAATTAACTGTGATTTGTGAATGTAGACACTTTAACAACAAATAATTTATCGGGAGCGTTTATGCTGAGATGTGTAGGTTTTGCGGTGACACAAAACTATTTCAAGGAAATCTAAATGTGTTTTTAAAGGGGAAGCGCGTCATCTTAACCTTAGCCTGGAGTTGGTTTAACCTTTTTTTTTATTGTGTTGTTGGTGGAATTGATGAGGTTTTGTGACTCATGTTTGTGAAGTGTAGGCATAATGCAAATGTGTTTGAGTGTATTTGTAGGATGGACTATGTTGTGTTTTAGTGTGGTTTTAATGTAGAACTTGATCTACTTTGGTTATAATAAATACGAGTTTGGGTTGTCATGTTCTTGCAATGGTCCTGCAGCCATGACTGTGTTTTGTCTCACTCATGTAAATCAATGTATCTAAATTTTGACACAGACTATTCAGAATAACTGTTTTATTAGATGTGGGAGATGTTTTATGCATCAACCTGTCACAGATATATTGCAGTGTCACATCAGACTCCCAAAGAAGTTCAGAAGGATTTATTGCCATGGCTTTTGGAGCTTCACTGTTGAACTTGTTCTTATGCTGATGTTTAAAACCTCAGATTTCTTTTTCTTTCTTTTCTATTTTATTAAAATGTCATCACATAGACTGTAAACTGAGCCAGGAACGTTTTAAGAATTGCAGTTATCAAAATTCCAGAAAGACGAACAAAACACATTAGTTTGGGGAACACATATTTAAACTCCTAATTTACTGCTTATTAATTGTTAGTAATGTAATTTTCGCAGTGGTTACGTTTAGGTATGGGGTTGTAGTAAGGGATGTAGAATAACATACAGAATAAGGCATTAATTTGAGCATTTTAAGTAATATGCAATAATAAGCACCTAGAGAATTGGAGAAATTGGTCAAAAGTGACAGTAAGACATTATAATACAACAATTTCTGTTTCAAATAAATGCTGTCCTTTTAACTTTCTATTAAAAAACTAGAAAAAATTATAAATATATTCAATTTAGATTTTTCATTATAATAATATTTAACAATATTACAGTTTTTTATTATGTGTTCGATCAAATAAATGCAGCGTTCATGAGCAGAAGAAACTTCTCTTAAAAAATACAATTACATATTTCTATATCACACACACACACACACACAAACGTATGCATATGTATTTATATACCGTCTTCCCCTCAGTTTCACAGTTGGCAGACTCGGCTATAGTTGTTCAGCAACATTTATGCTTCTGTTATTTCTTTCATATACTTTGTCCATGGAAATGTTTTTTGCTCTGAATCATTCATCATGACATTAGAGCATTAGCATAATTCTTTGAGAGGGCAATTTCAGCAGGTTTCTTATTTAACAGTGCAGCTGCTGTGCTTGCTCTGACTTTTAATTCTGTGCTGAACACAGAACAGCCCACCAGGCCCTCGTAATGCAAATGACTACGCTGACCTCAGTCTACACTGGACACTTCTCCGAGATAGTTTCGCATGGATAGCTTAGATGTTGACGAGGATTGTCTAGCCAATGTGGTTTGTTCTCAGTTGCTCCTCTTGAGTCTTGCATGCGTCATGTGGTGAAGGTTAAAAAGCTTCTGGTTAAATTAACTATAAAGCTTTACAATCAGATACAAAATAAAAGGACACTAGTCTTAACTGATAAATGTCAGCCAGCCTAAACCAGGTAAATTATTTTCTTATATTCAAGTCTTTGGTAATTTGAGAACTGTGTTGATTTAGCCAAGTAATAGAATCCCAGATTTCCATTGTTTTACAGACTAAATGTATTGACAATGACAAACAGAGTCATAGAAATCATTAGATAAAAACTTTGGTCATGAAAATTACCAGATAATTTTGCTATAGAGATGTCCAGGCCTGGAGAACTTCTGTCATGCAAAATTTCTGTGGTGAATAAAGATTTTTTTCTAATTATGCTCAGCTCTAAAATATTTAATCGATTGCTCTCTGTGAGTTAAATTACTATAACATGTTTAAAACTCTTTGTCCATTAATTACAAACTGACTTGAAAATTTATAAAAATTGTATATATATATATAAAAAATTATATATATATAAAATATATATAAAAATATTTTATATATATATATAAATTTTATATATATATAAAAACCTGAAAATGCACATTTACTGAGTTAAAAATGTTTTTGAGAGAATTTTCAAGTTTAATTGGATTTAATTGTATCATTTGTGTCTACGTCTCATTTGCTTTCATAAATTGTGTACTGTAGATTGCATTATATCGGCCATCAGTTTCTTTTCTGTCTAAAAAATATGCATTGCTATCAGCCATTAAACAAACAATATACAATACAATACAGAGATTAGGATAATGCCTGTCTTCTCAAACACCACATAGTTTATTTTGCTATCATTATCTTTGCCCTCTACGGCACCACCTCACCTGCTCCCTCTCTCTGTCAGCTTGAAAACAGGTGTGCGGTGGTAATGAGTGTCTTTTGCATAGCACAGTGTGTTCTGGGAAAACAGAAGTGAGAGATAGAACGAAAGAATCAGAGATGTTTAGAGAGAGAGAGAGAGAGAGAGGTAAGATGGTATAACTGTTTATTTTGGTCTGTCTCCACCTGGTCTTGAAATGCCTTGAACTCAAACCACTTGGCGACAACACTGCTAATTCATTTTTAAAATAAATATCAATCCATGCAGCCCTGCAATCTATTTTTGATATAGTTACAGAACTGTTTGGGAAAACGTTTAAGACTTTAACCTTGATGTATGTTAGCTTTTACACTGTCAGGAAAAGCAAACTCTAAAACCACTATAAAGTGAGCAGCCAACCTCGGCAGTGTTTTAAAGTGTACTTATTATGCTTTTTCGGATATTACCTTTCATGCAGTGTGTAATATAGCTGTCTGTGAATGGAAAAAAAATATCTGCAAAGGTTCAAAGACCAAAGTTCACAACAAATGGGGTTATTTTCTCCCAAAAAGAAAGTCAGTAATTCAAGTCTTACTTTCAGCAAAGACCTATGCAGGTTTGTTACAAATTTGCACTATGGTCTTCATTGGCTGTCCGTGAACACTGAACAGTTTCTGCTTCAAAGACTGTTGTAGCTGAGGCCGGGAAGAGTTTGATTCGTTAAGAACCTTTAAAAATGCATAATTGGGGCACTTTAAGGCAGTTTAGAAATACACTTTTTGGACAGATTCAAATGTAGCATTGCAATTATCCTTTTCTGAGAAAGAATCCCATAATGCACTGTTTCCATCTGAAATAGCAGATGAAAAGAGTGAAATTACATTACTCTTACTTAAAGACGGCATTAAATTAATTATTTTTTAAATGCGTGTTAATTTATAAAAATTAGTTTTGACCTAATTATTTTTTAGGTCTATATTTTTTTTTTATCAAAATGTCATTACTCAATCTTCTGTGAAACAACAGACTTCTCTCTAAGTGTGACGGAGAAGCTCATATTCACATCTGTCTCTATCAAATCAACAACCGGTAGATTGAACAAAGTCCTACATTTTATTTCTTTTCACCTCACTCTGATATATGCTATGTCAACCTCACAATATGCAAGAAAAGATGTGTCAGTATGCCTATGTTTCATTGATTAATTAAAATGTCTTAATCTAATTCAAATGGACTCTTTTGTCCTGTTTTAGTGTGTAACGCGTTTTTACGTTTAAGGAACACATATTATTAACTTTGCAACATGCTAATCCTGACCCAAATTAGATTGAAATTGTAATGTGTTTTAAAATGCACTTCTGTTTCATTCTCTTAAATCCCTTTTCTCAATCACAGTATGGTGTAATGACACTACTAGGCACTCAAAGGTTTGTGAATGTGTCATAACCCCTATACAGTGGGGTTAGGGTTAGAATAGGGCTGGAATGACCTTTTTTCTACAACCAGCCTTAGCAACACTTCCTCTGAATGACACCTGATTTTCTGCCCCCTAGAGACATCCTACTTAAAGTAATCTATTGAATATAGCATCTTGATGCGTTGAGCTCCAGCTATGTGAACTGACCTCCACAATTCTTGAATGCTGCAGTTTTAATAAGATGCTCCTGATGGCTGTCTCATTTGGCATTTAAATACAGCTTTTAAAAGATAAAAGCTTGAGTTGTTTGCTCGACCCCGGTGCTTAGTAATTTAAAGGCAGCCATCTGAGAAAAAATGCGGCATAATGGATGCTGCGATATTTCATGTTAAAAGAAAATATCGTTGTAATGTTTTATGTTGTTAGATAAACACAACACATACATGTATTTTCAGAAAACAGCACAATCGTGAATGTGATTTATTGCTGCTTTACAACAGATTAATAAAAAAATACGGTAAAATTGAGTAACTTACATTTCCTTTCAAAGGTTTGCAATAAGATTTTAAAAAGAAGAAATTATTTACTTTTTGCGAAGATGCTTTAAATTCACACTACAGACAATTATGTTACAAAATATTTCTATTTCAAATGCTGTCCTATTGAGCTTTCTAATCATAAAAGCGTCTTGAAAAAGATATCTATCAAAAATATTTTAAGCAGCACAACTTTTTTCAACATTGATAATAATCGGAAATATTTCTTGAGCATCAAATCAGCGTATTAGAATGATTGGGTCAAATGGAATGAATCGGTTTAATGAATAATTCAATGACTTACTCATAAAGACAGTTCACTTGTTTTGTCCCTGACTGAATCAGGCTGCGTCCGGAATTGCATTCTCTTGAGTTGGAACTTATGTTGAAAAAATAATTAGGCTACTTCACAACCGCTAAATAAAGTATGTTCTAAATTAATGTGTGTACGTATGAGTGTAATCTGGACCATTCGCCATGTTGTCATTGTCATGTGACTTATAGCAGCAGTACTGTATGTTGCTTCACCGCAACTCACAAATCCTCTCCCGTGGCCTCATGGGACAGTAGAGTCGTCCATTGTACACACACTTCCGAATCTCGCTGGAAAAGCTTTTTGCATACTCTTTTGAGTACTGTGAATTCTGACGTACTTGTACAGAACTGTTTTTCGCCCACTATATAGTAGGGAAGTATGCGATTTTGGATGCAAAGTAGTGATTTGTCTCCAACTACTGGCCAAACTATGTAACTTGCAGAAAGAATCACTGAAAATGTGACCGCTACAATTGAGCAATCAGCATCTAGAAGTGTGGTTAAAATTTTTGTGCTTTTACGATTGTTTCTGCTTTGGTTGATAATATTGACTTCCTCGATGGATTATTTCAGTTTTGGAGAGACTCTTTTGATCGAAAGCCCATAAATATACATTGTTTCCTTACTTTTTATATTTTGTATATTTAAATGTAATCCATTTATTGTATATTTAAATGTAATCCACAGCACAGAGATTTGTTTGGGATGAAGGTACGGCACTACAGAGTTAGCCAGGGTGATTTTTGTGGTTAGGTGATAAGGTGGAAATGATATTTAAATGTATTCAGACTATCTCGCTAAAGGATTGTGATTAAGTCTCGCATCTGCTTTGCGTTAAACAGAAGACTCTGTGTGCTAGAACTGGCTTACACACACACACACAAACCAGAATACAGAATCAGCATAGTGAATCTGAGGACTCATGTCTGAATTAGCTGGGTAAAGCAGTATCAAGTAAAGGCACTGCATTTCCCGGAGGAGTCTCAACTCATTTCACTTCTCCCGTCTGGTCTCTTGCTCAGAAGATGTGTTTGCTGCAGTTTCGGCGAGCAGGGGTTCTACATCAGAGCTCAGATGATACACATTTTCACCTTTAAAGGCAACATTTATTTTGCCTTCGTACACAGATCCAACAACAAACACATATTTTAACATCATATCTTAATAAAAATGTCTACACTTTTTATCTTTTCAGTTCTGTTACTGAACTCTCACAGTTATTCTGTAATCATTTTTGCAATCAGTAATTTAAACTCCTCTGGTTTTCTTCATGATAACTACTTTCTCCTTTGCCAGTAAAATGCAGACAACTAAGAAATCCAAGATTTCCCCCAAAAGTATGAACCCTGTGGCAAAAACAAAACATTGGTCCACCCAAACCTGTGAACACAGAGTCTGCATCCGAAATCGCCTTCATTACAGTGTAGGTGAAAAATAGTATGTGACAAAAGAAGTAGCCTATGTCTGAATTCACAGTACTCATAAAAAATAGGCGATACCCGGATTAACTACTACTGGTGAGATTCTAAGACACTTTACTGTCCCATGAGGCCACAGGAGAGGATTTATGTATGCCGGTGAACTAACGCTGGTAAGTCACATGATAACGACAACATGGCGAATGTATACGACCTTATCACATTCATAAGTCATTGAATTATTCATTGAACTATTCATCCAATCATTATAATACACCACGATACTCAATAAATATTTCTGATTTATTATCAATGTTGAAAAAAGTTGGGCAGATTACAGTCATACTACACACATTCAACAAAAAGTATGTATTATAGAACATACTTTTTTTAGCAGGCATTAAGTAAGTACTTGTTCAAAATAAGTACCAACTCAAGAGAGTATGTGATTACGGACATAGCCTGACTCAACCACCGCTGTGAATTTGGGGCGTGGTTAGCTGTTTGATTGACAAATGGCAGACATGGAGAGTGATGTTTTGGCCGATTTGCTTATAAAGCTTGTAAATTCATATTTTCCCTTATTAGTTTATTAGTTTTGGCCTTAATAATCCTAATCATATTTTCTATTCACAATTGTAATTAGTAGGTTAACTTACTGTGTCTTATTTTTTCTTTTTGACTTTGCGATAACCTGCACATGTTTCCATGTGTTTCACCCGTCTCTTTCTGCACTCTTTCAGTAGTAGCCGTTTGCTGTTTCTTTGAGGCGAAGCAGGAGAGACTGGGAAAGTACATAAGGTGACAGAAAATTACAGAGTGAAAGAGAATGTACCGAATTTGCTGGAAATGTGAGGCCTTTGAAAAATGACATGGCACAAGCACTTATGTTGCCACAGGGTCCGTTATTGTGTTATTTTTGTTTGGTATTGTTTTTTTGCCCTGATTTCCAGTGCAGAGAGGGAGAAGAGAACATACTGTTTCTATTCTGAATTAGGTTGTGAATGAGCAACTCTCTGTTTCTCTCTCCCGCCTTTCTCTCTCCCATTCTTTTCTACCAAAATAGCTTTATTAAAAGATAACGGCACATTTATAGAGATTATTATTAGGCCATTAGCCATTATAAAAATCCGGCATCCTGAAAAAAAAATCATTATTTTATAATCCAACACTAGGTTTACTGAATGCAATTAAAGGTTTTATTTTGTGTGTGTCATTTTTCATTTTTGCGCTTTAAACACTGTATACAGCAGTACTGCTTTTTGGGTTAAAATGCAGATAAAATATTTGCTAATAAAATGATGTTTAGTTTAATTCCAGTGCCTTCTAGTGGAATGATTATGCTACTACTTGCTTATGTTGTACACTAAATGTTGAGTATATAAGTATAAAAACAATTCACGATGCATTTTTTTTTTGTCTTAATGCCACTTGCTGTTTTAAATTTGATTTGTTTAGTAAATGCAAAAATATATTCCTCAGCTAATAAATTCCGGGCAGCTATTTTTTTGTTGTTTAATAAACAATCAAATTTTCATTTACACATAGGCCTAGTTAGTAGCAGTGCAAATTCTGCTAATATTTCTTAAACAGTATATTCTATTCCCTTACACTAACCTTAACTACCCATCACAGAAAACTTGTGTGTGTGTACATGATCTTGGTATAGTTATGAATCTACCCACACATCTAAATTATTTTTGCATAGAATTGGAAAATTAAAAAGCATTCATTGCCATGACAACTGAAACTTTTTGCAAGATATCAGTATTGAATATCAGACATTTTTCAGTCTTGCAATTGCTAAATAGATGCTATGCTACATGTATTTGAATATATATATATAAAAACACGCTGTGTTCTATTTTAATATTTAAAAAAAAATGAATGTAATTTATTCCTGTGATGGCAAAGGAATTTTATAATCTATTTTTTAAATCCAGAAACTGTTTATTTCCTTTCAAATGAGTCTCTCTTTCACATCAGATCTTAAAAATAAAAACTTTCAAGATCAAAATGGCCCTTGTTGCAGTTAATCATCAGTACGCTGACATGTACGTAATAACATATTGAGTTATGTGTCTGGGTGAAGCAAAGCAAGCACAAGAGTGTCATTATGTCAGTCTGGTTGAGAACAGCAAGATATTTCCTCAAGTGTTATCTTGTAAATATGTCTTGATTTGTCACAGAAAGTGTCAAGAAACACATTTCTATATATCTCAGAAACTCTTGTATACTCTATATCTCTTGTTGTTTTTCTTGTAAGTTTGCCTTGACGCATCATTCAAACATAACTGTTTCTTTTCAAACGTCCAAGTCAGCAAGTCAAAACCTTTTGAAAATGGAAATCTCTTGCTGACAAAAAGAGTGTGACTACAGCTGCATAAGTGTTTTCCCACTTATTTTATTATCAAATAACTTTTTTTGGCTGATTATCTTTGAGGCCTTGCTTGTTCTATGGTTTTTAGTCTGCTTTATGTCATTTCTCAGCCCACTAGGCTGTTCATTTTACTGGTAAACACAATGCTGTCATTTGCCATCCAAACACTTCTATAACACACAAACAAACTGTCATGAGCCGCGTGATGTATTCCTTTTGCTTCTAACACTGTTGACACTGACCATAGTTGCAACAGATTTATGAATTTTGAATACCGAAAGAGATGTTTGAGGGAAATGTGTGCTGTTTCCCTTAAGAACTTGAAAATGAATCACTTTCACAACTCCAGGTGCTTCCATCACACTGTGCTCATGCTCAACTTAGATTCACGCTTATTAAAAACACTTTGATGTATTTTTCTTGGCCCTTTATAATATCAGGTTGGTTCCACATTTGTTCTTTAACCATCTTTAATGGGTCAGTAAACACCCAAACAAAGAACTTGTTCACGTATGCTCGGTCATCCCCTATCGAGGATAATCGGCCATTGGTCACGGTTGATGTGACCGCTAATCTCCTGGGGGGGCGAGAAGGAAAAAAAGAAGCCTCTGTTTATAAAAGTATGGAAGACTTTCAATCTTTCAGATTATTTTAAGTTGCAAGAATTTGTATCAGTGCAAAGCTGTGTGCAAAGCTTTAAATAGCTGAATGGACTTATAATCACTTTTTAGTTCGTCATGCAGTTTGTGGAAATTATTTCCTCTTTTGGACTAAATTGTGTTCTCTGTCTTTTTTGAACTTGTTTTGGTATTTCCTGTTTCTCTACCATGTTTTTAGTTATTAGTTTCCCCCTTGAGTGTCTTCCCCAGGTGTGTTTTGTTAACTTGTTAGCGAACAGCCTTATTAGTAATAGCAATAAGTTATTACACCTTGCGTATACAGTATATAGCCCTTGTGCTTCTCTTCTTGTCCCTTCTGTGCTCCCTGTGTTTCCTGATCGTTGTTTTTTGTTTGGATTATTAATAAAACCCCATTGGCTGGTTTCGCAGACTTGCACGTTTGGGCTGTCTTAACTGAAAACAACTTGCACGGATCTTCTAATCAATGTTGAAAACAGGTGTGGTGCTTAATATTGTTTTGTGCAAACTGATTTGAGGGAAAAGAATATAAGAGCAGCTTATATATATATATATATATATATATATATATATATATATATATAAAAGCTTTTACTGTCCAGTACTTTCCAGTGTATTTATCACCTTTTTTAAAACAGGGCAAAATGCACAATTGCAGTTTGAGAGTTTCACCAGTAGACTGCCAAGCCGAACCCAAGCAATAAAAACGTATACCATTATGAATATTTTGCTTTTTATAGAATATTGACGTGTTTTTACTGTCACTTAGGACATATTACGGGGTTTGTGCAGTTCTTTTTTCCAATGCACAAAACATTTCCTCCCACAAATGTCTGTCAAGCTTAGCTACCTCCACCCTGAATGAGCTGCTCTCAGGACGATCAAAAAAGCCACATGAGTGGGTTATATTGACTCACTACAAACATAACTCATAATTCCTTTTTAGCTTCTATTCTCATACCTTTGTAAGATGTACAAGTGTGTGTTTGTGGGTTTCAGCACGCACAGTCGCACACCAAAAAAAACTGAAAGCAAAGCTTCACGCTGATTGGTTGTTCGTCATCTTTAGGACACGCCCCGTCTGCAGAGCATGAGGGTTTGCAGTGACATCCGGTCTCTACTGTTACTGTGCGAATACTTTCAAACACTCTTTCCAGTTTATTTATTTATTTATTTCTAAACGTGGTTTTCGGTACATTTTAAATTGTCGATTTCAAATTTCAAGTCGGCAGGTTAAAGTGTTGGGTTTTGTCAAACCGCCAGCAGGTAATATCTCCGAATCACAAGATCAGCGCATGGGTAAACAAGCGCTGCAATCATGGTCCTAAAATCAGAAGATGGAATCGGTGAGTCGATCTAATAAGATTCACATTTGCAGTGGCCAATGATGTTTAAAAATATAATCGTAGTGGCGTTGTTTTTGTCTCCTGCTTTTTGAATTGTTCAATATTATTGGGAACCGTTGCGGTCGATATGCAACAGGTCCATTCATGCTGTGACTGAAGGGAAAGGTTAAATGATGTCCGATTTGTTTCACAAAACCATTTTGAAAAGAGCGGTTTATAGCCAGTACATATTTGTTCACAAACAAACAAATAAACACATATAAATACATGTTTATAAACATAAATGTATGTTAAATTTAGTTTATAAATTATTTAATATTTCCCTAGGCTATATTTTCTTTTGAGTTGTCAAACAGTCCAAAGAAAACATCTTTAAAACCCAAGGAAAAGTCACTTTGAAAATAAGATTAGATAAACATTAAAGGTCCCCTGACATGGGGTTATTTTATTATTTTATAATGTTTCCTGGGTTGCCCTTATAGTGTTGGTGTATTTTTTTAGATTAAAAATAGTCATAATTTATTAATAAAGGGCATTTTTCCTTGCCTGATTTTAGCATCTGATTTGAACGCTCTGTTCGGTGGCGTGTCTGCTGTGGGATTCAGTGTAACCGGCCACTGCTGTGATTGGCTGACATGCTTGCATATGAAATAGCTACATATAATGAGATTACCGAATCGGAAAAGGAAATTATTATAATAAAATGCAGAAGGTAAGGAGTGTGAAATTTCTGATTTTTGTTGCAACTATAAACTTTGATAACGAAAAATCTGTTTTAGCTTATTACTCTAACCTTTTAAAATATAATGTATGCATTTGAATGTTTGATGATTTTTAAAAGATAGAAAGATGATGCTGATAGAAAGATGATAATAGATAGATAGAACTATTCTACCACTATTCATCAGTATGCATTGATTAATCCTGACATGTAGCAAAAAAAAAGTGCGACCAACTGAGAAAGATGGTAGCACCAGTGCAACCATTGGAGAATTTAGTCTGGAGCTCTGTAATGTTGTTTAGTGAAGTTTTTATTTGATCTAAAGTCCCAACATTGTGACTCTGGGCATTCAGCAATGGGTGGTTGAGACCAATCCTCTTTCCATCTGTACCTCCTTACCCTGGATATCCAGGTCAGCAGTGGCTTTACTTGGTGCGACCTAGGGGTGTGCGATATGACGATTTTTAATCGTGGACGATTAAAATGTCTCCACGATCTGCTTTTGAAGAAATATCGTAGTATCGTGTTACAGTGCATTCTATCAGTTCAGTTCTGGCGCCTCCGTCTCTCAACTGTACAACACGACGTAGCCTACACATGATCACACGTTAAGGAATAGGTACGGGACACTGCAATTCACAAAAGTTCATTATTTGCATAAGCCTTGCCGGTTAAACATTTAATTCACGCGCTGATGCGCTGTTCTAACGTGCGCTTTCCTGACCGCATAACCCCCGACGCTCACAGGCACTAGAAGTCTGTCAAACAGCGCCTGAACACTGGACTAAGTTATCTCTCGAGTCTTATAAAGCTAATACTGTTAAATACACACAATGTTTACATAAACAGGCTACGTCTAAAGTGAAAGCAAACATTTGAGAGAATATCTGGTGTAAAATGCGTCTATATTAAACGCGTCGCGTGCTGGTCTAAAAGCAACAGGAATAAATAGTAGCCTACTCCCGCTTGTCCTTAAAGGGATAGTTCACAAAAAATAAAAATAAAAAAAAAATCCGTCATTATTTACTCACTCTAATGTTGTTCCAAACCTGTATTAATTTATTTCTTGTGCTGAACACAAAAGACAATTTTTTTTTTAATGTGGGTAACCAAACAGTGGCTGGTCCCCATTAACTTCCAGGAGAGAACCTATAAAAAAAACTATAAGGAGACCAGCAACTGTTCGGTTACCCACATTATTCAAAATAACTTTTATTTTCAACAGAAGAAAAAAGAAACTTATTCGGGTTTAAAACATCTTGAGAGAGTAAATTAAGACAATTTTCATTTTTGAGGGAACTATCCCTTTAGTGTTAAAAAAACAAAACAAAAAAACACAAGGAGAAAATCACTCACTGACTGAGAACTTTAATATATCTTTAATAAGAATCAATTTATTCAGTGAAGTCTATGTAGTGTTTTAATTTCATATTTGTTCATTTAATTACTTCAATGCTACTGCTTAATACACCTACTGCATCTGAAAAAATAAAGCACTATTTATTTAATATGAATATTAATTTGTGTAATGTTTATCTTGTCTTATTTTTTTAATAACAAAGAAAATAATGACAAAGATTTTTATCTTCGCCACTGGCCTAAATGTGTGGCTTTCTTTTTTCTTTTGTTACCTAAGGCTTTGTTTTTAACATAGGGACATTAGTTTGGCTGTAATGAACAGCCACTTGCAAAATATTAAAACAAACTTGAAAAAGAATCGTGATAAAAAATCGTGATCGTGATTTTCCTAAAAAAATCGTGATATGATATTTTTTCCATATCGCCCACCCCTAGTGCGACCCCAAATCAAATTCTCCAGATTAAGAAAGGCCTGTCTCAATCCGGTTCTCTTTTAGGATCTGCCTTTTTATTACTCAAAGTAAACCATATGCTCAGAGGTTTTTGCAGTGTAATCGAGTGATTTTATTTATTTATTTATTTTTTTGCCGTTAATAACATTCTGACTGAATTCAGGTCACGTCTAGATCAGAAGTTTTTTTTTCTTGTCAGAGTACCAAAGCTTATGCCCTGCTGAGTTTTTTGAGCTATGAAAACAGGCTAAACTGGACTGAGGACTGTGTTGGGGAAAACCAGACTATATAGGACAGAAATCGCAAATGCAAACACATCCATGCAGGAGAGGTATGTTTGTTTTGTCTCTTTTGTTGCGGATGGAATAAGAATAAGACAAAAGCTGAGCAGAAGAATGGATGGTCACCTTATGTACACTTATCTTTTCCCCTTCTCTTTTTTAATCGTCTCTTTCAGTATTTGTTTTGTCTATAACGTTTCTAAATTTGATAGTTTCGGTTACTGAAGTTGTGAAATATTTTTAATATGCTGATGTGGTGTTCAAAAAAAATTACTTGTTAATCTGATCTCAGTGTTAAAAAAACTTGTGCTGCTTAATATTTTTTTCAAAACTGTGATGTTTTGATGAATAGAAAGTTCAAAAGAACAGCATTTATTTGACTCAACTTTTATAGCATTACAAATGTCTTTATTTTGATTCATTTTAATTCGTCCTTGTTGAATAGAGGTCTTAATTTCTTTCAAATAAAATCTTAGTACTGACCCCAAACTTTTGAACGGTAGTGTATATTAACAAATACCACGGGGCAGCCACAGGGTGGAGCGCTTGAGTGTGCTGAAATAAGTGTGTGTACGCGGGGGAGGAGACAAGAGGAGAGGGTTACGGAGAGCCATAAAGAGAAAGAACATGAGGAGAGAGGAGGGGGTCATTTTCAGATACAGCAGAGTTTGTGCTGAGAGCAGAGCAGTCGAGATCTCAAACTGGCCGCCTCATTTCCCTGTAGCATCACTTCCACTCAACATATGGAGCGCTGGAGATTACTGGAAGATCTTGGGAGTTTGACTTCTGCTGCTTTGGGTAGCAATAACGCACGAATGTGTGTTTATCTCGGAAAAAGAAACTGGAAAGCTGGAATTGTAAAGGCATAGAGCTGTCATTCAGTGATTACAGGATTATATTACTCAGGTACATTGTCCTTTTTTATTTTTTATACATTTACAGTCATTTGTCTCATCACTTATTTCTAAATGTAGCAGTGTGTCACATCTGATCACATCTAATAAATTGTGTGCACACTTTGGCAAACACAATGACAGTTTCTGTTGCAGGCTTGTGGATGACTTTTCCCTTCACTAGTCATTGTAGAATGAGCGCCAGTATGACATCAGGAAACTTATGGCGGCCACAGGACATATAGCCTACATAGATGGAGGCTTTGTATGTGCTTCTGGGATGACTTGATTAGCTGTAATCCTGATCTGTGGCTTGTGTTTTTTAGCTGCCTTTCTTATCAGTGTGTTTGCAGAGACAATGCTTTGGAGCAAGTGGTGGGTGTTCTTGTATCAACTGATGTTTAAGCTAAGATACTTGATTGTTGCAGCTTTGTCCTTTTTCCTGCTGGTTTTTTCCTTCGTTTGTACTCATTAACGTGATATAGGCTAGTACTGCATATTGGCTTATAAGGTAGTGAGATGTGCAGATACACAGTGTGAATACTTGGACAATGCATTGCAATCATGCAGCATACATTTGAACATAATTGGCGATACTGAACCTAACCTGAGTTTGCTTCAGAAGCATCATTAAACAGAATGTTTTTGTTCAGGTAGCCAGTTGTAGCTATAAAAATGTTGATAGTTTTAAGGGTTAGTTTGTCTAATAATTTTCTCACCTTAAAGGGTTAGTTCACCCAAAAATGAAAATTAAGTCATTAATTACTCACCCCCATGCTGTACCAACCCCGTAAGACCTTCGTTCATCTTCGGAACACAAATAAAGATATTTTGATTGAATCTGAGGGCTGTATCACTCTTCCATAGACAGCCTGAGGGACTGCCTCTTGACGCGCCCAGAAAATCATTAAAAGAAAAGGTTTTAAATATTCCATGTGCCTACAGTGGCTCAACTATAACTTTATCAAGCGACGAGACTACTTTTGTGGCGAAAAAAAAACGTAAATAACGACTTTATTCGACTTTCCATTACTTCCTTATGGGCGCATGCGCGAGAACTGAGACGAGACCGTTCTTCTTCGACTACTTTTTGTTACCGGCTGCTCACCGCTTAGGAGTTTTACCGCCCCTACCGTATAAGATGACGTACTGATATAGCCGGAGGCCGCAAAACGTTCTTTTTACAAGCAGTACATCATCTTATACGGTAGGGGGCGGTAAAACTCCTAAGCGGTGAGCAGCCGGTAACAAAAAGTAGTCGAAGAAGAACGGTCTCGTCTCAGTTCTCGCGCATGCGCCCATAAGGAAGTAATGGAAAGTCGAATAAAGTCGTTATTTACGTTTTTTTTTTTCGCACAAAAAGTAGTCTCGTCGCTTGATAAAGTTATAGTTGAGCCACTGTAGGCACATGGAATATTTAAACCTTTTCTTTTAATGACTTTCTGGGCCGTCAAGAGGCAGTCCCTCAGGCTGTCTATGGAAGAGTGATACAGCCCTCAGATTAGGGCTGCAACTAACGATTATTTTGATAATCGATTAATCGGACGATTATTTTTTCGATTAATCGATTAATCGGATAAAAAATTATATTCCATTTTTTTGTTTATTATAACAAAATAAAACCCTAAAAACCACACTCTTTTGTGTGTTAAACAATCTACTTAATACAGACAACTTCATTATAAAGAGAAACAACAAATAAAATATATATATATGACCATAACCTATGACAAAAATGCTATTGTAAACTAGATTAGTGTATAACTCAGCAAAACTTAGCCTAGAAATATCACAAGTGCACAATAATTTTATAAAATCTGAACATTTAGTGAAAAAAAAAAACATTCCTTAGTGGGGAACAAATAAGAGACAATAAGTGTAGCACTAACAATGGTAAAACGTACACATTGCTCTTTGTATTGTTGTTATACATTCATGAAAAACATCGTAAAAATCAGATGCACAAGTTCAACTGTTTTAAATGTAAAGCACAGCTGTTTAGTGAGGAAGCAAAATATAATAGATAGGACAGAACAAGAAAGGCTATTAATAAGCTTTCATTGCGCAAAAGTATTATGACATGATCATGAAAGAGCTGCACAAAGTGCTTATGCTCATCGCGAGCGCTGAATGAACACAGGGCGGCGCGCAGTTCTTCAGTGTCCGCCGCATTAAGCACCAAGGAAAGAGAAAGACATATTGACTGTGTATTACACAGTATCTATGCAATAGTTTATTAAGACTTTTCTTTTAACAGTTTTAAATTTCAGTTAGGCTACTGTGCACGTGAAGAACAATTATACTGCGCCGACTCTATAGTGTTGTGATCTAACAGACACTCAGTAGAAAGTGATTAAGTTACAGCAATAAAAGTCTAGCAAGATAGAAAAACCATCATAGACCTTTATCTACGGATCAATTATAATAATATCATTGAATCATCTTGGAAAGAGATCATCATGTGTTAACTGTTGTAAGCGACGGCCTGTTTGAACACCGAATAGAGAATGACTGACAGCCGCAGTGGAGGGAAAAGCTTAGGTTAACTTGAATTTAATGACTTAAATATACATTTCTATCTCACATTATACTATAGTATGGCTTCATAAAGTATACACGATTAACGTAGGTCACCTATTTTGGTTTCAAAACGGCGAATTTACCGAAAGGTGAATGATTTTCGTGTATGCTGCATATTGATAGCGGTTTCCTGATGCCCGCAAATTAGTTCAAACTCACGGAATCAAGAGCGCGCATGCGAGACAGAAGATAATGTGCTCCAAACCGTCCGTGTTGCGCGCGCGAGACAGAAGATAATGTGCTCCAAACCGTCCGTGTTGCGCGCGCGAGACAGGGAAGAGCGGCGAGGGAGAGAGAGACTGCGTGTGCGCCTCATGAAGCGCATGTAAGAAGCGCATGTTCCATGTAAACAATCCCCGTGACGTAATCAGACCAACTAATCGATAATGAGGTTCGTTGACAACGATTTTCATAATCGATTATAATCGATTTTATCGATTAGTTGTTGCAGCCCTACCTCAGATTCAATCAAAAATATCTTTATTTGTGTTCCGAAGATGAACGAAGGTCTTACGGGGTTGGTACAGCATGGGGGTGAGTAATTAATGACTTAATTTTCATTTTTGGGTGAACTAACCCTTTAATGTCATTCCACTGTTCGAAACGCAAATCAAGATATTGGGGATAGGGATTGCAGTTGATACGTGATCTGTACATACCACGGTTCGAAAAACATCATAGAAAGTTTATCATTTGCACTATTAGGTTTTTTAAACCATTTGTGGGCACAAAGACATGGAAAAGAACTCAATTCGGACATTGAATTCTCTTTCTCGTCTATTTTTGCTTGAACAGATACAGATGCAAAATTGTCAAAGTGTCAATGGTCCACAGTAAACAGTTTCTTATGGCGTGAACGTAAAAAATTGAGAAAGAAAACATATGCATATAATTATAATGAATTCGGGCCTTCGGTCTTAAAGTGACGCCAGCCTAGTATACCAGCTATTGTTTGAGTCATTAATGTTAAAGCTGCAGTCCGTAGCTTTTTTTGGGTTAAAAATTATCCAAAATACATATTTGATAAAATACGTAACCAGTGTTCAAAACTATCTGCTTGCCTTCGCTCGATTCAAAGCGGTAAGCTTGTAATAATGTTTTTAATTCCAGTGGTACTGGTGGATTTCCGCGGGAGATTCGAGCATGTCTTTGCGTCATTACGTCACACTCGTACACATAAAGAAGAGTCTCAGCTAGTATAATCTATAATTGCATGTGAGGATGCTGGAGGTGGAGATTTATAACCTTTTCTCACAGCACTTGATATAATTAAACTTATCAATTTGATGGCGCATCCAGAAAGGTTCAAAACGACAATCACCATTGACAACAGATTCACCCGTTGTAAAATGCAAAAGACTTTTGGACTTCGGAAAAAAAAAAAAAACATATCGGAAGGACTTTACATGTAGTCACGCAATGCTGACGTTGAGAACAAAGTATAATTTGCATGGTTTTGCGTGATATGATTACTTATAAGCGATTGTTAGATTTAATCAGCGCGATTTACTGTAATGTCAGAACCAGAACAAAAGTGGATGTTTCTTATTTGTTCAGATGACATTTTCCGGTGTGAATTCTTATGTTGGTCAAACTTCCAAAAAGAATAATCTGTGATTATGAATGGCACTATCCACACCGGCAGGGTGACTGACAGCCTCACAGTTACCTCAAACATTGTGTTCATCCACACTGTGCCGTGTCGAGTGTGTTGAAGTACAACTTGCGTAAAGTTGATTCTGCGAATGACTGCAATTGCAGATTTTGAGCAGAGATGTCGACAAAGAGGAAAAACGCCAGACTGCAGCTTTAATCAAACAAGAAAATTTTAAGAGAAAGCAAGGAGGTTTTCAGTTCTGAAACTTACAGGATATTCTTATAATATGATGACCACTTATATGTCAAAAGCTCAAGGAAAATTTTATTTTTCAGTTCATCACCCATTTAAAATGCCTTCTAGACTCAGTTTTGAATCAAAACTGGGGTCGTCCAGGTTTAACGGCCATGTGTAGTCTATTTTTTTGATCTGTCTCCTCTTCTCTTCATTGTTGATTGATCAGTCAGTGCAGACAACATCCCTAATAAGAAATGTTTGGTTAGCGTTTTCTCAGGAAAACAACCTCTGGGTTCCACGTTTTCTTCAGCCCTTTACAATGTCCAAATGACAGCATGTAGCCAGTTACTTGATTGACGATGGCACATTCTTCTGCTCCTGTGGTGTTTGTTTGTAGGGGTGACGTGTCTGGTATTTAGTGAGTGTGTTGAATTGACCTGGTCAGCAGAGAGAGTATTTTAGGCATGGTGTTCTGCTCACGCTGTGGGTCACTGTGGAAAAGTTCTTGAAGTATTAAAAATGTCTTTTAAAATCTCTGTGGTTCTCTTGATGTCCGTATAATGATAGAATTGGAAAATAACAGCCCATAGAGTTGCTTTGGAGGGACCTGGGCCATATAGGGACTAGAACAACATCATGGAGATTGTGTTCAAAAAGCCACTCAGAACACCTTAGCAACTGAATGGTAACCATAACACCATTTTGTTTGTGGTATGTTTTTCTGCTAGTGTGGAAATGGGCAGTTATAGACTTCTTCTGTTTTTTCACAAAGAGTAAAAACCAAACATTTACTCTGCAGAATGGTCATTCAGTGACAACTTGCTTACAAGCAACAGTTCACGTGATTACGGCCTGCCAGAACTTCTGCGCTCAGTCACATGATTGCGCTGTGAGAGAATTGCAGGGTGATGCACCGCTGTGAGCGTGCCAAGAAGTACCACCGATGGTGACATCGAGTCAGAGCTGGATCACATTACCCAGGAGAGCTCGCCCTAGTTTGATATCTCGTTTTAGAAATATATCTGGCACTTAAAGGCTGTGATGATACAGCGATTCCACTAAGAATCCATATATTGATTCTTTTATCAATGTACTACTTGGACATATATACTTTTAAGTACTTTCTTTCATTTCATCTGATTCTGATACATACACTATATTGTCGATTTTTAAAATTGGCCCCTCAAGGAATCGTTACAGCTCATAATGTAACCCCTTTATACGTTGCTATACACAATCATAAGGCTCCGACCAAGATTTAAATGATCTTAATGGAAAAGCATTAATCCTGTACAGTAATGATGCCCACAAGAGACACCCCACGTCCCAGAAAACTGGTCCAGCCACGTGGTTGGCAGACCTTTTGACATCAATTTAGAGTGCCTTCTCTCTAAAGATTTATATTCTCATATCGATGTCAAAGGCAGATATGTGTCTCTGCTATAGTGGCGCTTGCCTGTGAGTTCGGACCAACATTTGACTTGGAAATGAATGGTAACTTGCACGTGGTTGAGGGCTTGGATAAACCGTGTGACTGCCTTGTTGCCATGGCCCAACATAGAACCATTGACATCCAGCTTCATCTTATGAATTTGGATAACTCAAGCCAGGCAAGAAGCTGCAATATTGAATAAATAAACATGTTTGTGTCCAACCAGCTACTGGCAACTGGTGTGATGTTTCCTGGCTACGGCCTGCTTTTATTCACTTTATTAATTTAAATTCATCGAATGCTTGTTTGTGCGTTAATCATTTTGACAATTGGGATTTTTGTGACTTAAATTTATGTCTGTTTGCCTTTGAACTTTGAAGCCATTTATGCTTATGCTCCTAAAGATCGACATGTTTTTTTTTTGCTGAGATGTTTAAAATTTGCAGTGTTTCTGTTCTGGGTAAAAACCACTGAAATCGAAAATTCTTGGGCCAGCAGCAATCATGTGTCAATTTCAATCTTCAAACCGTTCTATTTCATCAGAAACGATCTTAAAAAAGGGCTTCAAGTGTAAAATACTGAACTTGTCCTTTAATATGAGTTTCCCTTGCCTGTATATGGTCCCCCACTGGCTAGAAGTTTCAATCGGGGTAAACTGAGCTTTGTCTATCGTTCTCTGCCTTTGAGAAAATGGAAGTTCAGACGGGCTGATGTTGAATCTCCTTCGTATGACGTCATACGGGGGAAAGCCAGGTAACCCCTTTCTCTGCCTTGCCCGCCCAAAGAATGTGGGTTGCTCATGAGAACATGAGCTAGGAAGTACAAAAGCGCGAGCGCGATTTGAGTTTTCCCTTGAGAGACATCATGGGTTGCAAACGGGCGAACTTAAGCATGGCAGGCAGTTGATCAGTGTTCGGATGTACAAATGAACACAATAGTATTTTTTAGTTCCTTCATCCAAGTCTCTGAAGAAACAATGGGTTCATTTTATTTTATCCTGACTCACTTTTTTCACAGATGTAAATCCATATCCAAACAAGTAATGCTCATATATTCGAGGAAAAATGCTTGTAATGCAAATTTAGCTTAAGCAGAACTTTGGCTGAGTGTTGAAACTCCACGCAGTCCATAGTGATTAATGTGTGTGTGATGTCTTATCTGAGTTCCTCTGAAATGAATGTCCACTAATACAGCTGCCCACACACTCCTACCTCTCCTCTCTTCCTGAGTGAACTTTTCTTCCTATGTGATATGGACTCCAGGAACACATGTATTGTGTGTAAACTCCAGCCTCACCTGAGGCGAGACTAATAGATTTCTTTTGGAGGTTGCAATACCAATTTCTACAAAATGTGGGGGATGGACTGCTTTCTGGACGGGATTTCTGCTCACAGACTGCCTGTCAAACATACCAGCTGGAGTTCAGCAAGGAATTGCATGCAGTGTATTACTATGGCAACAAATAGTCCTTCAGAAACATGGCTATCCATGTGATCAGTGAGGGCGATCGGTGGGCAGGCTGTAGGTTTGGAGGAGGAGGTGTCTTTATCACAATGGTGATTCTCATCAGCTAATGGTGCTGTAATGTCAGGGCCTGGTGGTTTGAGAACTGTTGCTATGGCAGCATGAGATAACCATGACAACCTCACTTTTATGTGACAGTGTAAACGGAACAAGGAATCAATTAGCCCTCCGAGATCTCCACGGCCCGCTAGTAGGGTCTCTGTAGGTCCCCAGCAGGGTCAGGCTAGCATACGGGCCACCAGGAAGGGATTTAATGAGGTCACATGAAAGGTGAGGGTCGTCATATCATATGACTGAGTGTCTTTATTTTTATTGGGAGGTCAGCTATCATATGGCTAGCTAGGTAAGGTCAGGGTTGACTTTAAATGTCTTTGTCTTCTTAACATACTTTTGTTGTATATAGGTTTTTCAGTACCAAAGGAATTTTGTGTTGTTTTTATGGTGGCTTCAAATGTCCCATGTTGTTTTTAGACCTCTGTCTAAAAGTGACATGAAGCCATTCATCTCCACTGCCAATCATGTTTCACGCATTACTGATAACAAACTTTTCATGCAGGGACTGATTCACTGTATATTCTAAAAATTATGTAGCTATAAATAGTAATAGGAATGATATTAAATATTAATAGTCAGTGTTGGAGGTAAGGGATTACAGGTAATGTGAGATATGTAATTGGATTACTTTTTCCACGTAACTAGTAAAGCACTACTTTTACATTTCCAACAAAACATCTAAGTTTCTTTATTTTCCTGCTACTTTTTCTATCTTAAATTTTTTCTATCTCACTTGCACAAAAAAAACAGATTCAGTATTTCTCAAAATGAATAAATATGGTAAAACAGAAACTTAGAATGTTACGCAACCCTGCAATAATTAATAGTTAAATTACACAAGTATACTTTATGTACAGTATTTCATATCACCATTTAATGTTTTTGTTGCTGACCTTTTGATATTCCAATTCAACCATAGTAATTAGCAAAAAAATTAGTTCATCACATTTGTTAATCCCCCCCATTCTTCTGAAATTGTAAATGAAGGGTTTGTTTGAGAAGCGCCCTCTACTGTACAGGTGTGGATCTGCATTTCCTTCAGCCTGAATAATTGTTTTATTGTTATTAAAAAGCAAACAAGCAAGCCCAACCCAGAAAAAGTAACGCAAAAGTAACTTAACTCATTACTTTCGATAAAAAGTAACTAATGCAATTAGTTACTTTTTAGGGTGTAACGAAACGTTGCAATGCATTACTTTTAAAAGTTCAACACTGATAATGATAATAATGAATTATGCTTAATTTTAAAAATACCTCCATACATATGCAATATAGTTTAATACTTAAAAAAAGATAACTAATGTAAATGTTTAATGTAATGTTTCACCATATATTTTTGATGGCATATATATTTAACAATTTAACATATTTTTACTATTGTGTTTTTTATTTATTTTTTAAATTAAAAACTTTTTTTACTGAATTTCCTTCAGGTCATTTTTCCAAGTATTAATGTAACTTTTGAGAAGTACCTCAATTTAATCTTACTCCTAAGTTCATGTATGCTGTATTAATATCTTAATCTAATGCACACCAATAAAGCCAGAGTCTGACTGGCATCAGCAGATTCAACCAAGCAGAATCAGGGGGATGTTGGCCCTCAGCCTGGTATTATTGAACTGACTGTCTTTAGTGCTCTTGATCAAAGCACTTAAACTCAATTGCTTCAGAGAAATGTTTAGGTTTATGGATGCAAGGTTCATATGAATTATTTGTGTTCTGCAAATTTCAACATCAGACCTTCTAGAGCGCATCAGAACTGCTGAGCAGAATGGCTTTTTTCTGATGGTCTTTGGCTTGTTTGCCAAGGTTGGGAATCAGCAGAGTCCTGGCAATATATTATATCAATATCTGGGTCATGTTATGAAAGTATTGCATAACATTTGTACACTGAATGTCTTTAATAATAGAAAGAAAAATAGAAAGAAAATATTTAAATAATACATTTTTCTAATGTATCATTTGTGAAAATGCAACTAAAGATATTAGTTCTTGGTGTTTTTTTTGTTTGTCCCCTAAACCATTTGGCAAATAGACTGAAATGACTAGCTAGTGTGTGTGATGTGTCTTGGCTGGCCTCTACAAATTCTTCAAAATAGCTTTTAGTTTAAGGGAAAAGCATTTAATTAAATGAAAAACTTTTTGTTTTGCTCTGAAAACTTGATGTTCTCGATCAGAGGCCCATATAAACAACTCTGCTGTGTTTTTCTAGCTATTGATTGCCAAGTTGGTTTGTGTCTCAAAGGCAATTTACTACTTTTCCTCCCGCTCACAATCTCCACAAGCTCTTTTTTCCAGTGTTGCACATCCCTTCTTTTTACATCAGTTCTGTTTCTCTGAAAATATTTTGTTAGGCCATGTAACCTTTTAGAAATGTACAAAAATGTTTGAGTCGAGTCCGCAGCTTGACCATTTGCATGTTTGTGTTTTTCCACTTTTGTACATCTGAATGCTCATTGTTTGCTTTTGTTTGTTTCCTAACAAAGTACCGGACGACCTGACGCCAGAGGAGAAGCAGGAGCTGGAGAACATTAGGAGACGTAAACAGGAGCTGCTAGAGGACATACAGGTAATAACTTCCAGATCGTTTCTCTGAAGCAGCAATAATCATTTGAATCCACTGTAGTTTTGAGCGAGTTTGCTTTTTGAACTGCCTGATCTCTCATTAATTATACTAATTAATACTACCAAATCAACCTCTCTCTTGGCCCTGGGCAAGGCAGCTGGAGTGAGGTGGATCTGAATAGGAATTGGATCAGGGGAAGGGCTTCTATGACCCTGGCTGTAGTTTTAGTGTACAGGATTGATGGGATGTCTCACCCTGGGATATAGACTGTAACAGCTGGCTCGTGAAGGGGCGGTATGCTTTGGAGCAGATGGTGCAAGCCAAGTCCAGCGAATTCAATTATGCTGATTCTATTATGCAATTGGAATGTCAACCATTGATGCCCCTCCTGCCAAACACTGTCCCCTTCGTCTCCTAAATGACTTAATCAATCAATCATGTAAACCTTCAAATGAAGTTTGTTGGCATATCTTTGGCATTTATCTTTGCCAGTAACTGCCAGTTCCATTCCCTTCTCCTGCTATTTTCTGATTGCCCTTGAACAGCATGACTGCCATCAGGAGAGGAACAATCTCTCTCTTTTGGTCATATCTTTACTCTTCTCAAATTAGATGTACATATTTATTTTCTAAAATTAGGAATTTATTTATTTAAAAAAAATATTATTTTTTTTTTACTTGGAAATATGCTACTTTTGTTTTATTGTCAAATATGATGGCATTCTTGATTGCTTAGTCTACAACATCATTATATACCGTTCAAAACTTTTGAGACTTAAAAAAAATATAATAACCAAGGCTGCATTTTTTTTTACATCAGAAATACAGTAAAACACTTATTTTGAAATATTATTACAATTTAAAATAAATGTTTTCTATTGTATTATATTTTAAAATGTAATTTATTCATGTGATGCAAAGCTGAATTTTCAGCATCATTACTCCAGTCTTCAGTGTTACATGATCCTTCAGAAATTATTTTAATATGCTGATGTGGTGTTCAAGAAACATTTCTTAGAACAGCAAACAGAAATCTTTTATATTATTATAAATGTCTTTATTCTCACTTTTGATCAATGTATTCAAAAAGAAATCTTAATGACCCCAAACTATTGAACAGTAGTTTGTCAAAATATTTGTGAAAAGTACTGTTCAAAACTTTTATTATTATTATCATAACTATTATACTTTAAAGTAGGGCTGTGCAACGATTAATCTCATCCAAAATAAAAGTTTGTGTTTACATAATATATGTGTACTGTACTGTGTATAATTATTAAATAGTATTTATATACAAATACACACACGCATGTATCTATTTAAGTAATATTTGCATGTGTATACTGTATATATATATATATATATATATATATATATATACAGTATATCATTTATATTATAACGTTTTATAAATGATTAAAAACATTAATATATACATGCATGTTTGTGTATTTATACAAAACAATAAACTTCACTCACTGCTGAGCTTTGAGTGACAGAGACAGTAAAAGCTCAGGTTTATTAATTTTGTATTTCATTGTTGAAAAATGTGTCTTGCGGAGTAAGATTCCTGGGAGTGTCATGATGAACATGTAGCAGAGGATTTGTCCTGTGTGGAGAGACAGACAGTAGAAGATGAGTTAACTGGAGCATTATAAGACCTTCACATGAATGGAGGTTGTGATAGGTCATGATCAGAGGGAACTGATTGAATCAGCTCAGTATAGCAGACCACCTCTAGACCCTCTTACACTCTTAATGAAGGAGCCATGTGATGCTGCCCGCCAGCAGACACTCTATCTGACCCGGAACACACACGTCTTCCTTCAGGCAGTACAGCATTCACGATTGATTTAATTCAATACCAAAATTAAATTTCATGGTTTTTGATACCAAAGTAAATGGTATCCGAACAGATACCGAATATGCTGTTGAGCACAGTCCTTGGAGTATTACTCCAAATGTCCTTGTTTTTTTTTGTTGTTTTTTTACTCTCACATACTTAAGTGATGGTCAGCTGCTCTGCAGTATTAATAGGCCTGTCAAGTGAAAGAGACTAGACAGAACATTAGCTTTCATGTATAAGTAAACATCTGCTATTTCCCAGAGTGCTTCTGATTTTCACTACAATAACCAGTGAGTTTGAAAATCGATGTTAGGCTGTCTGAACTAAATGTTTTTTGTTCGCGTTCACTGAACCAGATGTGTTCAGATATTCAGCAGATCCAGTCTGGCTCTGTCTTTCGTGTTCGGCACCAAAGGCCTTGTGCGATTATTGATGATACTGTCGTATATGTCAGTCCAATTAGGGTTAGCCGGAGCTGATCGATGCTGTGTGTGTGATAGCACGTCTCGGGATTTTAAGGTAGTCTGACATTTGGCGCTCTTGAATTTGGAATATTGGCTGTTGGGAAATAAGGTTAAAAGCAGTGGTTGGAAATAATAGTGGTTTGTTCTTTTCTGTTCATGTCATTTTCATTTATTTGAGGTGTTAAAACAACAACAACAAGAAAAAAAACACATTTTAAATGTTTTCCTAATACAGTTTGGCTTCGTTAAAAGCTTTGTATTTTATTTTGACTGTATTAAAGCATAAAAATACCATTATACTGTATGCTTGCAGAGTTGTAGGAAACATGCTTGGTTCAAATATTTGTTTCTCTGAAAAATAATACTACAGCCAGCTATTGTACTATGTTATTGAAATGTCAAATGTCTGTTTTTGGTTTGGTCTCTGTGACTCCGCCCACTGCCAGTATATTATACAATAGTATTCGACACCCCGGTTTGCCAGGAAAACACAGCGATGGAATCTAGCAAATGGACTGGGTCAGAGATCGCAAAAAAACTTGGAAACATATACATTAGCTGATCAACTTATACTGTAAGGCTTGCCGTTTTCCTTTGTGAATTGCACTCAAAATGGCAACCTGCGTGAGCATCCATTCTGAGGAGGGGGCGGAGAAAAAACTTTCTCCATTATTTTTACCAAATAATGTAATAATGTCTCCAGTATCAAGTTAGCTGTCAGAGAATCTGGAAATAAATGTAATGTGTTAAACGGAGCTAAGAGTATTACACTCTTATTAGAAGCGTGAAGGGAGGGATTGGCCAAAATATTTAGTATCTGAAACCGCAAGTGGTGGGAGATGTGTATAACTTTGTGTCTATTAAAAATTGGAAATGATAATGGATATAAATAGGTATAAATTTAATATACTAAAATAAAATGTAGTGATTAACCTTATCGTCCCAGGTGTCCTCCCTGATAGCAGTGGAACAATAAGTAAATTGCTCATGTAATATTTGTCTAATGGAGATGAAGTGGCCGATTAAAGTGACTGAAATGCCACGCTCAACCTCTCTGTCTCCATAGAGTCATGCAGGACAATCCTGGTTCACTCTCGGTCCAGCTGGAAAATTCAGGCTGTTGCCAAGAGACAGAGGAAGACATTAAATGCACTGCATAAGGATAAAACGAATGGAAAAGTGTGGGCTGACAACTTGTGGCATTAGTTTACGTTACATTTATGTGGCAGCTGTTGCCTAGCAACATTCAGATAGAACTTCATTATCATGACCACTTTAAAGTATCTTTGTGTCCGAGTTGGAGTTCAGAGAAACTTTTAGTCAATTTCACTGTTTGACTATTTGTTGTGACTTTCTGTCTCTTTCTGGAGACATTTTTAGACTTTACATGACTTAAACATGTCTTATTTTGCACCCCTTCATAGATTTGTGGTGGACCAACTAAATAGCATGGTTTTTGTTCTCCAGATTCTTTATTACATGTAAATAAAAGCCGAAATTCAATCTGTTCATCATATAAAGTGATTGAGTCTCTTCAGAAAATTTGGACTAAACCGCTCAATTCATATGGATTAGCTTTAAGATGTCTTTTTGAAGCATCAAAGTGGTAGTTGTGTAGGTGTCAATGGAGGGATGGAAAGCTCTCAGATTTCATCAAAAAGATCTACATTTGTGTTTTTTTTTTATTTATTTTTTTTTTATTATTATTTATTTCAGGCAATGGCACAAAAGTACAAGGCAGACAAAATGTTTGTTAAGTCATACAGTGCAATAAGAAACAAGAAACAAACAAAAAAACAACAACAAAAAACAAACAAAAAAACAAAAAAACAACAACAAACAAAACAAATCGAATTCTACCTGAAAGGGAGTGGGAAGAAGAAAACTTATTTAATCCCACCCCAGTTCACCACTTGGTGATTAATACATTAAGCTTCATGTTTACTTTGGTCACGGATTGTTTACATAGGTTGTATCATGGTGGCGTTACCACAGTCACAATAATTTATTATAACAACATTATCAAACAGTTTAAGAAGAATAAACAATACCAACTATGGTAATGAACAATATACCAATGATGGTAATGGACAATATACCAACGATGGTAATGGACAATATACCAACGATGGTAAGGAAACATTGAGCACATGTTAACATTATAAGACAGAGTACAACATCAATACAAATTAAAAATCCTCCTCTCTGTATTTTAACCAGACCCTATGTTTATATGACAATTTAAATTGATGGATAGTTTGACATTGCTTTTGTTGTAAGTCCAGTTTGTTCCAGAGTTTCACTCCACATACAGACACACAATAATGTTTACGAGTAGTTCGGGCTCTTGGTAACGAAAAATATCCAAAGCCTCTCAAGTTATGAGCTCGCACAGGAATTTGAAAAAAACGTTGTAAGTTAGGCGGTAATAAGTTGTTAAATGCTTTATAGAGGACTATTGTTGTATTATATTTTACAAGATCATCGAGTTTTAACAAATTTGACTGCTTAAACAGCTTATGAGTATGTTCTAAGTAACCAACCTTATGAATGACCCTCACGGCTCTTTTCTGTAATATAATCAGAGGATTTATTGTGTTCTGATAATTATTTCCCCACACTTCAACACAATACATAAGGTATGGTAGTACCAAAGTGCAGTATAGGGTACGGAGTGCATTTTTATCAAGGTATAGTTTTGCTTTGTTTATAATTGAGAGGCTTTTGGAGATTTTTCTTTTAATGTGTCTGACATGGGGCTTCCAAGACAATTTACTGTCGATTATTACCCCAAAAATTTATACTCACTCACAATTTCAATTTGGGTATCACCAATACTTATTCTCTGTTCAATCAATTTGCTACGATTACCAAACATCATTATTTTAGTTTTGTTTATGTTCAAAGATAATTTGTTTGTATCCATCCATTTTTTTATTATATTTAATTCCCTGTTTACCACATTTACGAGCTCCTTATAATCATCACTACTATAGAATATATTCGTGTCGTCTGCAAATAGTATGAGTTTCAGTACTTTGGATATAGTAAAAATATCATTTATATACACGTTAAATAATTTTGGCCCCAACACTGACCCCTGGGGGACACCACAAACTATGCCAAGAGTGTCTGATAAATACTGACCCATTTTTACAAACTGTGACCTCCCTGTTAAATAACTTTTTAACCAATCTCCAGCCAGCCCCCTAATTCCATATCTTTCCATCTCATTTAACAAGATTGTGTGATTAATAGTATCAAAGGCTTTTCTTAGATCAATAAAGATACCAACTGCATACTTTTTTTGCTCTAGTGCATTAGTAATTTCTTCAACAGCTTCAGTTATTGCCATCGAGGTAGTTCTTTTGGGCCTAAAGCCATACTGGCCATCATTAATTACATGATATTTCTCAAGAAACCTTTCAAGTCGAGAACTGAAAAGCTTCTCCAGAATTTTTGAAAACTGAGGCAAAAGAGAGATTGGTCTGTGATTAGTAAAAACGTGTTTGTTATCCTGTTTGAAAATTGGAATTACTTTAGCGATTTTCATTTTACTTGGGAAGCAGCCAGTTTGGAATGACAAATTACAAATGTACGTTAAGGGTTTTACAATGTTCAATATAACTTTTTTAATCAATGTCATACTGATATCATGACAGTCGGTGGAGAACTTATTTTTACATTCACAGACAATGTTTGTTACTTCCTGCTCATTCTGTTCTGAAGATGAATGAAAGTCTTACGTTTTAAGATTGACATGAGGGCGAGTAGTTAATGACAGAATTTTCATTTTTGCGTGATCTAACCCTTTAACACATTGCTTTATGGAGCACCAAGAGCACTTTTCTGGGTCAGGCATTTAGGCCGTGTGTCCAGCTGAAAACGCTAGACGCTCTGCTGAAGACGCCGTGCTTTGGGCGCTTGAGAGCGTTTTGGCAGCGCAGCGTTTTTTCCGTTGAGACGTTTCGTTGCTATGATGCAGAATATCCGCAGCAGTTGAATGGTGTGACAGTTGGTCGGTGTGGTATTAGTCCCGCCCCTCCTCCACTGTGATTGGACGGCTGGGTAAAAAGTGACAGTGATGAGCGCTGCGTTTTATCCAAAGTTGAACATTTTTCAACTCCCAGCGACCAGTAAAAAAACGCTCAGCACCTCGGTACGCTCATGGCATTTAAAAAAAAAACGCGGCGCTCCCATTGAAAACAATTGAAAACATACGCCAGGCGCGTGGAAAAATGCTTTGGTGGACACACGGCCTTAAGGTGAAAGCAGGCTTACGGTGAGGTTTCAGGTCATGCACACACTGAAAATGTATAGCGAAGGAAGGTCAGATGTTAAAAGCGTACTTACTTGACCTTACCAGGTGCTATAGCTCGAGAGGGATGAAGTGTTAATGCAGAATGCATCGAAAGGGCAAGTGTGTGTGCGCGCACGTACCCTTGGTGGATTGGTAATATGAGTCTTATTGATCTGTGCCTGAGCTTCTTCAGGAAGATGGATTGCTGTTGTTATGACACACACACTGACTATACATGCTTACAGCACACACACTTACAGTCTTGCATGTGGATACTAGTACAGTATAATTCACTTTATAAAGACAAAAAAAGGGCATTTACGTTTATACATCGGCTCACCTGCTTTTAAAACACTCCTATTAGTCACCTGTATCTGAACACCGAAATCTTTAGTTTAGACTCTTTAGACTTTTGCTTAAATAGGTTAATGCATTTAAATATTAACAAAATAAATGAAAACACTGGTTGGAAGATATTGTGATATTTTAGATATTTTGGATAGATAGATATACAGATAGATAGATACACACACACACAAACATATATCAATGTACTCTTGCTCATATACCCTCTTGATATCTTTGTCATCATTTACCTCCCTCCCCCTTCCCTTCCCCCTAACAAACGCTACTTCATCTTGATATCTAATGCAGGTGTCATACTGTGCCATGATTGAATGTTTCATACTCTTGATAATCATATTAGATATTTATGATCCTCTATGTGTTGGTTTTATTAGATTCAGGGCTCTCCATCACTTCTGTGGCAGGCTGACTTTTAGAGGACCGTCAGAGGGCAGCCCCACCTTCAGTTTTCCTTTAACTCAAGCATGTTTTGCTTCTCTTCTTTTTCTTTTTTTTGTATAGCGGCTCAAAGATGAGATAGTAAAGGTGACGAATGAGATCGAAAGTCTTGGCTCCACTCAAGAAAGGTAAGATGGGTTTTTTATTTTATTTTAGTCAGCATTAAATCAAAATGTTTTTTTTATATTCTTTTTTTTTTTTTTCTTTATGTTTGATGGATAATGATCTATTTGCCAATCAGATCCTGTTTCACTTGGAAATATGTTACACTATCTGAGAAAAATGGCTTGTGAAAGCTGGTTTGTGTTAATGAAGGAAATATCCTCCTTCAACTGGTGTTTGCTATCTGATTCTGCTATATTTACACACACACAGACACTCACAAACACACATTCTCCATTTACTCCCATCCCTTGTTTGAATATTTAATAACAGTGCCCCCTGCGGGAGGGGAGGTTGGTGAATTATGTACGGCTCTTTTGCTAAAAGGGGGTGTCATTTGTGCAAATTGACTGAGATGTGTTTAGGACTTTGCAAGAATGTCTGAACAGTGCATTATGGTCATAGAGTATGTTCAGTGAGTTTCCTTCATAAAGGAAAAGCATTTCAAACTTAATGTTTTAAAGGAGTCTGAGACAACTTGAGTTGCACTGCTTTTCAAGTTAAAGACTTTTAAAGTCGTCAAGAAATGGGAGTTGTGACTTATCTTTTCTTCCCTATTGTGGCGTATATCAGAGTTAAATGGCTTCTTGAACAAGAGAAAATGTAGGGCACCACTTGATTTTGTCCATCGGGAATTGATTGGAACGTTGTCATTTCATTACAGTTTGTACCATCCTCACGCTAGTAAACACGTCCTCAGAGAAGAGAGGGATGAATTAACAACAAATATTATAATAATATTGGGGATGGATAAATCATTTAAAACAAATACAGCAATATTCCATTTAAAAAAAAAGATTTGTCAATTTTGATTTTGTGGTAACATTAAAAAACGTCTTGAGAACTTGCGGTTTTCCATTCCACTGCCCTTGTCTTAATGCAAAACTACATTCTGTGAATGACCCCTTATACTCTCAGACTGCATTAACCCATATTCCCAGACCAAACAGTATTGCTCTTAGAATATACATCAAACTGAATCAGCCTTTCAGGCCCATTCATTATACATGACACATGATCCCACTGGGATCCCACCGAACACTTCACAGGAATGCCCACTTTGATTCACATGAGAGCCATTGTGATGGAAGAAAGCCATTTTCAGAAAGGGTTCCCCTCCTTTTATGATATTCTTCTGTCGTTCTTTGTTCCTCCTCCCCCTTAAGTCATGTCACGTGGCCACAATGGACGGTACAGTAGTGTGTGGCCCCTTTTACTGGCTGTGGCTTTTAATTTTACATGTCACACCAACATCCAAGAGTGCATTTGGCAAAGTGAATAGTAATGAATGATGTCATTATGTCAACTCCATTCCTAGAGATTTAGCTTTAGTTTACAGCTGTCGAAAAAACCTACCCAGCGCTAATAAAGCCCTCGTATTTCTGTGTTTACAGAATAAATATGCAGCGGAGTAAACAGATTGCTATGGGCCGCAAGAAATTTAACATGGATCCCAAAAAGGTAAATATGCATTGAGGTGAAATGGATTGGGGTGAAGTTTTCTAAATCATAGAGATTACCTGGTATGCTTTGACAAAGAAGATGATCTCCATTACATAAAAGGCACTTCCATTTTGCATTTTTAAACCTTTGGTCTTGTGTGAATGCACAAATTATCATAATCACACAAGTTTTGTCACCCACATTATGCAACCACACCATTTTCAATTCATTTCCATAGATCCAGCTGAATCCAAACTCATAGGCTAAAGTTCAAAGAGCAGGAAAAGAGTAAAGGAAAGAGATTTTTAATGTACTTTACCAACAGGAAACTGCAATTATAATGCGTGCATGTAGGAAGTTCTTTATGTTGAATGTTTTTTTTTTGTTTTTGTTTAGGGTATTCAATTCCTTATAGAGAATGAATTGCTGAAGAACACTTGTGAAGATATTGCTCAATTCCTCTACAAGGGTGAGGGCCTCAACAAGACAGCCATCGGAGATTATCTGGGTGAAAGGTAAGAACAAGTACTTCTGCCAATGGGTTCTGCACTGAAAAATGTTGCTGCTTCATAAAAACAAAGCTCCTGAAGTCTAGATATCTGAGGCCAGGGAGATTTTTTTTTTTTTTTTTTTTTTAAAGTAATGAATACTTTTATTCAGCAAGGATGCATTAAATGTCTGTCACTTGCATCGATCATAAGTGAGATATTTATAATGTTACAAAAGGTTTTAATTTCAAATAAATACTGTCCTTTTGAACTTTCTATTTGTCAAAGAATCCAAAAAACTAAATCTATCACTGTTTTTAACATTTGATAATATGACATGTTTCTTGAGCACCAAATAAGCATATCAGATTTTTGAAGGATCATGTGACACTGAAGACTGGAGTAATGATGCTGAAAATTCAGCTTTGCCATCACAGAAATAAATAAAATGTGTAATATACAGTATTAAAATAATAAACAGTAATTTAAATGTTATATATATATATGTGTATTACTGTTTTTATTGTATTTTTTATCAAATAAATGAAGCCTTCTCACTGACCCCAAATTGTTTAAAAAAGGCGTACACACATTTATTGCTTTTTTTTACGTCTTTTTCAAACAAATTGATTGGTTGCTTTACATATTGGTCAGGCGGCCTCTTCCTGTCCGAATGGGTGTTTCTTGACCAGGATAAGCTGCATTTTGAACCAGATTTTTAGTTAAAGTTCTGGCTATGTAAGACTACATGCAACCTACATGGTCTTAATAGACTGTCACGTTGTTTCCAACATAATTTCACATTGAGCGTAACTAGGTTAGTGGAAGTTAAACAGATTTTGGCTTTGTTAAGGTTCTGAATTTGCTATATCTCTAATCGGAGCTCAAGGGAGGATGACATCAGCGATCGTGAGCTGGTCCTCACTGACCGCAGTAGTCTGTCAAAGGCCATTATCTACTGCATCAAGATGGCCTGTGCCCATGTGAAAGTGCTGCTTTGCAGTAAGGGTCAGCTTACGCATTTATTGATGGACTGAAATTCAATGTCAGTGCCAGGCCATCAGGGACCTATCAGAGCAGGAAGGAAAGGTATATAGTTTGTGTGTGTCTGCATGGGGAGGATTATTTTCCTCTCTCAGTGTAATTATAGATATGCATGATTGCACTGAAATCTAAGGGGTAGTTCATCCAAAAATGAAAATTCTGCCATTTATTTACTCATCCTCATTTCATGAATAATATATTTTAAAATGAAAAAAATCTAGTCTGTACCTACACCAGTAAAATGTTGTGGTTTTCTCTACCAATTTCAGTACCAGAGCAAAAACTGTTGAATTAGGGAAAAAAAAAACGTGTTTGTTGTCACTGTCAGTCATCGCAGTTTCCAATTCAGCCGTGGAGTTAAATAAAAATCTAAACTTGTATTCAGATTGTGAATGGGTAATAAACAGAAAGCAAGAGAAGAGCCTCTCTATAATCACTGAATTCTGCACTCTCACAAAAACTTTTGTTATTATAAAATAAGCGGTCTTAATTTCTTAATGAATCTCTTATTTACATCTCATTTACACTGTTGGTTAAAATGGTGGATTCGCGAGCATTGAAGTCTCAAATCTCATTTATTTGTATAGCCCTTTCAACTACAACGTAGACCAAAGGACTTTACATCTCAAAACAAATAAAAACGTACAAAAGGTAAAAAGAGAGAACAAGAAAGACACAATGTATAATAACTTTGACACCTTCTAACATTGAAGAAGGTGTTAAGTAGATTCTGACTAACTAACTTACAAGCATCTCTGATCGGCCATTGCGTTCACATGCTCAACAGGTATGAGTGTGATTGGCTACAATGCTCAATGCTTGTAAACACACTGTAAATAGAAAGTTTTGATGCTCAGAGACCTCTCAAACACGAACAAGAGTGTTTAAAAGAAGCCAAGGACTACCGGTACTGGTACCGTCAACTTTTAAAAAAATGTTTGACAACCTATTCTATAATTACTATTCTATATAAACGATTCTATAATTTGAGAGAAAGTGTCTAAAACCTTTTGGTTTTTTGTACATAATCATCTGTCTTGTATCGCATAAATGCAAACGCATTATTTTCTCTGTCACCTGAGGAAAATCAATAGTGAATCCCAGGATCATCTCTGAAGTGTGGTCACGGCAGTGCAGAGCAGGATGAAGGAGTGAAAGAGTATAAAGCTTAATGGACAGACCCCCTAAGTGGGTTAATGCATTCACAGCTCATTGATATTATCGACATGCCCCATTTCCTCATTGAAGAAAGGGCTAGTTACACACGGACGGTAATCCCAGCCGTAATCCCCCTGTGGGATTTAATGCCCATTGGAGACGTCTGAGAGGAGGATCATTCACACTGTGAACCCGGCATGTTTTATAACAGTAGACATGATTGTCAGTGGCACATCTGCATTTTATCTGCCTTTTCTTCACAAATTTCTGTAATTTATTTAGCTCAAATGTCTCATGAAACTAATGGACAATATTCGTTTTCTGCCTTGTCTGCATTGGTATTTCACTGTAACGTCATTGCTGTTGATCCAAGAATGAATCTCCTGTTGATTTCATTCATTTTAATGTTTTTTTTTTTTTCCAGGGATGAATTCAATATTCAGGTTCTTCATGCCTTTGTGGAGCTTCATGAATTTACAGACCTTAACCTGGTTCAGGCACTCAGGTGACAAAATATAGATCTGTAGATTATGCAGCAAATGTATTTGATATCCTCATGTCATTGTGATCTCATTAATTGAGTTAATTTCTTCCCATGTTCCATGCAGACAGTTCTTATGGAGTTTCCGGTTACCGGGTGAAGCTCAGAAAATTGATCGAATGATGGAGGCTTTTGCCCAGCGTTACTGTCATGCAATCCGGGTGTTTTTCAATCCACAGTGTGTGTGTGTGTGTGTGTGTGTGATAATCTGATTGCTTTGCTGTAGGTTTTTAACAATATCAAAAATACCCGTGAGATTTCATAATTTTCAACACCAAAGTAAAAAAAATAAATAAAAATAAAATATATATATATATATATATATATATTATAAAAATAATAATAAAATATTGGGTTGTAGCCTTCAAATATTTCTCCATTAAGCAAATCTCTTTAAATTCTTATAAGTTTAATTATTGGTGTAGTCATCATGAGTAATAGATTTTTATTTTATTTTCAACTATATAACAGATGCAGAAAATTACTTCTCTTTGTCTCAAACCAGAACTGCTTTTTAGTCCATCTGTAATTTCCCTCCACCCACACCCACTCACTTTTTAAGGGCCTTTGAGAGGATTAGAAATGCAAGCAACATTTGGTCGAGCGTTATTTGGACATTTTTTTCTCAGCATGATGTCTGTTCAAGAATAAGCATAACTCCTGCATTTGGACATCAATTAATTCACTACATTTGGGCCCGTTCCTCCATGCAAACTCTGATTATGATTCAGATGAAATATATCTCACACAAGCCTGGTGTTTGTTGCATGCTGAGGTTTCTCAATTTCCTTTGCAGATACATGTTATGTGCTTTCATTCGCAATTATCATGTTGAACACGAGTCTGCACAACCCTAATGTGAAGGACAAGCCATCTGCAGATCGATTCTTTTGCATGAACAGAGGCATCAATGATGGAGGAGATCTGCCAGAAGACCTGCTCAGGGTCAGTGTCCCACTCCCAGATTTTTTTATTGTTGTTGTTGTTTTATAAATTTTAATATAATTATTTTTTTTTAGGTTTTCATAATAATAATTATTACTATTATGTTGTTGACTTATTGTATATATATATATACATATACAGTACTGGTCAAAAGTTTGGAAAGAAGTCTCTTGTGCTCACCAAGGCTGCATTTATGTAAACAAAAATACAGAAAAAAACAGAAATATTGTGAAATATCACTATTTTAAAATAATGCATTTCTTTTTTAATATACAAAATATATTTTATTTCTCTGGTGCAAAGCTGAATTTTCATCAGCCATTACTCCAGTCTTCAGTGTCACATGATCCTTCAGAAATCGTTCTGATCAATGGCTCATGAAAATCACAGAAATAAATAATATTTCAAAGTATATTAAAATGGAAAACCATGATTTTGAATTGCAATAATATTTAACAATATTACTGTTTTTCTGTATTTTTGATCAAATACAGGCTTGATGAGCATTAGACATTTTTCAAAAACACTCACATACAGTACATTGTTTTAAAATTTTATTTAACTGCTTGTTTGAGTGATCATTGACAGAAATATTTTTTCAATATTTTTTGTTAAAATTTACGCTTGTAGTGCTGAAGTGTTTGAAGTACTAGAACTCAAATTAAACACTCCTGCAGAACCTGTACGAGAGCATTAAGAATGAGCCCTTCAAGATACCTGAAGACGACGGCAACGACCTCACACACACGTTCTTTAACCCTGACCGCGAGGGCTGGCTGCTAAAACTGGGTGAGTGTTTGTCTGTTCAGAAGATAAAATAGTCAGTCTGAACAATACATGGCCTTTAACAGGCCCTATAATACACTGCATGGCCATGAGTCTATGATTGTATCATTATTGCAGTGATTATTATGTTAAAAGATCTTGACCAAATATTTATGCACCTTTTGATAACATCAAAACAATTTTTTTTTTTTTTTTCTTATCAAGAGGAGCATTCATTTTTGGGCAAGTTCTTATATTGACAATGCAAGGTTCGAGCACTCTTCACAAAGCACAAAGTCTCCTCCAGCACATCCCAAAGGCTATCAATGGATTTAAGGTCTGGACTCATGCTCCTTCCAAACCGTTCTTTCACAGTTTGAGCCTGATGAATCTGGGCATTGTCATTCTGGAATATGGTCTTGATGTGTCTTTCTATATGGTTAATAATCTATATGTGAAAGCTACACACTCCATCTATTAGGAATAGAGGAACTGTTACCAAACATATAACATGCTAGAAACATAATAATCACTGCAATGATGATCCAATCATGGACTCGTAAGCATTTTTCTATTTAAATCTAAACTGAAATCTTTTATTTGGCCAAGCAGTGTATTTTTCCTCATACCCCAGTGTCATGAACTCCAAAAGTAGATTTATTTAATTTAATCAGAGCTGTGAATTGTGTAACGTAATAGCCAAGAAGCACAGGGACAAATGCTTTATATTCCAAAGCTAATCTAAAATAGCTGATGCAACCTCCTTATTTATCTGCATGCTGCTCATATTTCAGCTCAGCCTGGATTTTACACCAGGCTGACACACACAAGTATTTTATTACAGCCTTTTGTTACGATATTTTTCAGATTTTCATGGTTAATTTCATTGTTTTCTTTCTTTCCATGTTTGTTGTGTTTCTTCAGGAGGTATGTACTGGTTTTCTTAGCTATGCTTCCAGGTGCTTTGCGCTTCCATTTACTCCTTTTGTTTGTCATTTTTTTAATCTTATTTAACCGATATTTCATTTCATCAAAATGAAATTTGCCTCATTTGAGTTTTTAAACTGGTGTTGTGTCGCTGCGCTGTTGTGCCGTGCTCACGATGGGCTTGTGATGTTCGTGAGACTCTCTTTCTCCATCTTCTTGGAGATCAACTTGTCTGTTAAACATTAGATGTCTATTGGTCTCTACTGCGCACATGTGGTCAGTTGAAGAACTGCCTGATCTGCAGTCGTACATGCCGGTGTGTGAATGCTACATGCTGCTGCATACACTTAAATGAAATAGTTGTGTGAGAAAGCACCGGAATATAGGAGATGATTTACAGCTGATATATGTGCAGTTTATTATTGATTCTTGCATTCATTCCTACATTTTATTACATACTCTCTTACTAATTTGGTCACTAACACCTTAAGCTTGTGCTTGATTCAGTGGTCTTGGGCTAACTGTGTATTTTTGATGAGGCCATTTCAGCTGTCCATCTGCTAATGTGAGTTCCCGTACACATGTCTGTCTGCTGTGCCTCAGTCCTCATCTCGCCATGTGTCTCTGCTGCTCACCACAATTATTCTTTACTCATACAGACCCCAGCGACGGGATTCTTATTATACTGTCTGATCCACAGGTGGACGGGTGAAGACGTGGAAAAGGAGATGGTTCATCTTGACAGACAACTGTCTGTATTATTTTGAATACACCACTGTACGTAAACCTGCTTCAGTGAAGTTAAATGACTGAATGATCCAGTGGTAATTTAACTCATCCGTTGTGCTCTACTGTGGTCACATGTGTTTCCTCTTCTGCCTCTGTTTTCAGGATAAAGAGCCAAGAGGGATCATTCCTCTGGAAAATCTCAGTATTAGGGAAGTGGAAGACTCCAAGAAGCCAGTAAGCTTCCTCTCGCTTTTCCATCTGTATTTCATCACGTTTAAATTACTTTGGATTAGTCATGGTGGTTGAAGTTTAGTGAGGCTGACTAGTCTTATATTTATTTATTTTACTTTTTTTTCTATATATATATATATATATATATATTAGCAATAGTGGTTTGATTAGCTTGCTGTGCTTTTACTTAAATCTCTTTCTATATTTTAATATGTGTGTGTGTGTATATATATACACATTAGGAATAGAGGAACTGTTGTCAAACATATAGATGTAACATGCTAGAAACATAATAATCACTGCAATGATGATCCAATCTTGGACTCGTAAGCATTTTTCTATTTTCTGTATATATATATATATGTATAAAATTTATTTGATTTTTTTTTTTATTTATTTTTTTTATTTTTATTATTATTAAAAGATATTTGTAATTTTTTTTTTTTGGGGCACTGTTGTTCCTTTTCCTCCTTGCATCCCCTTGTGGGCCCTGGAGCTCTATTAGATTTTGAAAATGTGTGTGGTGGTAATTAGCACAAAGGTTATGGGTTGCTAAAATCACTCATACACTGGCACCACTGTTCTCGTAACCTCGGTTTGCTCCAGTAAAATATAAAAGCCTCTTCTAAAGTATCTCTCTACACACAGAACTGCTTTGAACTCTTCATCCCAGACAACAAGGATCAGGTCATCAAAGCATGCAAGACTGAAGCAGATGGACGGGTTGTGGAAGGAAACCACACATTCTACCGCATCTCGGCGCCAACAACAGAGGAGAAAGAAGAGTGGATCAAAAGCATCAAGTAAGTTCTCCTCTAATCTTGCTCTGACAGCATTTTTAATATGCATATTAAAAATCATATATTAAATATATATATTAAAAATATTATTATCATATTATTATTTTTTTTTTACTATATAAAACACTTTGCTGTCGATTTATGCTGTTAAAAAAACCCAGCTCAATATAAACAAAATGAAATGAAAAGCTAAAAAGAAAAAATCACAAAACTTGAAAACTGATTATTTAAACTGAAAATTAAAAAATCTAATTCAAAATATTAACAATTAATAAATACTATAATAGTATATAAATAATACTAAAATAGCACTTCTCATAATTTTGTGCATGTGATATAATAGCAAAAATAGTTTGTTATGGTGAAAATTTCCTAGATAGCTCAGTAGTGAGCAGGCTATCTTTGAGGTCAACCAAAACGTTCCTTTCTCATTCTCTCCAGGGCTGCCATAAGCAGGGACCCTTTCTATGAGATGCTTGCTGCCAGGAAGAAGAAAGCATCATCTTTGAAGAGACAGTAGAACCGCTCATGTCTGCATGGATGGATCTCCGCTTCAAGGCCGCAAAGAGGATGTTTAGACATGGACCTGGAAAAGGGGCGAATGATAAACGGAAGCCATAACGCTGGATTGGAGCGATTTTAATCTCAGGAATGACCTTGAGTTTTGAATGTTGTCAGTGAAGTTGGCTTTCTTGGAGGTAATCTGACATTTATACATTTAATTCTCATGAACGAACATTATCGTGCACTCACGTACATTATCATCTCAAATCAGCAGGTCTGACTGAATGTGGCGTCTTATTGACCTTTTCTAAGCTTGCTGAAGACATGGCCGTTCCTTTCTGTGCTTTGATACATATAAAATGCTAATTGTACACCTATTTTTACACTGCTACTGTAAGTATTTGGATTTTGGCCTCGTTTTGTTTAAGACCGTCTTACTGGTTTTCTAATCATTTCTGATCTGCTGTCATATTTATCTTTTTTTTTTTGTTGGCTAGAAATCTTTTCACATTTTGCCAAAGTTTGTCTTTCAGTCCTACTCCATGTAATACTTTCCTAAAACCTGAAGTTGACTGCTTCTGTTTCATGAACATGAAATGAAAATATATTTTTATTTTGATGCTGTTTATTTAGCGTTAACAGTTTTATTTGAAATATCAGGATTTTTCATTGTCACTGATCTCATAGGTGGCCTTGATGACTGAAATCCAAAAACATTTCAGTAAGTTTGGTTCTTGTTTATGGAACAATGTCAAAAATTAAACTACTGACATGAGAGTTTATTTTTTACTATGTTTTGTATTTTACCACATTAAATGTATTGGTTAAATTAACTCATGAACAAACACAAAAAAAACTTTTTTTCCCTTTGCTTTATATAAACTGTTAATTGAGAGAAAACTCTTAAATGCTAATTTATCAATGATGTAAATATTTAAACATATAGGTTGTTTAATTTTTGTCAAAATATACTTTGTGCTAAAGTAAACAGGGTGACGAAAAGGTTTAAACATGTCAAAGTTTATTTCACCATTGCTATGTAACCTGTGCTTACAATAAAAGAAGTTTGAGCTTTAAAAATAACTGTAAAATTTGATTTCATAAATAATTTTTATTTCTCGATGCCTTTAATTTGTGTGGTTTCTTAATGGGGTATTTTACCACTGACAAAATGGGCTTCCAATAAAACGTGGCTGCATATGCAGTAGAAAGGATTTATTTATTTATTTTTCGAAATATGTGCTACCGGATTAAAGAAAACAGAAAAAAGGCTGCTGTTGTCTTCCGTTTTGCTAAATGGTGGGAATTAGGAAAACTTCCAACACCAAAAATAAAGGTCACGTAGGCCTACTGTATTTCACATCAAAGCTATGACTGTATAAGCCTTTTATTCTTAAAAACAATTCATACAATGACAAAAACACTGTTCCTTCATATGGTACACAATATTTTTGTCCATTTTGTAATTTGTGCATTGGATGATGTGGTTAAGGCCTCATCCTCATGAAACTCTGGATTCTGATAGAGGGTCATGAGACTTAAACCTGAGTGCAAAAATAGAGGCTCCAGACCCTTCCAGAGCTGAGACATTGAGATACCACATAGCATTTATGCCATTATAAATATGTCAATATCTCAGCTCTGGAAGGGTCTAGAGCCTCCATTTTTGCACTCAGGTCTAAGTCGCATGGCCCTCTATCGGAATCCAGAGTTTCAAGAAGATCAGAGAAACTTTTTTTTGCACCAAAAAAGTCGTTTTTTCCGTGTCGACATTTTGAGTTTCTCTGATCTTCTTGAAGATCAGAGGCGGTGAAGACCCTTCAGGTGGCCATGGTGGTGAAGACCCTTCAGGCGGCCAAGGCGGTGAAGACCCTTCAGGCGGCCACGGTGGTGAAGACCCTTCAGGCGGCCACGGCGGTGAAGACCCTTCAGACGGCCGGTCTCGGGCAGGACGGTCTCGGGCTGGACGGTCTCGGGCGTTGGGAGTGGGGCTGGTGACGTCATCAACAGTGAAGGATGATCCGCAGGATACCAGCAACCACTCCACAAATTGGGCAAAGCTTTCTTGAGGTGGTTCCCCAGACAACTGCGCTCGAGTGGTGTTGTTCAGTCCCACACGTAGAAACGTGCAGAGGCAGTCATCTGGGAAACTGGTTTGAGGTATCAAATCCAGGAAAACCTCCAGGTGTTCCTCAAGAGAGCTGTTTCCCTGCTCAGGGAACATTAGTCTTACTTCAGGGAAATCCATGTTTGGTTGTTTCTTCTGTCACGGTGTAGTATGAAATGAAGACAAAGCTCCTACAAACATTTACTCAAAAAAACGTCAAACAGGAACAAGGAAGACTGCAGAAGATTACACACACTATCCATGAAACATAATCAAGACCGACAAGAACAGACTGAAACAGAGAAACTAATCAGATACAAAATGAACACTAACAAGATGATGACAGGTACAGATGATCAGGATGATGAACAGGTGGGATTGAGGAATGAAGACAAGAGGATGCTGGGAAGTGTAGTGAAGATGACGAAGACAGAATGGTGCAGACAAAGACTGTGACAATTATATAGTCAGTGAATGGAAGGGTCTAGAGCCTCTATTTTTGCACTCAGGTCTAAGTCCCATGGCCCTCTATCAGAATCCAGAGTTTTCAAAGATCAGAAAAACTAAAAATTTCAACCCAAAAAAAAAAAAAAAAAAACCCGACAGTGTTACCCCTGTCGTTTTTTTTTTTTTTTTTTTGGTGCGAAGAAATAAGTTTCTCCAATCTTCTTGAAACTCTGGATTCTGACAGAGGCCATGGGACTTAGACCTGAGTGCAAAAATGGAGGCTCTAGACCCTTCTAGCACTGAGATATTGAGATATTTATAATGGCAGAAATGCTACGTGGAGATCTCAATATCTCAGCTCTGAAAGGGCTAGAGCCTCCATTTTGCACTCTGGGTCTAAGTCCCATGCCCTCTAACAGAATCCAGAGTTTCAAGAAGATCAGAGGAACTCAAAATTTTGACCCCAAAAAAAAAACCCGACAGTGTTACCCCTTTCGTTTTTTTCGTTTCGGGTGAAAAATTAAGTTTCTCCAATCTTCTCAAAAATCTGGATTCTGATAGAGGGCCACGAGACTTTGACCTGAGTGCAAAAATGGAGGCTCTAGACCCTTCCAGAGCTGAGATATCGAAATTCAAAAATTCGACCCGAAAAAAAAACGACAGTGTTACCCCTTTCGTTTTTTTTTTTCGTTTTCGGGCGAAAAATTAAGTTTCTCCAATCTTCTCAAAACTCTGGATTATGATAGAGGGCACGAGACTTTGACCTGAGTGCAAAAATGAGGCTCTAGACCCTTCCAGAGCTGAGATATCGAAATTCAAAAATTTCGACCCGAAAAAAAACGACAGTGTTACCCCTTTCGTTTTTTTTTCATTTTCGGGCGAAAAATTAAGTTTCTCCAATCTTCTCAAAACTCTGGATTATGATAGAGGGCTGTGAGACTTTGACCTGAGTGCAAAATGGAGGCTCTAGACCCTTCCAGAGCTGAGATATCGAAATTCAAATTTCGACCCGAAAAAAAACGACAGTGTTACCCCTTTCGTTTTTTTTTTCATTTTCGGGCGAAAAATTAAGTTTCTCCAATCTTCTCAAAACTCTGGATTATGATAGAGGGCCACGAGACTTTGACCTGAGTGCAAAAATGGAGGCTCTAGACCCTTCCAGAGCTGAGATATCAAAATTCAAAATTTCGACCCGAAAAAAAACGACAGTGTTACCCCTTTCGTTTTTTTTTTCATTTTCGGGCGAAAAATTAAGTTTCTCCAATCTTCTCAAAACTCTGGATTATGATAGAGGGCTGTGAGACTTTGACCTGAGTGCAAAAATGGAGGCTCTAGACCCTTCCAGAGCTGAGATATCGAAATTCAAAATTTCGACCCGAAAAAAAACGACAGTGTTACCCCTTTCGTTTTTTTTTCATTTCGGGCGAAAAATTAAGTTTCTCCAATCTTCTCAAAACTCTGGATTATGATAGAGGGCTGTGAGACTTTGACCTGAGTGCAAAAATGGAGGCTCTAGACCCTTCCAGAGCTGAGATATCGAAACTCAAAATTTCGACCGGAAAAAAAAACGACAGTGTTACCCCTTTCGTTTTTTTTCTTTTTTGGGCGAAAAATTAAGTTTCTCCAATCTTCTCAAAACTCTGGATTATGATAGAGGGCCACGAGACTTTGACCTGAGTGCAAAAATGGAGGCTCTAGACCCTTCCAGAGCTGAGATATCGAAATTCAAAATTTCGACCCAAAAAAAACGACAGTGTTACCCCTTTCGTTTTTTTTCATTTTCGGGCGAAAAATTAAGTTTCTCCAATCTTCTCAAAACTCTGGATTATGATAGAGGGCTGTGAGACTTTGACCTGAGTGCAAAAATGGAGGCTCTAGACCCTTCCAGAGCTGAGATATCGAAACTCAAAATTTCGACCCGAAAAAAAAAACGACAGTGTTACCCCTTACGTTTTTTTCATTTTGGGCGAAAAATTAAGTTTCTCCAATCTTCTCAAAACTCTGGATTATGATAGAGGGCCATGAGACTTTGACCTGAGTGCAAAAATGGAGGCTCTAGACCCTTCCAGAGCTGAGATATCGAAACTCAAAATTTCGACCCGAAAAAAAAAACGACAGTGTTACCCCTTTCGTTTTTTTTCGTTTTCGGGCGAAAAATTAAGTTTCTCCAATCTTCTCAAAACTCTGGATTATGATAGAGGGCCGTGAGACTTTGACCTGAGTGCAAAAATGGAGGCTCTAGACCCTTCCAGAGCTGAGATATCGAAACTCAAAATTTCGACCCGAAAAAAAAACGACAGTGTTACCCCTTACGTTTTTTTTAGTTTTCGGGCGAAAAATTAAGTTTCTCCAATCTTCTCAAAACTCTGGATTATGATAGAGGGCCACGAGACTTTGACCTGAGTGCAAAAATGGAGGCTCTAGACCCTTCCAGAGCTGAGATATCGAAACTCAAAATTTCGACCCGAAAAAAAAACGACAGTGTTACCCCTTACGTTTTTTTTCATTTTCGGGCGAAAAATCAAGTTTCTCCAATCTTCTCAAAACTCTGGATTATGATAGAGGGCCGCGAGACTTTGACCTGAGCGCAAAAATGGAGGCTCTAGACCCTTCCAGAGCTGAGATATCGAAACTCAAAATTTCGACCCGAAAAAAAAAACGACAGTGTTACCCCTTACGTTTTTTTCAGTTTTCGGGCGAAAAATCAAGTTTCTCCAATCTTCTCAAAACTCTGGATTATGATAGAGGGCCGCGAGACTTTGACCTGAGCGCAAAAATGGAGGCTCTAGACCCTTCCAGAGCTGAGATATCGAAACTCAAAATTTCGACCCGAAAAAAAAACGACAGTGTTACCCCTTACGTTTTTTTCAGTTTTCGGGCGAAAAATCAAGTTTCTCCAATCTTCTCAAAACTCTGGATTATGATAGAGGGCCGCGAGACTTTGACCTGAGCGCAAAAATGGAGGCTCTAGACCCTTCCAGAGCTGAGATATCGAAACTCAAAATTTCGACCCGAAAAAAAAACGACAGTGTTACCCCTTACGTTTTTTTCAGTTTTCGGGCGAAAAATCAAGTTTCTCCAATCTTCTCAAAACTCTGGATTATGATAGAGGGCCGCGAGACTTTGACCTGAGCGCAAAAATGGAGGCTCTAGACCCTTCCAGAGCTGAGATATCGAAACTCAAAATTTCGACCCGAAAAAAAAACGACAGTGTTACCCCTTACGTTTTTTTCAGTTTTCGGGCGAAAAATCAAGTTTCTCCAATCTTCTCAAAACTCTGGATTATGATAGAGGGCCGCGAGACTTTGACCTGAGCGCAAAAATGGAGGCTCTAGACCCTTCCAGAGCTGAGATATCGAAACTCAAAATTTCGACCCGAAAAAAAAACGACAGTGTTACCCCTTACGTTTTTTCATTTTTGGGCGAAAAATCAAGTTTCTCCAATCTTCTCAAAACTCTGGATTATGATAGAGGGCCGCGAGACTTTGACCTGAGCGCAAAAATGGAGGCTCTAGACCCTTCCAGAGCTGAGATATCGAAACTCAAAATTTCGACCCGAAAAAAAAAACGACAGTGTTACCCCTTACGTTTTTTTTCAGTTTTCGGGCGAAAAATCAAGTTTCTCCAATCTTCTCAAAACTCTGGATTATGATAGAGGGCCGCGAGACTTTGACCTGAGCGCAAAAATGGAGGCTCTAGACCCTTCCAGAGCTGAGATATCGAAACTCAAAATTTCGACCCGAAAAAAAAACGACAGTGTTACCCCTTACGTTTTTTTCAGTTTTCGGGCGAAAAATCAAGTTTCTCCAATCTTCTCAAAACTCTGGATTATGATAGAGGGCCGCGAGACTTTGACCTGAGTGCAAAAATGGAGGCTCTAGACCCTTCCAGAGCTGAGATATCGAAACTCAAAATTTCGACCCGAAAAAAAAACGACAGTGTTACCCCTTACGTTTTTTTCAGTTTTCGGGCGAAAAATCAAGTTTCTCCAATCTTCTCAAAACTCTGGATTATGATAGAGGGCCGCGAGACTTTGACCTGAGCGCAAAAATGGAGGCTCTAGACCCTTCCAGAGCTGAGATATCGAAACTCAAAATTTCGACCCGAAAAAAAAACGACAGTGTTACCCCTTACGTTTTTTTCAGTTTTCGGGCGAAAAATCAAGTTTCTCCAATCTTCTCAAAACTCTGGATTATGATAGAGGGCCGCGAGACTTTGACCTGAGCGCAAAAATGGAGGCTCTAGACCCTTCCAGAGCTGAGATATCGAAACTCAAAATTTCGACCCGAAAAAAAAACGACAGTGTTACCCCTTACGTTTTTTTCAGTTTTCGGGCGAAAAATCAAGTTTCTCCAATCTTCTCAAAACTCTGGATTATGATAGAGGGCCGCGAGACTTTGACCTGAGCGCAAAAATGGAGGCTCTAGACCCTTCCAGAGCTGAGATATCGAAACTCAAAATTTCGACCCGAAAAAAAAACGACAGTGTTACCCCTTACGTTTTTTTCAGTTTTCGGGCGAAAAATCAAGTTTCTCCAATCTTCTCAAAACTCTGGATTATGATAGAGGGCCGCGAGACTTTGACCTGAGCGCAAAAATGGAGGCTCTAGACCCTTCCAGAGCTGAGATATCGAAACTCAAAATTTCGACCCGAAAAAAAAACGACAGTGTTACCCCTTACGTTTTTTTCAGTTTTCGGGCGAAAAATCAAGTTTCTCCAATCTTCTCAAAACTCTGGATTATGATAGAGGGCCGCGAGACTTTGACCTGAGCGCAAAAATGGAGGCTCTAGACCCTTCCAGAGCTGAGATATCGAAACTCAAAATTTCGACCCGAAAAAAAAACGACAGTGTTACCCCTTACGTTTTTTTCAGTTCGGGCGAAAAATCAAGTTTCTCCAATCTTCTCAAAACTCTGGATTATGATAGAGGGCCGCGAGACTTTGACCTGAGCGCAAAAATGGAGGCTCTAGACCCTTCCAGAGCTGAGATATCGAAACTCAAAATTTCGACCCGAAAAAAAAACGACAGTGTTACCCCTTACGTTTTTTTCAGTTTTCGGGCGAAAAATCAAGTTTCTCCAATCTTCTCAAAACTCTGGATTATGATAGAGGGCCGCGAGACTTTGACCTGAGCGCAAAAATGGAGGCTCTAGACCCTTCCAGAGCTGAGATATCGAAACTCAAAATTTCGACCCGAAAAAAAAACGACAGTGTTACCCCTTACGTTTTTTTCAGTTTCGGGCGAAAAATCAAGTTTCTCCAATCTTCTCAAAACTCTGGATTATGATAGAGGGCCGCGAGACTTTGACCTGAGCGCAAAAATGGAGGCTCTAGACCCTTCCAGAGCTGAGATATCGAAACTCAAAATTTCGACCCGAAAAAAAAACGACAGTGTTACCCCTTACGTTTTTTTTTCAGTTTTCGGGCGAAAAATCAAGTTTCTCCAATCTTCTCAAAACTCTGGATTATGATAGAGGGCCGCGAGACTTTGACCTGAGCGCAAAAATGGAGGCTCTAGACCCTTCCAGAGCTGAGATATCGAAACTCAAAATTTCGACCCGAAAAAAAAACGACAGTGTTACCCCTTACGTTTTTTTCAGTTTTCGGGCGAAAAATCAAGTTTCTCCAATCTTCTCAAAACTCTGGATTATGATAGAGGGCCGCGAGACTTTGACCTGAGCGCAAAAATGGAGGCTCTAGACCCTTCCAGAGCTGAGATATCGAAACTCAAAATTTCGACCCGAAAAAAAAACGACAGTGTTACCCCTTACGTTTTCGTTTTCGGGCGAAAAATTAAGTTTCTCCAATCTTCTCAAAACTCTGGATTATGATAGAGGCCGCGAGACTTTGACCTGAGTGCAAAAATGGAGGCTCTAGACCCTTCCAGAGCTGAGATATCGAAACTCAAAATTTCGACCCGAAAAAAAAAAAACGACAGTGTTACCCTTACGTTTTTTTCAGTTTTCGGCGCGAAAAATTAAG
>NW_024121122.1:15352522-15377323 GCF_016745375.1 Pimephales promelas
AGTCTTCAGTGTCACATATCCTTCAGAAATCGTTCTGATCAATGGCTCATGAAAATCACAGAAATAAATAATATTTCAAAGTATATTAAAATGGAAAACCATGATTTTGAATTGCAATAATATTTAACAATATTATTATAAAGTTTTTCTGTATTTTTGATCAAATACAGGCTTGATGAGCATTAGACATTTTTCAAAAACACTCACATACAGTACATTGTTTTAAAATTTTATTTAACTGCTTGTTTGAGTGATCATTGACAGAAATATTTTTTCAATATTTTTTGTTAAAATTTACGCTTGTAGTGCTGAAGTGTTTGAAGTACTAGAACTCAAATTAAACACTCCTGCAGAACCTGTACGAGAGCATTAAGAATGAGCCCTTCAAGATACCTGAAGACGACGGCAACGACCTCACACACACGTTCTTTAACCCTGACCGCGAGGGCTGGCTGCTAAAACTGGGTGAGTGTTTGTCTGTTCAGAAAGATAAAATAGTCAGTCTGAACAATACATGGCCTTTAACAGGCCCTATAAAACACTGCATGGCCATGAGTCTATGATTGTATCATTATTGCAGTGATTATTATGTTAAAAGATCTTGACCAAATATTTATGCACCTTTTGATAACATCAAAAACAATTTTTTTTTTTTTTTCTTATCAAGAGGAGCATTCATTTTTGGGCAAGTTCTTATATTGACAATGCAAGGGTCGAGCACTCTTCACAAAGCACAAAGTCTCCTCCAGCACATCCCAAAGGCTATCAATGGATTTAAGGTCTGGACTCATGCTCCTTCCAAACCGTTCTTTCACAGTTTGAGCCTGATGAATCTGGGCATTGTCATTCTGGAATATGGTCTTGATGTGTCTTTCTATATGGTTAATAATCTATATGTGAAAGCTACACATTCCATCTATTAGGAATAGAGGAACTGTTACCAAACATGTAACATGCTAGAAACATTATAATCACTGCAATGATGATCCAATCATGGACTCGTAAGCATTTTTCTATTTAAATCTAAACTGAAATCTTTTATTTGGCCAAGCAGTGTATTTTTCCTCATACCCCAGTGTCATGAACTCCAAAAGTAGATTTATTTAATTTAATCAGAGCTGTGAATTGTGTAACGTAATAGCCAAGAAGCACAGGGACAAATGCGTTATATTCCAAAGCTAATCTAAAATAGCTGATGCAACCTCCTTATTTATCTGCATGCTGCTCATATTTCAGCTCAGCCTGGATTTTACACCAGGCTGACACACACAAGTATTTTATTACAGCCTTTTGTTACGATATTTTTCAGATTTTCATGGTTAATTTCATTGTTTTCTTTCTTTCCACGTTTGTTGTGTTTCTTCAGGAGGTATGTACTGGTTTTCTTAGCTATGCTTCCAGGTGCTTTGCGCTTCCATTTACTCCTTTTGTTTGTCATTTTTTTTTATCTTATTTAACAGATATTTCATTTCATCAAAATGAAATTTGCCTCATTTGAGTTTTTAAACTGGTGTTGTGTCGCTGCGCTGTTGTGCCGTGCTCACGATGGGCTTGTGATGTTCGTGAGACTCTCTTTCTCCATCTTCTTGGAGATCAACTTGTCTGTTAAACATTAGATGTCTATTGGTCTCTACTGCGCACATGTGGTCAGTTGAAGAACTGCCTGATCTGCAGTCGTACATGCTGGTGTGTGAATGCTACATGCTGCTGCAAACACTTAAATGAAATAGTTGTGTGAGAAAGCACAGGAATATAGGAGATGATTTATAGCTGATATATGTGCAGTTTATTATTGATTCTTGCATTCATTCCTACATTTTATTACATACTCTCTTACTAATTTGGTCACTAACACCTTAAGCTTGTGCTTGATTCAGTGGTTTTGGGCTAACTGTGTATTTTTGACGAGGCCATTTCAGCTGTCCATCTGCTAATGTGAGTTCCCGTACACGTGTCTGTCTGCTGTGCCTCAGTCCTCATCTCGCCATGTGTCTCTGCTGCTCACCACAATTATTCTTTACTCATACAGACCCCAGCGACGGGATTCTTATTATACTGTCTGATCCACAGGTGGACGGGTGAAGACGTGGAAAAGGAGATGGTTCATCTTGACAGACAACTGTCTGTATTATTTTGAATACACCACTGTACGTAAACCTGCTTCAGTGAAGTTAAATGACTGAATGATCCAGTGGTAATATAACTCATCCGTTGTGCTCTACTGTGGTCACATGTGTTTCCTCTTCTGCCTCTGTTTTCAGGATAAAGAGCCAAGAGGGATCATTCCTCTGGAAAATCTCAGTATTAGGGAAGTGGAAGACTCCAAGAAGCCAGTAAGCTTCCTCTCGCTTTTCCATCTGTATTTCATCACGTTTAAATTACTTTGGATTAGTCATGGTGGTTGAAGTTTAGTGAGGCTGACTAGTCTTATATTTATTTATTTTACTTTTTTTTCTATATATATATATATATATATATATATATATATATATATATATATATATATATATATATATATATATATTAGCAATAGTGGTTTGATTAGCTTGCTGTGCTTTTACTTAAATCTCTTTCTATATTTTAATATGTGTGTGTGTGTATATATATACACATTAGGAATAGAGGAACTGTTGTCAAACATATAGATGTAACATGCTAGAAACATAATAATCACTGCAATGATGATCCAATCTTGGACTCGTAAGCATTTTTCTATTTTCTGTATATATATATATGTATAAAATTTATTTATTGATTTTTTTTTTATTATTTTTTATTTTTTATTTTTATTTTTTTATTATTATTAAAAGATATTTGTAATTTTTTTTTTTTTGGGCACTGTTGTTCCTTTTCCTCCTTGCATCCCCTTGTGGGCCCTGGAGCTCTATTAGATTTTGAAAATGTGTGTGGTTGTAATTAGCACAAAGGTTATGGGTTGCTAAAATCACTCATACACTGGCACCACTGTTCTCGTAACCTCGGTTTGCTCCAGTAAAATATAAAAGCCTCTTCTAAAGTATCTCTCTACACACAGAACTGCTTTGAACTCTTCATCCCAGACAACAAGGATCAGGTCATCAAAGCATGCAAGACTGAAGCAGATGGACGGGTTGTGGAAGGAAACCACACATTCTACCGCATCTCGGCGCCAACAACAGAGGAGAAAGAAGAGTGGATCAAAAGCATCAAGTAAGTTCTCCTCTAATCTTGCTCTGACAGCATTTTTAATATGCATATTAAAATCATATATTAAATATATATATTAAAAATATTATTATCATATTATTATTTTTTTTTACTATATAAAACACTTTGCTGTCGATTTATGCTGTTAAAAAAACCCAGCTCAATATAAACAAAATGAAATGAAAAGCTAAAAAGAAAAATCACAAAACTTGAAAACTGATTATTTAAACTGAAAATTAAAAAATCTAATTCAAAATATTAACAATTAATAAATACTATAATAGTATATAAATAATACTAAAATAGCACTTCTCATAATTTTGTGCATGTGATATAATAGCAAAATAGTTTGTTATGGTGAAAATTTCCTAGATAGCTCAGTAGTGAGCAGGCTATCTTTGAGGTCAACCAAAACGTTCCTTTCTCATTCTCTCCAGGGCTGCCATAAGCAGGGACCCTTTCTATGAGATGCTTGCTGCCAGGAAGAAGAAAGCATCATCTTTGAAGAGACAGTAGAACCGCTCATGTCTGCATGGATGGATCTCCGCTTCAAGGCCGCAAAGAGGATGTTTAGACATGGACCTGGAAAAGGGGCGAATGATAAACGGAAGCCATAACGCTGGATTGGAGCGATTTTAATCTCAGGAATGACCTTGAGTTTTGAATGTTGTCAGTGAAGTTGGCTTTCTTGGAGGTAATCTGACATTTATACATTTAATTCTCATGAACGAACGTTATCGTGCACTCACGTACATTATCATCTCAAATCAGCAGGTCTGACTGAATGTGGCGTCTTATTGACCTTTTCTAAGCTTGCTGAAGACATGGCCGTTCCTTTCTGTGCTTTGATACATATAAAATGCTAATTGTACACCTATTTTTACACTGCTACTGTAAGTATCTGGATTTTGGCCTCGTTTTGTTTAAGACGGTCTTACTGGTTTTCTAATCATTTCTGATCTGCTGTCATATTTATCATTTTTTTGTTGGCTAGAAATCTTTTCACATTTTGCCAAAGTTTGTCTTTCAGTCCTACTCCATGTAATACTTTCCTAAAACCTGAAGTTGACAGCTTCTGTTTCATGAACATGAAATGAAAATATATTTTTATTTTGATGCTGTTTATTTAGCGTTAACAGTTTTATTTGAAATATCAGGATTTTTCATTGTCACTGATCTCATAGGTGGCCTTGATGACTGAAATCCAAAAACATTTCAGTAAGTTTGGTTCATGTTTATGGAACAATGTCAAAAATTAAACTACTGACATGAGAGTTTATTTTTTACTATGTTTTGTATTTTACCACATTAAATGTATTGGTTAAATTAACTCATGAACAAACACAAAAAAAACTTTTTTTCCCTTTGCTTTATATACACTGTTAATTGAGAGAAAACTCTTAAATGCTAATTTATCAATGATGTAAATATTTAAACATATAGGTTGTTTAATTTTTGTCAAAATATACTTTGTGCTAAAGTAAACAGGGTGACGAAAAGGTTTAAACATGTCAAAGTTTATTTCACCATTGCTATGTAACCTGTGCTTACAATAAAAGAAGTTTGAGCTTTAAAAATAACTGTAAAATTTGATTTCATAAATAATTTTTATTTCTCGATGCCTTTAATTTGTGTGGTTTCTTAATGGGGTATTTTACCACTGACAAAATGGGCTTCCAATAAAACGTGGCTGCATATGCAGTAGAAAGGATTTATTTATTTATTTATTTTTCGAAATATGTGCTACCGGATTAAAGAAAACAGAAAAAAGGCTGCTGTTGTCTTCCGTTTTGCTAAATGGTGGGAATTAGGAAAACTTCCAACACCAAAAATAAAGGTCACGTAGGCCTACTGTATTTCACATCAAATACCTTACTCAGCTATGACTGTATAAGCCTTTTATTCTTAAAAACAATTCATACAATGACAAAAACACTGTTCCTTCATATGGTACACAATATTTTTGTCCATTTTGTAATTTGTGCATTGGATGATGTGGTTAAGGCCTCATCCTCATGAAACTCTGGATTCTGATAGAGGGTCATGAGACTTCGACCTGAGTGCAAAAATAGATGCTCCAGACCCTTCCAGAGCTGAGACATTCAGATACCACATAGCATTTATGCCATTATAAATATGTCAATATCTCAGCTCTGGAAGGGTCTAGAGCCTCCATTTTTGCACTCAGGTCTAAGTCTCATGGCCCTCTATCGGAATCCAGAGTTTCAAGAAGATCAGAGAAACTTTTTTTTGCACCAAAAAAGTCGACAGGGGTACCCCTGTCGTTTTTTTCGTGTCGACATTTTGAGTTTCTCTGATCTTGAAGATCAGAGGCGGTGAAGACCCTTCAGGTGGCCAAGGTGGTGAAGACCCTTCAGGCGGCCAAGGCTGTGAAGACCCTTCAGGCGGCCACGGCGGTGAAGACCCTTCAGGCGGCCGGTCTCGGGCAGGACGGTCTCGGGCTGGACGGTCTCGGGCGTTGGGAGTGGGGCTGGTGACGTCATCAACAGTGAAGGATGATCCGCAGGATACCAGCAACCACTCCACAAATTGGGCAAAGCTTTCTTGAGGTGGTTCCCCAGACAACTGCGCTCGAGTGGTGTTGTTCAGTCCCACACGTAGAAACGTGCAGAGGCAGTCATCTGGGAAACTGGTTTGAGGTATCAAATCCAGGAAAACCTCCAGGTGTTCCTCAAGAGAGCTGTTTCCCTGCCAGGGAACATTAGTCTTACTTCAGGGAAATCCATGTTTGGTTGTTTCTTCTGTCACGGTGTAGTATGAAATGAAGACAAAGCTCCAATACAAAACATTTACTCAAAAACTTCAAACAGGAACAAGGAAGACTGGCAGAAGATTACACACACTATCCATGAAACATAATCAAGAACCGACAAGAACAGACTGAAACAGAGAGAACTAAATACAGATACAAAATGAACACTAACAAGATGATGACAGGTGACAGATGATCAGGATGATGAACAGGTGGGTGATTGAGGGAATGAGTTCAGGTGTGGAGACAAGAGGATGCTGGGAAGTGTAGTGAAGATGACGAAGACAGAATGGTGCAGACAAAGACTGTGACAATTATATAGTCAGTGAATGGAAGGGTCTAGAGCCTCTATTTTTGCACTCAGGTCTAAGTCCCATGGCCCTCTATCAGAATCCAGAGTTTCAAAAAGATCAGAGAAACTAAAAATTTCAACCCAAAAAAAAAAAAAAAAAAAACCGACAGTGTTACCCCTGTCTTTTTTTTTTTTTTTTTTTGGTGCGAAGAAATAAGTTTCTCCAATCTTCTTGAAACTCTGGATTCTGACAGAGGGCCATGGGACTTAGACCTGAGTGCAAAAATGGAGGCTCTAGACCCTTCTAGCACTGAGATATTGAGATATTTATAATGGCAGAAATGCTACGTGGGATCTCAATATCTCAGCTCTGGAAGGGTCTAGAGCCTCCATTTTTGCACTCAGGTCTAAGTCCCATGGCCCTCTAACAGAATCCAGAGTTTCAAGAAGATCAGAGGAACTCAAAATTTTGTCCCAAAAAAAAACCCGACAGTGTTACCCCTTTCGTTTTTTTTCGTTTTCGGGTGAAAAATTAAGTTTCTCCAATCTTCTCAAAAATCTGGATTCTGATAGAGGGCCACGAAACTTTGACCTGAGTGCAAAAATGGAGGCTGTAGACCCTTCCAGAGCTGAGATATCGAAATTCAAAAATTCGACCCGAAAAAAAAATTACAGTGTTACCCCTTTCGTTTTTTTTTTTCGTTTTCGGGCGAAAAATTAAGTTTCTCCAATCTTCTCAAAACTCTGGATTATGATAGAGGGCCACGAAACTTTGACCTGAGTGCAAAAATTGAGGATCTAGACTCTTCCAGAGCTGAGATATCAAAATTCAAAATTTCGACCCGAAAAAAAACACAGTGTTACCCCTTTCGTTTTTTTTCATTTTCGGGCGAAAAATTAAGTTTCTCCAATCTTCTCAAAACTCTGGATTATGATAGAGGGCTGTGAGACTTTGACCTGAATGCAAAAATGGAGGATCTAGACCCTTCCAGAGCTGAGATATCGAAATTCAAAATTTCGACCCGAAAAAAAACGACAGTGTTACCCCTTTCGTTTTTTTTTTCATTTTCGGGCGAAAAATTAAGTTTCTCCAATCTTCTCAAAACTCTGGATTATGATAGAGGGCTGTGAGACTTTGACCTGAGTGCAAAAATGGAGGATCTAGACCCTTCCAGAGCTGAGATATCAAAGTTCAAAATTTCGACTCGGAAAAAAAAATACAGTTTTACCCCTTTCGTTTTATTTCGTTTTTGTGCAAAAAATTAAGTTTCTCCAATCTTCTCAAAAGTCTGGATTATGATAGAGGGCCACGAAACTTTGACCTGAGTGCAAAAATGGAGGATCTAGACCCTTCCAGAGCTGAGATATCGAAATTCAAAATTTCGACCCAAAAAAACGACAGTGTTACCCCTTTCGTTTTTTTTTTCATTTTCGGGCGAAAAATTAAGTTTCTCCAATCTTCTCAAAACTCTGGATTATGATAGAGGGCTGTGAGACTTTGACCTGAGTGCAAAAATGGAGGCTCTAGACCCTTCCAGAGCTGAGATATCGAAATTCAAAAATTCGACCCGAAAAAAAAATGACAGTGTTGCTGTGAGACTTCGACCTGAGTGCAAAAATGGAGGATCTAGACCCTTCCAGAGCTGAGATATCAAAATTCAAAATTTCGACTCGGAAAAAAAAACGACAGTGTTACCCCTTTCGTTTTTTTTAGTTTTCGGGCGAAAAATTAAGTTTCTCCAATCTTCTCAAAACTCTGGATTATGATAGAGGGCCGCGAGACTTTGACCTGAGCGCAAAAATGGAGGCTCTAGACCCTTCCAGAGCTGAGATATCGAAACTCAAAATTTCGACCCGAAAAAAAACGACAGTGTTACCCCTTACGTTTTTTTCAGTTTTCGGGCGAAAAATCAAGTTTCTCCAATCTTCTCAAAACTCTGGATTATGATAGAGGGCCGCGAGACTTTGACCTGAGCGCAAAAATGGAGGCTCTAGACCCTTCCAGAGCTGAGATATCGAAACTCAAAATTTCGACCCGAAAAAAAAACGACAGTGTTACCCCTTACGTTTTTTTCAGTTTTCGGGCGAAAAATCAAGTTTCTCCAATCTTCTCAAAACTCTGGATTATGATAGAGGGCCGCGAGACTTTGACCTGAGCGCAAAAATGGAGGCTCTAGACCCTTCCAGAGCTGAGATATCGAAACTCAAAATTTCGACCCGAAAAAAAAACGACAGTGTTACCCCTTACGTTTTTTTCAGTTTTCGGGCGAAAAATCAAGTTTCTCCAATCTTCTCAAAACTCTGGATTATGATAGAGGGCCGCGAGACTTTGACCTGAGCGCAAAAATGGAGGCTCTAGACCCTTCCAGAGCTGAGATATCGAAACTCAAAATTTCGACCCGAAAAAAAAACGACAGTGTTACCCCTTACGTTTTTTTCAGTTTTCGGGCGAAAAATCAAGTTTCTCCAATCTTCTCAAAACTCTGGATTATGATAGAGGGCCGCGAGACTTTGACCTGAGCGCAAAAATGGAGGCTCTAGACCCTTCCAGAGCTGAGATATCGAAACTCAAAATTTCGACCCGAAAAAAAAACGACAGTGTTACCCCTTACGTTTTTTTCAGTTTTCGGGCGAAAAATCAAGTTTCTCCAATCTTCTCAAAACTCTGGATTATGATAGAGGGCCGCGAGACTTTGACCTGAGCGCAAAAATGGAGGCTCTAGACCCTTCCAGAGCTGAGATATCGAAACTCAAAATTTCGACCCGAAAAAAAAAACGACAGTGTTACCCCTTACGTTTTTTTCAGTTTTCGGGCGAAAAATCAAGTTTCTCCAATCTTCTCAAAACTCTGGATTATGATAGAGGGCCGCGAGACTTTGACCTGAGCGCAAAAATGGAGGCTCTAGACCCTTCCAGAGCTGAGATATCGAAACTCAAAATTTCGACCCGAAAAAAAAACGACAGTGTTACCCCTTACGTTTTTTTCAGTTTTCGGGCGAAAAATCAAGTTTCTCCAATCTTCTCAAAACTCTGGATTATGATAGAGGGCCGCGAGACTTTGACCTGAGCGCAAAAATGGAGGCTCTAGACCCTTCCAGAGCTGAGATATCGAAACTCAAAATTTCGACCCGAAAAAAAAAACGACAGTGTTACCCCTTACGTTTTTTTCAGTTTTCGGGCGAAAAATCAAGTTTCTCCAATCTTCTCAAAACTCTGGATTATGATAGAGGGCCGCGAGACTTTGACCTGAGCGCAAAAATGGAGGCTCTAGACCCTTCCAGAGCTGAGATATCGAAACTCAAAATTTCGACCCGAAAAAAAAACGACAGTGTTACCCCTTACGTTTTTTTCAGTTTTCGGGCGAAAAATCAAGTTTCTCCAATCTTCTCAAAACTCTGGATTATGATAGAGGGCCGCGAGACTTTGACCTGAGCGCAAAAATGGAGGCTCTAGACCCTTCCAGAGCTGAGATATCGAAACTCAAAATTTCGACCCGAAAAAAAAACGACAGTGTTACCCCTTACGTTTTTTTCAGTTTTCGGGCGAAAAATCAAGTTTCTCCAATCTTCTCAAAACTCTGGATTATGATAGAGGGCCGCGAGACTTTGACCTGAGCGCAAAAATGGAGGCTCTAGACCCTTCCAGAGCTGAGATATCGAAACTCAAAATTTCGACCCGAAAAAAAAACGACAGTGTTACCCCTTACGTTTTTTTCAGTTTTCGGGCGAAAAATCAAGTTTCTCCAATCTTCTCAAAACTCTGGATTATGATAGAGGGCCGCGAGACTTTGACCTGAGCGCAAAAATGGAGGCTCTAGACCCTTCCAGAGCTGAGATATCGAAACTCAAAATTTCGACCCGAAAAAAAAACGACAGTGTTACCCCTTACGTTTTTTTCAGTTTTCGGGCGAAAAATCAAGTTTCTCCAATCTTCTCAAAACTCTGGATTATGATAGAGGGCCGCGAGACTTTGACCTGAGCGCAAAAATGGAGGCTCTAGACCCTTCCAGAGCTGAGATATCGAAACTCAAAATTTCGACCCGAAAAAAAAACGACAGTGTTACCCCTTACGTTTTTTTCAGTTTTCGGGCGAAAAATCAAGTTTCTCCAATCTTCTCAAAACTCTGGATTATGATAGAGGGCCGCGAGACTTTGACCTGAGCGCAAAAATGGAGGCTCTAGACCCTTCCAGAGCTGAGATATCGAAACTCAAAATTTCGACCCGAAAAAAAAACGACAGTGTTACCCCTTACGTTTTTTTCAGTTTTCGGGCGAAAAATCAAGTTTCTCCAATCTTCTCAAAACTCTGGATTATGATAGAGGGCCGCGAGACTTTGACCTGAGCGCAAAAATGGAGGCTCTAGACCCTTCCAGAGCTGAGATATCGAAACTCAAAATTTCGACCCGAAAAAAAAACGACAGTGTTACCCCTTACGTTTTTTTCAGTTTTCGGGCGAAAAATCAAGTTTCTCCAATCTTCTCAAAACTCTGGATTATGATAGAGGGCCGCGAGACTTTGACCTGAGCGCAAAAATGGAGGCTCTAGACCCTTCCAGAGCTGAGATATCGAAACTCAAAATTTCGACCCGAAAAAAAAACGACAGTGTTACCCCTTACGTTTTTTTCAGTTTTCGGGCGAAAAATCAAGTTTCTCCAATCTTCTCAAAACTCTGGATTATGATAGAGGGCCGCGAGACTTTGACCTGAGCGCAAAAATGGAGGCTCTAGACCCTTCCAGAGCTGAGATATCGAAACTCAAAATTTCGACCCGAAAAAAAAACGACAGTGTTACCCCTTACGTTTTTTTCAGTTTTCGGGCGAAAAATCAAGTTTCTCCAATCTTCTCAAAACTCTGGATTATGATAGAGGGCCGCGAGACTTTGACCTGAGCGCAAAAATGGAGGCTCTAGACCCTTCCAGAGCTGAGATATCGAAACTCAAAATTTCGACCCGAAAAAAAAACGACAGTGTTACCCCTTACGTTTTTTTCAGTTTTCGGGCGAAAAATCAAGTTTCTCCAATCTTCTCAAAACTCTGGATTATGATAGAGGGCCGCGAGACTTTGACCTGAGCGCAAAAATGGAGGCTCTAGACCCTTCCAGAGCTGAGATATCGAAACTCAAAATTTCGACCCGAAAAAAAAACGACAGTGTTACCCCTTACGTTTTTTTCAGTTTTCGGGCGAAAAATCAAGTTTCTCCAATCTTCTCAAAACTCTGGATTATGATAGAGGGCCGCGAGACTTTGACCTGAGCGCAAAAATGGAGGCTCTAGACCCTTCCAGAGCTGAGATATCGAAACTCAAAATTTCGACCCGAAAAAAAAACGACAGTGTTACCCCTTACGTTTTTTTCAGTTTTCGGGCGAAAAATCAAGTTTCTCCAATCTTCTCAAAACTCTGGATTATGATAGAGGGCCGCGAGACTTTGACCTGAGCGCAAAAATGGAGGCTCTAGACCCTTCCAGAGCTGAGATATCGAAACTCAAAATTTCGACCCGAAAAAAAAACGACAGTGTTACCCCTTACGTTTTTTTCAGTTTTCGGGCGAAAAATCAAGTTTCTCCAATCTTCTCAAAACTCTGGATTATGATAGAGGGCCGCGAGACTTTGACCTGAGCGCAAAAATGGAGGCTCTAGACCCTTCCAGAGCTGAGATATCGAAACTCAAAATTTCGACCCGAAAAAAAAAACGACAGTGTTACCCCTTACGTTTTTTTCAGTTTTCGGGCGAAAAATCAAGTTTCTCCAATCTTCTCAAAACTCTGGATTATGATAGAGGGCCGCGAGACTTTGACCTGAGCGCAAAAATGGAGGCTCTAGACCCTTCCAGAGCTGAGATATCGAAACTCAAAATTTCGACCCGAAAAAAAAACGACAGTGTTACCCCTTACGTTTTTTTCAGTTTTCGGGCGAAAAATCAAGTTTCTCCAATCTTCTCAAAACTCTGGATTATGATAGAGGGCCGCGAGACTTTGACCTGAGCGCAAAAATGGAGGCTCTAGACCCTTCCAGAGCTGAGATATCGAAACTCAAAATTTCGACCCGAAAAAAAAACGACAGTGTTACCCCTTACGTTTTTTTCAGTTTTCGGGCGAAAAATCAAGTTTCTCCAATCTTCTCAAAACTCTGGATTATGATAGAGGGCCGCGAGACTTTGACCTGAGCGCAAAAATGGAGGCTCTAGACCCTTCCAGAGCTGAGATATCGAAACTCAAAATTTCGACCCGAAAAAAAAACGACAGTGTTACCCCTTACGTTTTTTTCAGTTTTCGGGCGAAAAATCAAGTTTCTCCAATCTTCTCAAAACTCTGGATTATGATAGAGGGCCGCGAGACTTTGACCTGAGCGCAAAAATGGAGGCTCTAGACCCTTCCAGAGCTGAGATATCGAAACTCAAAATTTCGACCCGAAAAAAAAAACGACAGTGTTACCCCTTACGTTTTTTTCAGTTTTCGGGCGAAAAATCAAGTTTCTCCAATCTTCTCAAAACTCTGGATTATGATAGAGGGCCGCGAGACTTTGACCTGAGCGCAAAAATGGAGGCTCTAGACCCTTCCAGAGCTGAGATATCGAAACTCAAAATTTCGACCCGAAAAAAAAACGACAGTGTTACCCCTTACGTTTTTTTCAGTTTTCGGGCGAAAAATCAAGTTTCTCCAATCTTCTCAAAACTCTGGATTATGATAGAGGGCCGCGAGACTTTGACCTGAGCGCAAAAATGGAGGCTCTAGACCCTTCCAGAGCTGAGATATCGAAACTCAAAATTTCGACCCGAAAAAAAAACGACAGTGTTACCCCTTACGTTTTTTTCAGTTTTCGGGCGAAAAATCAAGTTTCTCCAATCTTCTCAAAACTCTGGATTATGATAGAGGGCCGCGAGACTTTGACCTGAGCGCAAAAATGGAGGCTCTAGACCCTTCCAGAGCTGAGATATCGAAACTCAAAATTTCGACCCGAAAAAAAAACGACAGTGTTACCCCTTACGTTTTTTTCAGTTTTCGGGCGAAAAATCAAGTTTCTCCAATCTTCTCAAAACTCTGGATTATGATAGAGGGCCGCGAGACTTTGACCTGAGCGCAAAAATGGAGGCTCTAGACCCTTCCAGAGCTGAGATATCGAAACTCAAAATTTCGACCCGAAAAAAAAAACGACAGTGTTACCCCTTACGTTTTTTTCAGTTTTCGGGCGAAAAATCAAGTTTCTCCAATCTTCTCAAAACTCTGGATTATGATAGAGGGCCGCGAGACTTTGACCTGAGCGCAAAAATGGAGGCTCTAGACCCTTCCAGAGCTGAGATATCGAAACTCAAAATTTCGACCCGAAAAAAAAAAAACGACAGTGTTACCCCTTACGTTTTTTTCAGTTTTCGGGCGAAAAATCTAGTTTCTCCAATCTTCTCAAAACTCTGGATTATGATAGAGGGCCGCGAGACTTTGACCTGAGCGCAAAAATGGAGGCTCTAGACCCTTCCAGAGCTGAGATATCGAAACTCAAAATTTCGACCCGAAAAAAAAACGACAGTGTTACCCCTTACGTTTTTTTTTTTTCGGGCGAAAAATTAAGTTTCTCCAATCTTCTCAAAACTCTGGATTCTGATAGAGGGCCATGAGACTTAAACCTGAGTGCAAAAATGGAGGCTCTAGACCCTTCCAGAGCTGAGATATCGAAACTCAAAATTTCGACCCGAAAAAAAAAACGACAGTGGTACCCCTTTCGTTTTTTTTTTTTTTTGGGCGAAAAATGAAGTTTCACCAATCTTCTCAAAACTCTGGATTCTGATAGAGGGCCATGAGACTTAAACCTGAGTGCAAAAATGGAGGCTCTAGACCCTTCCAGATTTGAGATATCGAATCTCAAAATTTCGACCCGAAAAAAAAACGACAGTGGTACCCCTTTTGTTTTTTTTTTTGGGGTGAAAAATGAAGTTTCTCCAATTTTTTCAAAACTCTGGATTCTGATAGAGGGCCATGAGACTTAAACCTGAGTGCAAAAATGGAGGCTCTAGATCCATTCAGAGCTGAGATATCGAATCTCAAAATTTCGACCCGAAAAAAAAATGACAGTGGTACCCCTTTCGGTTTTTTTTCGGGCGAAAAATGAAGTTTCTCAAAACTCTGGATTCTGATAGAGGGCCATGAGACTTAAACCTGAGTGCAAAATGGAGGCTCTAGACCCTTCCAGAGCTGAGATATCGAATCTTAAAATTTCGATCCGAAAAAAAAAAAAACGACAGTGTTACCCCTTACGTTTTTGTTTTTGTTTTTCGGGCGAAAAATGAAGTTTCTCCAATCTTCTCAAAACTCTGGATTCTGATAGAGGGCCATGAGACTTAAACCTGAGTGCAAAAATGGAGGCTCTAGACGAAATTTTGGGTCGAAATTTTGAGTTTCTCTGACCTTCTTGAAACTCTGGATTCTGATAGAGGGCCATGCGACTTAGACCTGAGTGCAAAAATGGAGGCTCTAGACCCTTCCTGAGCTGAGATCCCACGTAGCATTATATTATCGCGGACGGTGGAATTTCGGGACGGCCCTTGGTGCCACAGACTCAGGGGGCCTCTCTAAATTCATTTAAAAAAAGGAATCAGTGGGAGTGGAATGCTCAGTCCATCTTACCCAAAATTTTATATTTGTATTATATTTTAACTCTTTTTTTCTATAAAAAGTTTAATATATTTAATTATAGTTGTTCCTAACCATTTATTTGCAATTGATTTTCTGGTAAAGTTCCAAGGCTTCATTATATTTGTGTAAAGACTTTAGTGCCTCTGAGGTGTATTTTCAGCCATGATGTTTTCCATTTTCTACAGGTTCCAGAGTTCATCCAGTTCCTCACCGTCAAAGGAGATCCACAAACGAGTGCAGAGAATCCTCAGCAGCTCTGGTCCCCGCTGCAAGCTTTCCTTTGTACGTCACCCCTGAGATTGCAACGCATGTAATGCTGTCATTCAATGCGCACGTTAACCCATGCAAACTGATTCTCCAAAACACTCATTATAGCACATGTCAGTGTTTCAAACGTCCTCCATTGATTCTGTCAGGCACTCTGTATTCTTCACATCCATTGTGTCAGGATGTGCTGCCACTGTCTTTCAGGAAGTGAACGAGGTAATCACCTTACGTGCTCATTCTTTCTGTTCGCGTGAGTCGTGGGCCGCTTAAACGCATCACCGCCCACGCCGTGTTTTGCTGGAAGACCCTGACGAGAAAGAAAAGCGAAAGAGTTCTAATTACTCTAAAGCTTCCCCAAATCCTTCCATAGAGGAAAAAAAGGAGCACATGTTCAGTGGTAGGGAGGTCTACAGGCTCATCTTTTAGAGAGGGGAGAGATTCCATAGTCGGGTGCCAAGCTCTGTGTGGCTGAAGCCCAGCTCGAGAAAGGAAATGTGTAATCCACTTCAGAGTTATAAGTCGAGAAGGGCTAGGGTTTTTTTTTTAAAAAATTGTTTTAATCAAGCTCAATTGAAGATGCTTTTGTTAGTTTCACTCTTTGTTGCATTAGCAGATTTTGGAGATATTCAGCTACACTGCTTTGTGCCAACATATTGATTAAACCATTTTTTGATGGTGTTTTTAGAGAATACTTTCCACAACTTAAATATGTGTGTGTTGTCAGGATGAAGAGAGTGAGGCGGGTTCATGTGGGTCCACCCACCCACAACATGGTGACAGCTGGCTGCCGCAGGACAGGTAAACAACACCTCATTTCAGACTTTTTAGGATTTTTGGTCTAAATTGAAATTGAAATAATCTTTCTATAATGTGTAAACTTAGTATCATACTTATATACTGTTTTGTACTAAGATACTCCTACATGTTACAAATAACATAAAATGTGTCTTCAAGGATAGAAATTGAAAATGTGAATTTGTTATAGTTGAGTTTGCAACATACAATTATAAATTTTTATTTGACTTTTAATAAAAATTGTATTTTGTCTGTACTGCAGGCTAATTCCTGGGGAACCATCTGTTCATTTAGACAACGGCACATTTTGGAGTAACAGAGCGGCCGTCTACTCTGGGAAGCCTCACAGAGCTGTGTTTGAGGACAGTTTGAGCAAAATCTACAAGAACCTCTACAGAAACGCTTCACAGCCAGGACACGGTGGAGAAAGCAGCTGGACACAATGACCAAAGACATGCAACTAGTCTTTTAATGCAGTGGTTTTCAATCATGGTCCTGGAAACCCACTTTTCTGAATATCGTCCACTTGGAATTATAAGGTTCTATCAGCCCTGGAGGCTGACGAGGGCATGGCTGAATTAGAGCAGGAAGCCTCCAGGGCGGAGCAGGCTGAGGGCATGACCAGAGCGGAGCAGGACGAGAGCGTGGCTGAGCAAGCTGAGGGCGTGACCAGGGTGGAGCAGGATGTGGGCGTGGCAGAGCAGGCTGAGGGCGTGACCAGGGCAGAGCAGGACATAGACGTGACAGAACAGGCTGAGGGCGGAGCAGGACATGGACGTGGCAGAGCAGGCTGAGGGCGTGGCCAGGGCGGAGCAGGTTGAGGGCGTTGCCAGGGCGGAGCAGGATGAGGGCATTGCCAGGATGGTGAAGACCCAACTCCAAACAAGTACAAGGAAGACTGGCAGAAGAATACATACACTATCCATGAAACATAATCAAGAACCGACAAGCACAGACTGAACCAGAGAGAACTAAATACAGATAGGTGGATGATTGAGGGAGTGAGTTCAGGTGTGGAGACAAGAGGATGCTGGGAAGTCTAGTGAAGATGACGAAGACAGAATGGTGCAGTCAAAGACTGACAATTATAGTCAGTGAATAATTTTTCAATGATTTTTAAACTTTATGAATTAATTTGCTGAAGCATGTCGATTTTCTTGCAGTTCTTAAAGTCTTAAAGTGTCTTATTTTTTACCATATTAAGGCTTATAGGTCAAATATTTAACAATTTAATTAACGGGGTCTTAATTACAACAATAAACGTTTGCAAGTTATTTCAGCCATATTGAGGTCTAGAGAGAAAGCCATTTTACCCGGTCCACTTTAGCTGGAATAAAGTCCTGCTCGGATGTATTACAGTGGCTGCTTTCTGTCTAAGCAAAAGAAAGATTAAAGTATAATTTGTGCAATAATGTGTTTAATTACCCACCAAATTGATATCAAAAATGAAGATTATGCACTGGGGAAAATATTTAGACCTACCTTGCTCAATTTGAAATGCCCTAAATACATGGAAGTGCTAAAAAAAAATATTAAATAAATGTAATAGAAATGATAAAATTTTACTTTCGAACACATGTTGAGACATTGTTACAACATTATTATTTTATTTAATGTTCAAATAATGTTAGAATTAGAAGGTTCTATCTGCATTTGATCCAATCCAAAAATCCCCATTTACAAATTTGAGAGGATTTTGATATTTTATGTTTAGAATACATTTAGGGACCCTGTTATTTTCATGTTTGAAAGAAACTTGTTCCCCATATAAATTTTCCTATATGTAATGCAAAAACTTTGAAGCGCAATATCTCAAAACTGCTCAGAATGCAGATAGAACCTTATAATTCCAATGGGACGTAGTGTGTGTAATCTTCTGCCAGTCTTCCTTGTACCTGCTTGGAGTTTTTGAGTAAATGTTTTGTATTGAAGCTTTGCTTCAGCCTATAAGCCTAAGATATGTTGTGTATCGCCCTTATTCAAAGGGATAGGTTACCCAAAAATAATAATTCTGTTAACATTTACGAACTCTCAAATTTTTCCAAACCTGTATACTGGTAAATGTCTTTGTTCTGCTGAACACAAAGGAAGATATTTGAAAGAATGTTTGTAATCAAGCCCAAGTCTCAGGCCCCATTGACTACCATAGATTTTTTTTTCCTACTACAGTAGTCAATGGGGCCCAAGAGCAGTTTAGTTACCAACATTCTTCAAAATATCTTACTTTGTTCAGCAGAACAAAGACATTTATACAGGTTTAAAACAACTTAAGGGTGACAAATGATAATTTAAATTTTTGGGTGAAGTATCCCTTTAAAGGGTTAGTTCACCCAAAAATGAAGATTCTGTCAGTATTTACTCGCCCTCATTTTGTTCCAAACCTCTATGTGTTTATTTGTTCTGCTGAACACAAAGGAAGATATTTGGAAGAATGTTTTAATCAAACAGATCTCATTCCCCATTGACTACCATAGTATGTATTTTTTCCTACTATGGTAGTCAATGGGGAATGAGATCTGTTTGATTAAACATTCTTCCAAATATCTTCCTTTGTGTTCAGCAGAACAAATAAACACATAGAGGTTTGGAACAACATGAGGGCGAGTAAATACTGACAGAATTTTTATTTTTGGGTGAACTAACCCTTTAAAGGGATACTCCACTTTTTTTGGAAATATCTGGTTCTGGCAGTACCACTTTTAGCATAGCTTAGCATACATCATTGAAGTGCACAAGACCATTAGCATTTCTCAGAAAAAAAATGACCAAGTGTTTTGATATTTTTTCTATTTAAAACTTGACTCTTCTGTAGTTACATTAAGACAGATGGAAAATGTAAAGTTGTGAACTTGTGATTTTCTAGGCTGATATGACTAGGAACTATACTCTCATTCCTGCGTAATAATCAGGAAACTTCACTGCCGTACCAGGAGTGCAGCAGGCGTAATGTCATGACGCAGCGCCTGAAAATAGTCCCCAGCTTCCAACGTGACCGGGACTAAGTTTGTGTAGTCATCGCGCCTGCTGCACTCATGGTACGGCAGTAAAGTTTCTTGATTATTACACAGGAATGAGAGTAGATCAGCCTAGAAAATCGAAACTTTACATTTTCCGTCGGTCTTAATGCACTATTTAACTATAGAAGAGTCAAGTTTTAAATAGGAAAAATATAAAAACACTTTGGCAATTTTTTGGGGAGAAATGCTAATGGTCTTGTGCACTTTAATGATGTATGCTAAGCTATGCCAAAAGTGGTACTGGCAGAACCGGAGATCGGCTGAATGGATTCAAAAAAGGTAAAACTCAACAGTCTGACTCTGGGGGAGTTATAAAATGAGCCTATTTCCAAAAAAAAAAGTGTAATATCCCTTTAACATGAGCTTCATGAACTGCACAGAGGGTATCAGATAAGACATACATACATACATACATACATACATACATACATCTTCTTCCGCTTCATCCGGGGCCGGGTCGCGGGGGCAGCAGTCGAAGCAGAGATGCCCAGACTTCCCTCTCCCTAGACACTTCCTCCAGCTCTTCTGGGGGGACACCGAGGCGTTCCCAGGCCAGCCGGGAGACATAGTCTTTCCAGCGTGTCCTAGGTCTTCCCTGGGGCCTCCGCCCAGTGGGACGTGCCCGGAACACCTCCCCAGGAAGGCGCCCAGGAGGCATCTGGAACAGATGCCCGAGCCACTTCAGCTGACCCCTCTCGATGTGGAGGAGCAGCGGCTCTACTCTGAGCTCCTCCCGAGTGACCGAGCTTCTCACCCTATCTCTAAGGGATCGCCCAGCCACCCTGCGGAGAAAGCTCATTTTGGCCGCCTGTATCCGGGATCTTGTCCTTTCGGTCATGACCCAAAGCTCATGACCATAGGTAAGCGTAGGAACGTAGATTGACCGGTAAATCGAGAGCTTTGCCTTACGGCTCAGCTCCTTCTTCACCACAACAGACCGGTACATCGACCGCATTGCTGCAGAAGCTGCACCGATCCGTCTGTCAATCTCCCGTTCCATCCTTCCCTCACTCGTGAACAAAACCCCAAGATACTTAAACTCCTCCACTTGAGGAAGGATTTCTCCACCAACCTGAAGTGAGCAAGCCACCCTTTTCCGACTGAGGACCATGGCCTCGGATTTGGAGGTGCTGATTCTCATCCCAGCCGCTTCACACTCGGCTGCAAACCTCCCCAGTGCATGCTGAAGGTCCAGGTGTGAAGGGGCCAACACGACAACATCATCCGCAAAGAGCAGAGACGAAATCGTGCGGTCCCCAAACCTGACACCCTTCGGCCCCTTGCTGCGCCTAAAAAATTCCGTCCATAAAAATTAAGAACAGAACCGGCGACAAAGGGCAGCCCTGCCGGAGTCCAACATGCACTGGGAAGAAGTCTGACTTATTACCGGCAATGTGAACCAAGCTCCTGCTTCGGTCATACAGGGACCGGACAGCCCTTAGCAAAACCACATTTTGTATGTCTGTCTTATCAGATAAGACAGACATACAAAATGTGGTTCCCATGACTGAAAACCACTGATTTAATGGACTTGCATATGCCAAATCAGGAAAGGGGGAGGGGGTGCAGGAGCTTTATATGTTATACACGTTATCTTAACTTTAAAGGAGAACTCCGGCGAACAATGAACCTTTGGTCTAATAAAACATCGGTACATAGTCAACCGTTCTCTGAGATTTGTTTTCATGATAATCGATTGTAAAGAGTTTTATCTCTAAAAACTGTTTAGCGTATAATTCTAGTACTGGGGGCATTGACTAAGTAAAAGAAATCGCTAGTTTATACCACTAATAAAGCTCAAAATAGCCCCACACTCACACAGTAATATAATGAGGCTCCATACATGCAAAACGAATTTAACGTTTTAAACGTTTAATAAGAAGATACTTTATGAAGACAGTTCACTTCGCGTATACAGACAGGAGCCATCTTAAAAAATAGTCTCGATAAGTCGATCCCCGAACGACGTGCTGAGTGATCTGAGCTGTATGAAGTTCAGCGAACTTCTGAACTGTATGAACCGCTTTCGGGGATCGACTTATCGAGACTATTTTTTAAGATGGCTGCTGTCTGTATACACGAAGTGAACTGTCTTCATAAAGTATCTTCTTATTAAACGGTCTGTACACTTACAAAGTTCCCAATGCTTCGTTTTTTACATGTATGGAGCCTCAGTATGTTTCTGTGTTAGTGTGGGGCTATTTTGAGCCTTGTTAGTGGTATAAACTAGCGATTTCTTTTACTTAGTCAATGCCCCCAGTACTAGCATTATACGCTAAACAGTTTTTAGAGATAAATCTCTTTACATTCGATTATCAAGAAAACAAATCTCAGAGAACGATTGACTAGGCACCGATGTTTTATTAGACCAAAGGTTCATTGTTCGCCGGAGTTCTCCTTTAATAATGATAACATAATTAGTAAAAAGGAAAGAAAAACAGCAGTACTTTTGGTTTGAACGTGATTTATTGTGAATCCACAGTCAGAGAGGAGTAATCGGGGGTAATCAAGTCTTTCATTCAATCGCAATCCAGTTAAGGAAAAACTTTAAAAAGTATAAAATATTTTTTCTCTGTACAAGTAGCCTTTTCAATCTGCTGAATTTAATTGCTGTATATTTACAAAGGCCAGTTTGGGCATGTGTGGTATATATAATTCACATATATAAACCTATGTCTTGTGTAAAAAAATAAAAATAAAAAAACACAGACAGGAGAAAAATAAAAAATCAGACTTGCCTTGTGAAATTATTTATTCATTTTCTTTTTATGGAACTTGTGCTTTTTGTTCATCTTACCAGCAGCCTGTGCTGCTTTTTCTGTCATGATCTCTTGATATTTCCTTTTGTTATAGCTAAAAGAGAATAAAATATGTTTTAGAACTTTTAATTTAATTAATTTAGAACAATTAATTTAAAACAATAAATAATAAAACTCATTGTTGAGAATATAAATAATTTATTACATTCTAATCAGCCACAGTTTCTTTAACTTACCTTCTAAACTCTGCATCAGCAAGAAGCTCCTCCACAATGGTTCTTTTCCTTTGTTTCTTGGGGATTCGTGAATTATAAAAGTCTACTGGGCTGTCAACCACTGTACCAACCTGAAAAAAAAGGGCTAAACTTTACTCAAGAGAACAGAACAATATGGCATTGTCTGCTTTCTTTAATCAGGCATGCCTGTGGTTAATTGCAATGTCAGCATTTTGATTACACTACAATTCTCAATTTTTGTTTTTACATTTTTTTGTCTCAGAAATAATGGCTTTTTGAAAAATAGTTTGAAGGGAAAAGTTTGCAGATAAAAACTCCCAAACCGACCTGAAAGTATTTGGGAAATCCGTCTCTATCGTTCTTCTTGTAGAAGCGCTTTGGGTCCATGGCCGAGCGCATCTGCTGAGCCTTCAGGTCATTTTTGAGCTCTTCTGTTAATTCAGGAGCTTTCATGTTGAACCAGCCATCGCCAGATGTCTTTTCTCTTTCCGCCTGGATGAGACACATAAGATATTGCTTGTAAACAATGTGATCAAAAGCATGGAAATTACAAACAATTTTCAACACTATAGCTATAACAATCTAAGTGAAAACACAGACATCATATCCTGAGTATTTAAGGTTTAAAGTGGCATATAACACTACTATTCAAGAGTTTGGAGTCTATTATGAAAGACTCTTACAAATCACCATGGCTGCCTTTACTACATAAAAAAAAAAAAAACACAATATATTTTAAAATACACACAAAAAACATCATCCATTACATGTTACGTGACCTTTCAGCATTCTGTTTATGCTGATTTGGTGCTCAAGAAACATTTCTTATTATCAATGTCGAAAAACCATCATGCTGGATAACATTTTTGTGGAAAGAATTTTTAGGCTTCTTTGACGAATAGAAATTTAGTTTTAGATATAAATCTTTCGTAACATTATACATATTCAACAGGATCATCCATTTCAGAACTGGTCTGCTCACCTTGCGCTTGAGTTTCGCAGCATGCTTTGATTCCTTGTAAGGTGGCACAGCATCTTTCTTCTCAAAATCAGGAACAATAACACTCTTCTTCAGCAACTACACAAATACAACACGTTTCATGCCTTCACTGAACAGTAACATCTTCACAAAATGCTTTTAAATGTCAAATAAAGAATGTTTCATCCAGGATAATTAATGATAAAATAAACTTTAATTACCTCATCCGGATTGTTCAGGTTCTTCTGGGTTTGCGAATTGTTGAAAGGATTCTTTGGCGTGTTACCATCAAAACTGATGTACAAACCACCAAGTTCCTTCATTTTCAGACCTGGGTCAATGGAACTTGATAGATGTATCCTGAGAGAGAGAGAATATAAATATTACATTTATATATTTAATGAAGAGCTCTAAATATTTAGATTCACATTTAAACAACCATCAACTCACACACGCTCGATATGCAAGAACCAATGAGGTTTATTCTGATGTGTTATGCAGCACGTGTGAGCTAACAAGAGGTTTGTACTCACGCGTCAAGCAGGTTCGGTTGAACTTGTTTGTTCAATGTATAAATGCGAATAAAAAGCCTAAATTCAATCTGTTCATCATATAAAGCGATCGTGTCTCTTCAGAAATTCAGAACTAAACCACTTAATTCATATGGATTAGTTGATGGAACTTATTAAAGCGTCAAATTGTCAGTTGCACTGCTTTCAATGAATGAAGGGATACAAAGCTCTCAGATTTAATCAAAAAGATCTTCGTTTGTGTTCCAAAGACAAACGAAAGTCTTATGGGTTTAGAACGATTAATGACAGAATTATAGTTTATAAAACCTTTAAGAGGTTTTAATATGTACAAGTCAATACTATTAAAAAAGCAGCAATAAACATAACTTACAGAGGCTTTTTGGGAGCAAAGAGCACTTTTGAATCGTCGTCATCATCATCATCATCTCCCTCTTCATCTACGAAATCATCCTCATCCTCTTCCTTAGTTTGCTTTTTATCAATATAGTACTGTTCTTTAGGCTGTAGCCCAGGTCTAGTGTCTATGACAAAAAGTCCGTTACCATGAGCCTCTGCTTCTTCCGACATCTGATTTTCCTCAGGGCACATCACATCTTCACTCTCCACATCTACAGCTTCCTGTGAACAACCCTCCTCTGAAGGCAGACCTTCATCAGCACTGTCTTCATCCTCACTGCTGTCGAGTAAACTGATCATTTGTTTCTGGGGAGGCAGTTCCTCTGTGGTGGTCAAATATGCTTGAGAATGTGAGCTTGTAGAAGGGCCTTCAATGTCCTTCAATGTTACAGAGTCATCCTCAGTTGTCTTGGTGTTATTAGCTTCCTCACTAACTATTACACCTTTCTTCTCACACTCAGCGATTTCCTCATGCTCCTCAACCACATATGGTATAAGATCTTTTGGGGCGTCTTCTACTCTATCCTTCGTCACAGGTTCAGAACATGTCTGAGCTTCAATAATCTTCTCAACCACAGCTGGTTCAGGATCTTCTGTTTCCACCGTATCCTCTGTCACAGGTTCAGAACCTCTCTGATCCTCAATGTTCTCAACCACAGCCGGTACAGGATCTTCTGCGACTGTTTCTACCATATCCTCCGTCACAGGTTCAGAACATTTCTGATCCTCAATGATCTTCTCAACCACAACTAGTACAGGACCTTCAGCGGCTGCTTCTACCATATCCTTCTCCACAGGCTCAGTACATGTTTGATCAACATGGCTTGTTTCCACAAACTCTGGTTCATTATTTTCCATGTAAACATCTGGTTCTTTATCTTCAATTAGTGTAGCAGACGTTTCAGCCACTGGTTCTTCCTGAGGCTTCAGAGTTTCAGTTTCAC
>NW_024121122.1:15377823-15415826 GCF_016745375.1 Pimephales promelas
AAAAATCAAGTTTCTCCAATTTCTCAAACTCTGGATTATGATAGAGGGCCGCGAGACTTTGACCTAGCGCAAAATGGAGGCTCTAGACCCTTCCAGAGCTGAGATATCGAAACTCAAAATTTCGACCGAAAAAAAAAACGACAGTGTGTACCCTTACGTTTTTTTCAGTTTTCGGCGAAAAAATCAAGTTTCTCAATTCTTCAAAACTCTGGATTATGACAGAGGGCCGCGGACTTTGACTGAGCGCAAAAATGGAGGCTCTAGACCCTTCCAGAGCTGAGATATCGAAACTCAAAATTTCGACCCGAAAAAAAAAACGACAGTGTACCCCTAAGTTTTTTTCAGTTTTCGGGCGAAAAATCAAGTTTCCAATCTTCTCAAAACTCTGGATTATGATAGAGGGCGCGAGACTTTGACTGAGCGCAAAAATGGAGGCTCTAGACCCTTCCAGAGCTGAGATATCGAAACTCAAAATTTCGACCCGAAAAAAACGACAGTGTTACCCCTTACGTTTTTTTTCAGTTTTTGGGCGAAAAATCAAGTTTCTCCAATCTTCTCAAAACTCTGGATTATGATAGAGGGCCGCGAGACTTTGACCTGAGCGCAAAAATGGAGGCTCTAGACCCTTCCAGAGCTGAGATATCGAAACTCAAAATTTCGACCCGAAAAAAAAACGACAGTGTTACCCCTTACGTTTTTTTCAGTTTTCGGCGAAAAATCAAGTTTCTCCAATCTTCTCAAAACTCTGGATTATGAAAGGGCCCGAGACTTTGACCTGAGCAAAAATGGAGGCTCTAGACCCTTCAGAGCTGAGATATCGAAACTCAAAATTTCGACCCGAAAAAAAAACGACAGTGTTACCCTTTCGTTTTTTTTTTTCAGTTTTCGGGCGAAAAATCAAGTTTCTCCAATCTTCTCAAAACTCTGGATTATGATAGAGGGCGGAGACTTTGACCTGAGCGCAAAAATGGAGGCTCTAGACCCTTCCAGAGCTGAGATATCGAAATCAAAATTTCGACCCGAAAAAAAAACGACAGTGTTACCCCTTACGTTTTTTTCAGTTTTTGGGCGAAAATCAAGTTTCTCCAATCTTCTCAAAACTCTGGATTATGATAGAGGGCCGCGAGACTTTGACCTGAGCGCAAAAATGGAGGCTCTAGACCCTTCCAGAGCTGAGATATCGAACTCAAAATTTCGACCCGAAAAAAAAAACGACAGTGTTACCCCTTAACGTTTTTTTCAGTTTCGGGCGAAAAATCAAGTTTCTCCAATCTTCTCAAAACTCTGGATTATGATAGAGGGCCGCGAGACTTTGACCTGAGCGCAAAAATGGAGGCTCTAGACCCTTCCAGAGCTGAGATATCGAATCAAAAATTTCGACCCGAAAAAAAAACGACAGTGTTACCCCTTTCGTTTTTTTTTCATTTTCGGGCGAAAAATCAAGTTTCTCCAATCTTCTCAAACTCTGGATTATGATAGAGGGCCGCGAGACTTTGACCTGAGCGCAAAAATGGAGGCTCTAGACCCTTCCAGAGCTGAGATATCGAAACTCAAATTTCGACCCGAAAAAAAAAACGACAGTGTTACCCCTTACGTTTTTTTCAGTTTTCGGGCGAAAAATCAAGTTTCTCCAATCTTCTCAAAACTCTGGATTATGATAAGAGGGCGCGAGACTTTGACCTGAGTGCAAAATGGAGTCTAGACCCTTCAGAGCTGAGATATCGAAACTCAAAATTTCGACCCGAAAAAAAAACGACAGTGTTACCTTACGTTTTTTTTCAGTTTTCGGCGAAAAATCAAGTTTCTCCAATCTTCTCAAAACTCTGGATTATGATAGAGGGCGGAGACTTTGACCTGAGCGCAAAAATGGAGGCTCTAGACCCTTCCAGAGCTGAGATATCGAAACTCAAAATTTCGACCCGAAAAAAAAACGACAGTGTTACCCTTACGTTTTTTTTCAGTTTCGGGCGAAAAATCAAGTTTTCTCCAATCTTCTCAAAACTCTGGATTATGATAGAGGGCCGCGAGACTTTGACCTGAGCGCAAAAATGGAGGCTCTAGACCCTTCCAGAGCTGAGATATCGAAACTCAAAATTTCGACCCGAAAAAAAAAACGACAGTGTTACCCCTTACTTTTTTTCAGTTTTTGGGCGAAAAATCAAGTTTCTCCAATCTTCTCAAAACTCTGGATTATGATAGAGGGCCGCGAGACTTTGACCTGAGCGCAAAAATGGAGGCTAGACCCTTCCAGAGCTGAGATATCGAAACTCAAAATTTCGACCCGAAAAAAAAACGACAGTGTTACCCCTTACGTTTTTTTTCAGTTTTCGGGCGAAAAATCAAGTTTCTCCAATCTTCTCAAAACTCTGGATTATGATAGAGGGCCGCGAGACTTTGACCTGAGCGCAAAAATGGAGGCTCTAGACCCTTCCAGAGCTGAGATATCGAAACTCAAAATTTCGACCCGGAAAAAAAAACGACAGTGTTACCCCTTACGTTTTTTTCAGTTTTCGGGCGAAAAATCAAGTTTCTCCAATCTTCTCAAAACTCTGGATTATGATAGAGGGCCGCGAGACTTTGACCTGAGCGCAAAAATGGAGGCTCTAGACCCTTCCAGAGCTGAGATATCGAAACTCAAAATTTCGACCCGAAAAAAAAACGACAGTGTTACCCCTTACGTTTTTTTCAGTTTTCGGGCGAAAAATCAAGTTTCTCCAATCTTCTCAAAACTCTGGATTATGATAGAGGCCGCGAGACTTTGACCTGAGCGCAAAAATGGAGGCTCTAGACCCTTCCAGAGCTGAGATATCGAAACTCAAAATTTCGACCCGAAAAAAAAACGACAGTGTTACCCCTTACGTTTTTTTCAGTTTTCGGGCGAAAAATCAAGTTTCTCCAATCTTCTCAAAACTCTGGATTATGATAGAGGGCCGCGAGACTTTGACCTGAGCGCAAAAATGGAGGCTCTAGACCCTTCCAGAGCTGAGATATCGAAACTCAAAATTTCGACCCGAAAAAAAAACGACAGTGTTACCCCTTTCGTTTTTTTTTTCAGTTTTCGGGCGAAAAATCAAGTTTCTCCAATCTTCTCAAAACTCTGGATTATGACAGAGGGCCGCGAGACTTTGACCTGAGCGCAAAAATGGAGGCTCTAGACCCTTCCAGAGCTGAGATATCGAAACTCAAAATTTCGACCCGAAAAAAAAAACGACAGTGTTACCCCTTACGTTTTTTTCAGTTTTCGGGCGAAAAATCAAGTTTCTCCCATCTTCTCAAAACTCTGGATTATGACAGAGGGCCGCGAGACTATGACCTGAGCGCAAAAATGGAGGCTCTAGACCCTTCCAGAGCTGAGATATCGAAACTCAAAATTTCGACCCGAAAAAAAAACGACAGTGTTACCCCTTACGTTTTTTTCAGTTTTCGGGCGAAAAATCAAGTTTCTCCAATCTTCTCAAAACTCTGGATTATGATAGAGGGCCGCGAGACTTTGACCTGAGCGCAAAAATGGAGGCTCTAGACCCTTCCAGAGCTGAGATATCGAAACTCAAAATTTCGACCCGAAAAAAAAAACGACAGTGTTACCCCTTACGTTTTTTTCAGTTTTCGGGCGAAAAATCAAGTTTCTCCAATCTTCTCAAAACTCTGGATTATGATAGAGGGCCGCGAGACTTTGACCTGAGCGCAAAAATGGAGGCTCTAGACCCTTCCAGAGCTGAGATATCGAAACTCAAAATTTCGACCCGAAAAAAAACGACAGTGTTACCCCTTACGTTTTTTTCAGTTTTTGGGCGAAAAATCAAGTTTCTCCAATCTTCTCAAAACTCTGGATTATGATAGAGGGCCGCGAGACTTTGACCTGAGCGCAAAAATGGAGGCTCTAGACCCTTCCAGAGCTGAGATATCGAAACTCAAAATTTCGACCCGAAAAAAAAAACGACAGTGTTACCCCTTACGTTTTTTTCAGTTTTCGGGCGAAAAATCAAGTTTCTCCAATCTTCTCAAAACTCTGGATTATGATAGAGGGCCGCGAGACTTTGACCTGAGCGCAAAAATGGAGGCTCTAGACCCTTCCAGAGCTGAGATATCGAAACTCAAAATTTCGACCCGAAAAAAAAACGACAGTGTTACCCCTTACGTTTTTTTCAGTTTTTGGGCGAAAAATCAAGTTTCTCCAATCTTCTCAAAACTCTGGATTATGATAGAGGGCCGCGAGACTTTGACCTGAGCGCAAAAATGGAGGCTCTAGACCCTTCCAGAGCTGAGATATCGAAACTCAAAATTTCGACCCGAAAAAAAAACGACAGTGTTACCCCTTACGTTTTTTTCAGTTTTCGGGCGAAAAATCAAGTTTCTCCAATCTTCTCAAAACTCTGGATTATGATAGAGGGCCGCGAGACTTTGACCTGAGCGCAAAAATGGAGGCTCTAGACCCTTCCAGAGCTGAGATATCGAAACTCAAAATTTCGACCCGAAAAAAAAAACGACAGTGTTACCCCTTACGTTTTTTTCAGTTTTCGGGCGAAAAATCAAGTTTCTCCCATCTTCTCAAAACTCTGGATTATGATAGAGGGCCGCGAGACTTTGACCTGAGCGCAAAAATGGAGGCTCTAGACCCTTCCAGAGCTGAGATATCGAAACTCAAAATTTCGACCCGAAAAAAAAAACGACAGTGTTACCCCTTACGTTTTTTTCAGTTTTCGGGCGAAAAATCAAGTTTCTCCAATCTTCTCAAAACTCTGGATTATGATAGAGGGCCGCGAGACTTTGACCTGAGCGCAAAAATGGAGGCTCTAGACCCTTCCAGAGCTGAGATATCGAAACTCAAAATTTCGACCCGAAAAAAAAAACGACAGTGTTACCCCTTACGTTTTTTTCAGTTTTCGGGCGAAAAATCAAGTTTCTCCAATCTTCTCAAAACTCTGGATTATGATAGAGGGCCGCGAGACTTTGACCTGAGCGCAAAAATGGAGGCTCTAGACCCTTCCAGAGCTGAGATATCGAAACTCAAAATTTCGACCCGAAAAAAAAAAACGACAGTGTTACCCCTTACGTTTTTTTCAGTTTTCGGGCGAAAAATCAAGTTTCTCCAATCTCTCAAAACTCTGGATTATGATAGAGGGCCGCGAGACTTTGACCTGAGCGCAAAAATGGAGGCTCTAGACCCTTCCAGAGCTGAGATATCGAAACTCAAAATTTCGACCCGAAAAAAAAACGACAGTGTTACCCCTTACGTTTTTTTCAGTTTTCGGGCGAAAAATCAAGTTTCTCCAATCTTCTCAAAACTCTGGATTATGATAGAGGGCCGCGAGACTTTGACCTGAGCGCAAAAATGGAGGCTCTAGACCCTTCCAGAGCTGAGATATCGAAACTCAAAATTTCGACCCGAAAAAAAAACGACAGTGTTACCCCTTACGTTTTTTTTCAGTTTTCGGGCGAAAAATCAAGTTTCTCCAATCTTCTCAAAACTCTGGATTATGATAGAGGGCCGCGAGACTTTGACCTGAGCGCAAAAATGGAGGCTCTAGACCCTTCCAGAGCTGAGATATCGAAACTCAAAATTTCGACCCGAAAAAAAAAACGACAGTGTTACCCCTTACGTTTTTTTCAGTTTTCGGGCGAAAAATCAAGTTTCTCCAATCTTCTCAAAACTCTGGATTATGACAGAGGGCCGCGAGACTTTGACCTGAGCGCAAAAATGGAGGCTCTAGACCCTTCCAGAGCTGAGATATCGAAACTCAAAATTTCGACCCGAAAAAAAAACGACAGTGTTACCCCTTTCGTTTTTTTTCAGTTTTCGGGCGAAAAATCAAGTTTCTCCAATCTTCTCAAAACTCTGGATTATGATAGAGGGCCGCGAGACTTTGACCTGAGCGCAAAAATGGAGGCTCTAGACCCTTCCAGAGCTGAGATATCGAAACTCAAAATTTCGACCCGAAAAAAAAAACGACAGTGTTACCCCTTACGTTTTTTTTCAGTTTTCGGGCGAAAAATCAAGTTTCTCCCATCTTCTCAAAACTCTGGATTATGACAGAGGGCCGCGAGACTATGACCTGAGCGCAAAAATGGAGGCTCTAGACCCTTCCAGAGCTGAGATATCGAAACTCAAAATTTCGACCCGAAAAAAAACGACAGTGTTACCCCTTACGTTTTTTTCAGTTTTCGGGCGAAAAATCAAGTTTCTCCAATCTTCTCAAAACTCTGGATTATGATAGAGGGCCGCGAGACTTTGACCTGAGCGCAAAAATGGAGGCTCTAGACCCTTCCAGAGCTGAGATATCGAAACTCAAAATTTCGACCCGAAAAAAAAACGACAGTGTTACCCCTTTCGTTTTTTTTCAGTTTTCGGGCGAAAAATCAAGTTTCTCCAATCTTCTCAAAACTCTGGATTATGACAGAGGGCCGCGAGACTTTGACCTGAGCGCAAAAATGGAGGCTCTAGACCCTTCCAGAGCTGAGATATCGAAACTCAAAATTTCGACCCGAAAAAAAAACGACAGTGTTACCCCTTACGTTTTTTCAGTTTTCGGGCGAAAAATCAAGTTTCTCCAATCTTCTCAAAACTCTGGATTATGATAGAGGGCCGCGAGACTTTGACCTGAGTGCAAAAATGGAGGCTCTAGACCCTTCCAGAGCTGAGATATCGAAACTCAAAATTTCGACCCGAAAAAAAAAACGACAGTGTTACCCCTTACGTTTTTTTTTTTTTGTGTGCGAAAAAATAAGTTTCTACAATCTTATTGAAACTCTGGATTCTGATAGAGGGCCATGGGACTTAGACCTGAATGCAAAAATGGAGGCTCTAGACTCTTCCAGAGCTGAGATATTGAGATCCCATGTAACATTTAGCCATTATAAATATCTCAAAATCTCAGCTCTGGAAGGGTCTAGAGCCTCCATTTTTGCACTCAGGTCTAAGTCCCTTGGCCCTCTATCAGAATCCAGATTTTCAAGAAGATTGGAGAAACTTATTTTTTCGGACAAAAAAAACAAACAAAAAGCGACAGGGGTAAACACTGTCGGTTTTTTTTTGGGTCGAAATTTTGAGTTTCTCTGATCTTCTTGAAACTCTGGATTCTGAAAGAGGGCCATGGGACTTAGACGTGAGTGCAAAAATGGAGGCTCTAGACCCTTCCAGAGCTGAAATATTGTGATATTTATAATGGCATAAATGCGACATGGGATCTCAATATCTCAGCTCTGGAAGGGTCTAGAGCCTCCGTTTTTGCACTCAGGTCTAAGTCCCATGGCCCTCTATCAGAATCCAGAGTTTCAAGAAGATCAGAGAAACTCAGATTTTCGACCCCCCCCCCCCCCCAAAAAAAAAAAACACGACAGTGTTACCCCTGTCTTATTTTTTTTTTTTTTTTGGGTGCGAAAAAATAAGTTTCTCCAATCTTCTTGAAACTCTGGATTCTGATAGAGGGCCATGAGACTTAAACCTGAGTGCAAAAATGGAGGCTCTAGACCCTTCCAGAGCTGAGATATTGAGATCCTATGTTACATTTAGCCATTATAAATATCTCAATATCTCAGCTCTGGAAGGGTCTAGAGCCTCCATTTTTGCACTCAGGTCTAAGTCTCATGGCCCTCTATCCGAATCCAGAGTTTCAAGAAGATTGGAGAAACTTGTTTTTTTGCACTGTCGTTTTTTTTTTTGGGTCGAAATTTTGAGTTTCTCTGATCTTCTTGAAACTCTGGATTCTGATAGAGGGCCATGGGACTTAGACCTGAGTGCAAAAATGGAGGCTCTAGACCCTTCCAGAGCTGAGATATTAATATATTTATAATGGCATAAATGCTACGTGGGATCTCAATATCTCAGGTCTGAGTCCCATGGCCCTCTATCAGAAACCAGAGTTTCAAGAAGATCAGAGAAACTTTTTTTTGCACCGAAAAAGTCGACAGGGGTACCCCTGTCGTTTTTTCGTGTTAAAATTTTGAGTTTCTCTGATCTTCTTGAAACTCTGGATTCTGATAGAGGGCATAACATAATGTAATGTTATAATGTTTAAGTTTTTGTTCTAAAAAAATAAAGATGCACAAAGAAAATGACTCTTATATGACCAGATTGACTGATTCGAATATATTTAGTTTGTTACAAACAAGGTGAAATATGTAAAACAAAAAAACTCAAAATTATAGTGGAAATGGTGTACTGCTGGAATTTTCTTGACCTTGAGAAAAAGCTTAAAGTATAGACCAGCAAATTTTATGTTTATTAATTTATTTCATGTTGGTACATTTTTGGGAAGTACACCTGTTTTGACCTGATGTCCATTGGAATGGACAAAAAAAAAATCACAATGAAAGCAATTATATAAAAAAAAATTCATTTGTTTTCATTTATAGAAACCTCATGAGCTGGGAAAATGTACTTTTATATTTTTCAGAAACTTGAAACATAATTCAGGTCTGAGGGGGTTAAAAGCAATTTATACAATGACAAAAACACTGTTCCTTCAGTTCACATATTGTCCATTTTGTAAGTTGTGCGTTGGATGATGCGGTTTTAAGGCCTCATCTTACTCATCCGTTTGCAAGAGAAACAAGCTTTTAAACAGTACTCATTCCATGTATGTTAGTCGCTCCCAAAACACTAGCAATCATGACATTTAAATCCAGTGAAGTATAATAAAAAAAGACAATAAAAATCATCTGGTCTCCATGTAAAGGTTTGTGTGAACGTTAAAGCCTGGTCAGGATTTTAAAGCTCTCCTAATACCTCTTCTGTCCATATTATTAACGGAAGTCATACTATCAGTTTCAGTCATCACGGATAACTAGTGAGCATTGGAGTATTAAACGGACAGTTCACCTAAATATGAACATTCAGATATACTCACACCTCATGTCATTTTAAACCTGAATGACTTTCTTGAGTACTAATATCTCTCTCAATACATAAACAGTGAATGTTGTCCTTTTGAGTCCCAAGAAATAAAATTCATGCAGGTTTGGAAAAAGACAAGATTAAGTCATTTTTAAATTGAAGGCACTGAGCCTTGATGGTTTGAACTGGTTTCAGCCAGTGGATGTTTTTTGTTTAAAGAAGATTGAGAAATATGGATATTTTCAGCTGAGGTAACTAAGGGTTGCTGAAATGTGCACATCTCAAACTGCATCACTTTGCATTCCTGAGATTAACATTGACCTTATTAATGAAATCAATATTAATGAACTGCATCTGCCATTTTCAACCAAATAATGTAGTAAAAAATAAAGTACAATGGAAAGAAATCAGAAATGGAAAGGTTTTTTGTTAAACAGCATCTTATTAAAGTGACAAAATAATACAATTTTATTTTTTTAAATTAAAATATGTACATAAATGTTAGATGCACATCAAACTGATGGCCAAACATCATGGTTCATATCTGCCATGTTGCTTACAGATACATATCCATCATACCCACAGTAAATTCTTTGTTCTTGTTTTACATGTATTTTCTCCAAACAATGAGGTTGTTAGAACAGAACGAATGTTATTCAATATAATAGCACAGAGCTGATTAGTTAAGTGGTCATCATTGGAGCTGGCTGGGACGCTGGCTGAGACCCACAATTCCAGTCATCTTCAAAACCATTAGCATAACCATCGATATTTGCAAATGGCTGGTGTACAAATCACAGATGTATTCCCACCTCCATCTGAAAAATAAATAAAAATGCAGTTTATTCCTGTGATGACCGCTGCATTTTCAGCATATATTTTTGGGGAACCATGATTTTTTTTTCAGGATTCTTTCATGCATGTAAAGGTATTGAGGTATCGATTTCTTAAGAAAATATTACTGACCCCAAACTTTTGGACAATAGTGTGCATGAAAACCTACATAATGCTACAAGTAAATAAATAATTTAAATAAGATGCACAATTTAAAGTATCATTCATGTCAGTAGCACAGGTTAACTTAGTATAAGTAGTAATAGTAATGTTTACTTTGAAAAACAGAACTATTATTAAAAAAAACATTTAGCTGTTTTAAGCGTAATGTCCTTGAATAAACACTAGAGGGCAGAGTGAGAACGGAAACGATCAAACACAGACAAACCTGCTTATTGGACTTCAAACCATATTACATTTAAGTCTAATGTAAAGTCTAATAACTTTATATTTTTAGATAGAAGTTTTTGTATTATAAGTGACTAGAACTTTTGAAAGTTTCTCCAGAAGTGTGACAAGAAGTTTCTCCAGAAGTGTGACAATCACTGACCATGAGAAATTCAAAACAGATTGTAGAGGAATTCTTCCTGGAAAGTGACACTGAACTTTTCTGAAGTGATTTCGAAATAAAATCTCTGTGGAAATGGATTTCAACATGACCAAGAATACTAAAGTGACCCCTCAAAGTATTTAGTCAGACTTTGAAATGTCATTCAACAACAAAATACCAACCAATACCAGATATCCAGTCAAAGAAAAGCACAGCGTTCAACTTTTAAATGATAAACACTTGATAGGACAAAAGGTATTTGGACGTTTTTTGGTTCATGAACTACTTTCAAGGACACCTGGCCCTTTAAGGCCCATTCACACCAAGAACAATAACCAAAAAAATGATACCATATTGCTATATAATTAAAAAAAGGATCAAATTAGCATAAATGTTTAGGAACACAACTCTGCTGTGCTTTCTGTATGCTAGGAAAGACCTACAATGTTTCATATTTACCTAATTTTGTTAATACCAGAGGCTCAAAGGGGAAAAAAACTTAAATCCTGACATTTAGAAAGTGAGATAGAGCATGTTTGCAATCAAATTGAGGAACGATCAGGAATGGTACAGCACGCAGGAAAAACAGCCGTAACGGCCTCCAGATGTTGGCGACGGAGGGCTCACGGAGGTCAATGCCAGTGCAGCTGAAGTCTGCTGAGCAGCCCGAGCCTGACAGCGCTGGAACGACCAGAATCATGCTGTGGTCTGGCCATGCTAGCTCCACGCTGGGCTGTGTGACGAGGATTTGGGTTGAAGGAACCACTGGAGTGACAATGTACATTCTTAAGAACCCACTGTCTGGCAGGCCAAGGTTTTGTATATCCATCTTCGGGGAAAGTCTGACTATATTGAGCGCAAGAGAGCCAAGTCATTTGTTTGGAAGCGGAATAAAATGCTGAATGCTGTTTTTGTTTGCTTAAGGCAACTACTTCCATAGCATTTCATGCGAATGGCTCATTTTTGCTTTAACATAATGAAATGCACACAATACCTGATACCACCAACCCATCCCTGCTGGAAAACTGGCTTGAGATGGAAGATGAATTACCATTTGCAACCCATTTTACCTCAGTATTATCATATATTTGCAAATAAAACAGGATTTTAGGATTTTAAAACTCATTTTAGATCAGAATGGTGCCAAACAGAATTTGAGTTTTCTAAAAATGTATAACACTATAATTAGGTTTTATTTGTTAACATTAGGTAACGAATAAAGTTTTTGATCCGCACTCAAATTTTAAAAACCTTTATTTCACATGGGAATAATACAACAGATGGTTCGACTCCCAGGCCTTCTTCACTGTGTTGAATGCTCTGATTGATGTCATCTAGATTGGAAAACGTTAAAAATCACTCACTTAATCTTCAACAGCAATTATCCTCATATGATCTTGTTAAACGCACACACCAATAATTTTCATGATGCACAAGACTATTTTACACTAAGCGCAATAATCAAACCAATTAACCAACTTAAAAATCCTATACGTGAATTCAGGTAGCCACATCAAATACATAGCAGTGAATTACCCAATGATTGAAGTCATCAGAAATACATCGTCATTATTACAATTAGAATATTTCATTTATCATAACATTTGTACAAATCATTCATTCATGCTGTTAGGAGCCCAGTGATTTCAATGAATAAATCCAAAATGCTTCTCGCTTTATTAATATAATCTCCTCTACTGTACATGATCCTATTCATTCCTCTATCCCAATACATTCCAATCGTTTGATAATGAAGTTTTTGGATCACATAGATGTGGTGATGTATGCATTTCTGATGACTTCAATCATTAGGTATTTCACTGCTATGTATTTGATGTGGTTACCCCGATTGATGTTTAAGGATTTTTAAGTTGTCTAATTGGTTTGATTATTGTGCTTAGAGTAAAATTGTCTTGTGTTTCATAAATTATTGGTGTGTGCATTTAATCATATTATGCGAGGATAATTGCTGTTGAACATTCAAAATTCAATGAAGTGAGTGATTTTTAACATGGACCCATTTTGATGACATCAATATGACTGTTTAAATAGTGGGTGGTGGCATCAGAGCATCCAACACACTGAAGATGGCAGGAGTCGAAACATCTGTTTTATTCTTCCCATGTGAAAAATGTGAAACAAAGTGACAAAGGTGATTTTGACTGCAGATCACAACTGTATTCTTGAAGTAATTAAATAGATTTACTCACCAAAACTGGATTAATTTTAACATTTAATAATGTATTTTTTAAACCAAAAGTTGCACCTGTTAACATTAACGCAGAAAGATAACATGAGCAATAAACAATTGTTTTTATTTTTCACTTACTAAAAAAAGATGCTTTAAAAATAAAAGTTATTAGGTGTTTGGTTCAAACAATTCCATAACATTTGCGAAGAAACAAATGGTGACCTTTTCTTCCATCCATATTGTGATGTGCATCTGAAAGTAACAGACTTTTGAAAACTTGGTTCTATGTTGATTATATATTGAGATTTGGGCGTTGCACTCAGAAATTATGAACAGGACGGGGTTTAATTAGATTAAATTATGAATAATTTAACGAGTCCTGAATACAGCACAAGAGAGAAGTCACCGGAAGGTCCAGTTATGATTTTGTGATTAAACATTACGAAAATGTTTTTTTTTTTTTGGGGAATAACAGCCCCCAATAAATTGTTCACAATGGCCCTCATTTATCATTCTTAAGTAGAAATGGATGTGTATGTTGGCGTAAGATTATGCTTACACTCCTCTCACCGCCTGATTTATGAAGCTGTGCGTACCTTTGAAATCCAGGTGAATGCAATACCCGCCCTTGATAAATGCTGCGGCTGAAAAAGATAGTCCTTAGAATAACACGCCCCTATATATTCAAGTCTCCGCTTCCCCCATGCCCTCATTTTACGCCATGGACACACGGAAGACGGCAAAGAGGAGAAACTTCTCCGTTTTGACACAATTAGCATTCAATTTCGTATCATGTCACATGTGTACAACATTGGGGTGTACAATAGTGATGATGATGATGTGATGTGGAGTACCATTCATTCACATTAACAATTGCATGACAATTTGTAATATTCTTCTTCTTATTATTAGGATTTTTATTATTAATGACGCTTATTGTTATATAGAAAAATAATGTTGTTGTTATTATTATTATTATTTTGTATTATTAATAATTAAAAGAAGATGTATATGCCTACAAATCAAACGCTTTGGTAAAGTCACACGAATTAAACATTGAAGTCCATGTTGCACAAAAATAAACACTGAAGTTTATTATTACTACACTGTTGTTATTTCTTTACAATGGGTCATAATATATCATATCTTTGTCTGTGCGTTTTGTGGTTTTAGGAATTGTTTTTCTGTGCATTTCCGCACTAACTCAAAACTTACGAACACCTCCTGAGCACGCCGTACGCCAACGTCCATATTGATAAATCTCAAAGTCACCGTGGTTTTGGGTGTACGCTGGAAATTTGGTGTACGAACCTTTGATAAATGAGGGCCAATGAGACGAGGAACACGTATTAAGATAGTAAATAGGGTTCATTCTGACTTTAAAGTGGTCAAGATGGTTTTTGGAACATGGTCACTGCTAGACCAGTTAATAACCAGCCTGGTTCAACTAATAACCTGCTTGGACCGGATAATAACCAGCTTGGCTTGGCTAATAACCGGCTTCCATGTACCAAACCGCAGCTACCATCTTAAGATGGATTTTCCAGAAGGAATTACTCATGTCTGAAACACTTTAATATGCCTGACCTTCTACAGCAAAGGATGAAAAGGTACAATAGCAACAAACCTGTCATAGTGAGATATCGATCGCCTCAGGCCTGTTGAACTCAGAAGAAGTTCTTGATGAGTGGAGTAACAAGTTTCACCCACAACTTTACATGGCGGTCCGGCTGATTAAAGGTGGAGTTTGACACTTGTGTCGAGCTCTGGTATAACAACTCCTGCTCCTGGACAAGACAGAAACAATAAAAAAATAATTAACTCACTATCTGAAGTGTTATGTCATCTCAGTGCTTTTCTCGTAAAGACAACTATATAACTGACTTTAACTGATCCCTTACAACCGGATAAGTGAAGATTACAGGAAACTTAGTTTACAGTCTATAAAAACTGATAACACTCCCAATTAAGCAGTTACTATTATAGCCCCAGATCCCAATAGAGATTAATGGTTCCTTTAAATGCAATTTTGTTTGAGATTAGAAAGATAATATGACTGCATCGTTCTCTGGTACAAAAAAAGATGTAGTTTTACAGAAAATCACAGCCAATACTGAATTATTTCTGAAATATGGTGCTTATCAGAGAATGTAGACCAATTTATGTTGCTTTATGATTTCTATATGATTTTTTATAAAATGTTTCCAGTAAACCCTTACAAAAATGATGAGCCAAAGATATCATAGATAGTACCAACACAAGATTTATGGGTTAAATGACCCCAGTACCCTAAGAAACAGTGCCATAGAGGAAGCCCAACCTGTTGCAGTTGCATCTGGAGTTCCTCATTCTCTGTTACTATGGCGATCTGGGCCTCAAGATCCCTGTGCACAGAGCGATAGCCGAAATTTGGGGAGCCAATAAGAGTGAGGCAGGGGTGGTCTCTTCCTCCCACATAGTACCACAGACCTGTGAAGAGTGGAAAAAGACCATAAATTTAATTTACCAGACCAGTAATGATAAATGCTTTATATAATGTTTCATTTTACTAAACAATTGTTTACAATGACTCACTCTACCGCTAAAAATATTGTAAGTGCCCTCATTTTCACAATTATGCATTTGTTTTTACAGTGTTTTTTTTTTTTTGTATTTGTTTCCCATCACATGAGCTTAAAAAGCATATTGCATTTCCATAGCCAACAATGCACAACTCATCTAAAAGGGAAAAAAAAAAAAAGTTGTTAAGCTATGTACTGTACAAAAAACTTGTGTTCTATTAATAGGCAGCAGGTTTTGATTGCCGCTTTAAACACCTGCCAATGAATGGAAGTTGAATATCAGGTAACACAACTGCCGGGAATACTATACAATTCATTCCTGGTGACTTCCTTATGGACACATGCAACAGCAATTAGCCTTTATGTGCGGATATACTATGTCCTAGACCTAGGCTATGTTCTAACCCTAATTCAATTTAATTGCAAACTAATACAAGCAAACACAATGCAAAACAGATTTTTCATCATTACATCATGGCACTGAGTATTTCAATTATAAACCAATTGTTCGAGGTTTTTTTAAAAACAAAAACAAAGAAATATATACTTTTATTCAGATACAACTTGATACTGTTACAAAATTTCCTTTCTATTTATCAAAAGACTTAAGCAGCACAACTGTTGATAATATCAATGTTGCAACACAACTGTTGCAACATTGATAATATTCAACTACAGTATCATACATTAATCTCTGAGGGATCATGTGACACTGAAGACTGGAGTAATGATGCTAAAAATTCAGCTTTGCCTTTACATGAATAAACTACGTTTTAAAATCTATTAAACTAAAATCTAATATTTAAAACTGTTATAATACTTCACAGTTGAACATTACCAAATTTGATCAAATGCAGCCTTGGTAAGCATACGAGAATTTGTTTTGGTCAACACATCAAACTAATACTAACTCCAAACTTTGGTACTTTGAACATTTTACTTGGATGGAGATAATCCCAGGCTCTGACTCTGCTAATGGATAATATTGGAAAAATTGGTTCTACCAATCATTTTAAATGCACTAAAAACACTAAATTTGATTCTAACATAAGTTCTGAAAAAATACACTTATTTATTGACTTGGTAATTGTTATTAAATGTATGGTGTTGATGACTTTCTTTACTGGGTATGCATTGATAACCGTCCTTTTCACGTACGAAGTTCTTAAAAGAAGTTCCTAAAGTTCTATGAACGTTGAATTTGAATCAAGTTCAACATTTCTTTTTTTGCCACATGACCCAACTAGAAGTAAACATCCTACTTGCTAGTTGCAACCACTTTTAAATGACTGCCAAAGTGGCAATGGAAAAACAGGCTTTTTGAAGACAGAATTGTGTAGTTACGGCATGACGCGCAGTTATGAAACTGTTGGTTTAACAGAGTCCACCTGACTGTCTCTTTCCTGAGGTGCGCGGCCAGAATCAGAATGGCAGCTAATGTTCATTGATTCTCTTTGTAGCTCAGCTGGAGGGACCTCTGCACCCTTCTGTTCCCACTTCAGCTCCACTGTTTACAAGAAATGACGGCATGACAAGGCTTTATCTAATAAGCCAGACTTCTCAACAGGAGCATGAAATTGAATTCCACTGACGCTGCTCAGGTTTGTCACGCATCTATTTTTCCCCAGACGGCACCATTTTATTCTGTCCCTTCAGGTCAGGGGCCTTTATTAAAGTGTATGAGGAGACTCAGTTAATGCCGTATGAATAATCACATCATGCATTTTTAAACCAAACCAATAACTACTCCAAGTTACAAACACAACAGCAGGTTGAAAAATAACATTGCGGCGATTCAGTTGCTTTTGGCATGACTTGATTCGTCTTAAAAACACGCTGAAACCGTAAATAGCTGAAATAGCTTGGCATTCAACTGCCAAGAAAACGTGGCCAAAGCGTACGTCTGCTTTACAGAGAAAACATCACATGAGTTTGGCAGCCTCTGTGTCCTGAAGCTGTCCAGGAAGAACTCTGAGGCTATTCAATCAGAGGTGCTGGGAAACCTGCTCTGCACATTAAATTATGAGCTTTCCTGTTACACCCAAGTTTTGGGAACTGGGCTGATCCACTTCAGTTCTGAGAAGAAAAAAAAAGTTCAGAAAATAAACACCTACCTTTAGCATGAAATGTCCAATCGGGGCGGTGGTATTCATGCAAGTGGACACGGCTCTGCTGACCCAGCTGGCACACCTGAAATGGACAGAATGCTGAATGTTTCACTTTTAAAACCAACAATAAAAAAAAAATAATAATAAAATTAGCAAAAAAGCACCACTCAAACCCTGCAAATTGGGTGCAATTTGTAGCTGCAGCACATCTATAGAACAAGCAACAATAATAAACTGAAAAATTAGGGGTGCAAAACTGAAAAAAAATCTGCATAACCATGTTGAATAACTTTATATCAGTTTGTATGCATTAACTGTGATCAAAAGTAACAGAAAGACATTTATAATTTTTTTTTAAATAAATGCTGAGAAAATAAATGCAAAGAATCATGAAAAAAATGGTCCCACTATATATTAAGTGGCTTTAAGTACTATGTACTTACATTGAAACGAATAATTTGATACAATGGACTTATTGTGTACATACATGATTTACATTGTACTTATATTTAAAAAAAAAAATATCAGCATGTAATTACAGCTGAAACTAATTTATGTAATTACATCTGTAATTACACAGCTGACCCATCCCTTATACTTAAACCTACCCATACCACCACACCTGTCCCTAACCTTACCCATATCACACCTCAATAGCAGCAAAAGTGTTTTACAATACAACATGAGCACAATAAGTACTCTGTACTTATTTTTCAATGTAAGTACATAGTACTTAAAGCCACTTATAAAGTGGGACCAAATTTTTTTTTTAGAAAAATATTAAGCAGCATGACTGTTTTCAACATTGCTAATAATAATAAAAAACATTCTTGAGCAAATAAGCATATTAGAATGATTTCTGAAGGATCATGTCACATTAATGATGGTGAAAATTCAGCTTTGCCATCAAAGGAATAAATTAATTTTTAAATTTCTTTAAAACAGAATGCAGTTATTTTAAATTGTAATAATATTACAATATCACCATTTTTGATCAAATAAATCCAGCTTAATTTAGCCTATACGTGACAGAAAGTTCACAATTCATTTGAACTCTACACTAATGCACCAATTTGTGATGCTGCTGCTTGGCACCATAAACAACCTATAGTACCATGATGGTATCCTGTCCACAATGGACGTGGGCAGCATGACTCATGACAAAACTAAATTGCTCCTTAAATAAAAGACAGAGCTGTCTACACTGAAGCGTTTATCTCTACCGACACAGGTAAATACACGTCATGCTGCCCAGCCCTATGGCAAACTAAAGAAATGCACACCTTATTGTAAAACTGTCGGGCGAGATGAACGTAGGCCTCAGGAATTGCTCCTGCTACTCCTTTGGCTCCGAAAAAGCCATTAACCTCGGGGGAGGCCATGAGGATTCGGTAGTCTCCGGCTGCACCCAGCACCAGCTGCATGTATGTGCGCGTCAGGTTGAAGTAACCCGATGTCAGGTAGATGACAGAGTCTCCACCAGCCTCTATGAGCAGTTGTTTGGTTATTTGTTCATCCAAGTAAATGCCCAGAGGCTTCATTTGCATGAGTGGAAAGATCCATGTGTCATTTGGCAGCATCCCTTCTGAATCATGACCCTCTGGGCATTCAGTCTCCAGCATGCTCTGTCGGACACGGGCCGTAGTCACCACCTCCATGATCCGTTTCTGTGCTGATGCAGAAAAATCTGCTCTGTTACCTGTAAAAGCACAAGACAGACTTCTTCTGAGAACACTCAAATCGGCTGAAACGCTTATAAATACTGGATACATTCAGGCTGAATTCCAAAACCTATATAAGCAGCATTTTAAGCACAAGGACACTATAAAACATTGGTTATGGAAAAATTATAAATGTCACATCACTTCGATCCCATAATGCACTTTGGTGAGATCAAAACGGCACGATGAAAAAAAGTTGATAACCATATTTCCTTCACTACTCACAAATAAAACAGATTGACAAACAGACATTTGAATATTTTTATCTGACAAATGTGTGCACCATGTATTTCTTGCTTATTTCACTACTTTTCAAAAGTTGAGTGTCTTTAAAAATGTTTTTGAAGAAAGTCTCTCATGCTCACCAAGGCTGGATTTATTTGTGAACAACAATACAGTAAAAACAGTGATATTATAAAACTTTTTTACAGTTTAAAATAACTGGTTTCTATTTTAATATGTTAAAAAAAAATTACTTATTCCTGTGATGGAAAAGCATTTTTCAGCAATTTTCACCATAATTACAGGTATGCAACAGTTTTCAATGTAACATTTATTACAGTTGTGCAGCTTAATATTTTTGTGAAACCTGAAATTAAAATATAAAAATCAAAAGAACAATTTATTTGAAAAAGTAATGTTTTGTAACATTAATAATGTATTAAAGTGGCAGTATAGACATTTATAATTAATAAATGATTACTAAGTCATATAGACCCAAAAGTTTTGAAAGGTGGTGTAAATATCACAGTGTAAGCTTAGCAACAAGCTATTGTAAAAGCAATTATGAGTCTCTCCAATGCTTTGAGTGAGAAGAGCATTCATGAGGTTCTATTTCAGTAGGTATAGCACAATAACTTTGCAGGTTTTGGAAAGGAGCCTTAAATGCCAATCAAGTCAAAATACCTGAAAGAAGCAGACAAATTCTAGAAAACTGATCTTAACAGGGAGTTTACAGTCACAATCATTTGAATAGGTATGCAAACGAAAGTTTAACAACAAGTAATTCTCCAATCCAATCCATTATTTCAGGTATTTGTTCATGCGAGATCCTGCAAATGCATGATCAAAACCTCAGAGACGCGGGTCAATAACTGCTGACCGTCTGGAAAGGCGCTCTGTCAAACCCTGGCGCCTCTGCTAGACATAATGTGCCATGGTGAGTCATAGCAAGAGAGATAATCTGTAAATAATGAATTAGCTTCAGTGCAGAACGCTGAATGTTGGTAATGTATGGCAGAAGACGGTGTCTGTGCTTATTTGGTTAACAGGGAGAATGTGCAGCAAAGCCGCTCGGAATTTTCTGTTTGTTAAATGCAGAGAATAAGAAATATGTGTGGCTGCCGGAGAACAAATAAATGGCTCTTTGAAGCAGGATGCAGGGGCTTTCCCCACAGACTCAAAGCCAGCCACCCCAAGCCTCCAGGCCTCAGAGGTCCAAACACATCCAGTTAACAGGGCCACGAAGTTCAGCGGCTCTTACCGACAGACTGTGGGATCCAGTTACTGGAGTTACAGGGGCAGGACTCGACTGCAGACTCAGCGGATACGCTTCTCAATAGACCGGCTCTCCGGTAAAGGCCCCCATGTACCGACATGAGAAGTTCTTTTTCATTCTTCGATTAAGGTTTGAAATACATTTTCAGCTGTATAGTGTCAGCGAACATCCTGATGCTGCCAAAGCTGCTGAGAGTGGTGTTTAGATGAATATGTAAAAATCAATAACAACATAAAAAAATGACAGGGGTGAGAAAACGGCAGTTAAGAAAGCATCGGATTATATTTATGTGGGATTGTTTGCGCAAGTTCTGAAATTCTGCACTCCAGTCACTAAGGGTGTAACGATACCCTCATGTCACGATTTGATACATATCACGATATTGAACTCACAATACGATATTATTGCGATATTCCACTCTCTAAAAAAATGAAGGGTTGTTTCAACCCAAATTGGAGTAAATTATGGACAAACCCAACCATTGGATTAAAAAAGTCATTAAAATTTGTAACCCAATGGTTGGGTTCATCCATAATTGACCCAAATTTGGGTTAAAACAACCCAGCACTTTTTAGAGTGCAAGATACAAAAATTGTATTGTTGATTAAAATGCTAATTTTGATATTACATTGTAGGTTTAAATGAATAGGTTTGGACTCAGTGCTTGTAACCCAAGGACAATGATGACACCAGAATGAAAATATTCATGATTCTGAAGCTGAAAATAGAGAATTATTTTAGACGAATATTCTTGCACTTTTTCTGACTAGATATATTTAATATATTTAGATATATTTCAAATAATGTTGGCCACTTTTTACTGGTTACAGAAGTCATTTGGCATTATCAGGACCCACAAATATTCCCCCATTGCATTATTATACATTATAATCAACATTACATATACTGTACTGACACTAAAACTTTTGTGAGAATTTTTTCTCACACAGTAATTTTTATTTTGGGGAACTATCCACGATACGTATTGTTGCATTTTTGTATTGCGATTTGTATTGCGATTTGTATTTGTATGGTATTTTATTGTGGCACGATATATTGTTACACCCCTTACCAGTCACAACATGTTTATTTATATATCACTTCACTCTTCCGATAAGGATTTATGGAGCACTGGAATCACTGGAAGCAGCACTGGCCAACATGATCACCGATATCAATCACCGAAATAAATTATAGGTCAACTATTCTTAACAACAATGTATTTTAAGTAGGCCTATAAAAAATAATCATGATGAGAAAGTATTAGGCTGCTGTCCCTTTAAGGGTTATTGAATGCAAAGCATGGATCCAATATGCAGATACACATGTGACATATTTCCCAACTGTTCATGTTAACCATCTTAAGACCTAACCAACAGTTTAAGCGAATATCACCAAGCAGTGTATTTTAACATATTTCCGTGTTGGTAACGGTTTAGACGGGAACCCGAAACTCAGTCTCAGAGAGCACAGCACACACAGAAAGCCGCTTGGGGAACAGTATCACTTTTGCGGCTTATTGCAATTTTAATAACTCTTTATTAATCGAGCACGTCCTGCAGTTTAGCAACAGTAGACTGTCTTATGTCAATCACTGATTTAGCTGATCGGCATTTGTAGAGAACACGATCAAACTATACAAAGCTATTATCGGCCGGTAACGATCGGCGCCCGATCAATCGGAGCACCCTTATTCTCACTCTGATAGTGTCCTCATTTTACCGTCATACTTCACTATTCTCGCTCATGGCTATCAGTCCATTGTTTCCCGTTGACCTCATTGTCTTGACAGACTGTAGCCAGGTCCAAATAGCTTCTTCCCGAACCTATCATCCTCCTGCATCTCTCCTTTCCTACCCTCCCAGCACAGATCATTTACCACCAGCAAGGTGACATCATTGCACTATTTCTGGGATCTGTGACAAACTGTGGACCTGCTCCACCACAATTATGTCATCGAACGGCGCTGGGTTACGGATATGGGCTGAAGCTGAATGGGCATAATCACTCATTCACTCGTTCCGTGCTCCTCGCTGAGCCTGGGGACCGTAAGACACACCGAGTCATGGCTGAAGAGCATCACAGAGACCTGAGCAGGCTGAAGAGCTTCCTCTTACTCAATGCGTTACCACAATGCTGGTGTTACAAGGAAATTAGTGAATTCCCACCATAACCTCTGATTCATGACGCATGTCAGAAGCCACAACTGTCACTCATTTCACTCATCAGGAATACTTTCATAGCCAGAAAAATGTTGAAGAAGTTGCTAGATCAAGTCATTTAGACAGACTGGCAGCACCTAAGCAAGGATGTTTTTAGTAAATAATAGATATTCATACCACACATTCCATTTTAACCAAGGAATACAAGATGCAGAACTATGCCTTGCGTGCTTAAATTAAGCCATTGACGTTATTTTCGGCACATATACGTATATGTAAACAAGTAGCATTTAAAAGAAAATTAGGTCAACAGGAAACAAAATATCTTAACCAGTTGTTTTGTGATAAATTAAGGAATATTCATATTGGCAAAATAACCCAAAAATATTCACTCTTACATAAAATAAATGTTCCAACATGCCTAATTTGAAGACATAGAATATGTTTTTTTGAATTGACAAATATGAATCTTCCTGTTATGTCTCCTGTAAATAAATCTGCATATAAATGATACTTTTATTTTGAACAGTTTTTTGTGATAAATTAAGGAATATTCATATTGGCAAAATTACCCCCCAAAAACATTCACTCTTACATAAAATAAATGTTCCAGCCTGCCTAATTTGAAGACATAGAATATGTTTTTTTGAATTTACAAACATGAATCTTCCTGTTATATCTCCCGTCAATAAATCTGCATATAAATGATACTTTTATTTTGAACAGTTTTTTTGTGATAAATGTAAAAAATAATTGATACGCATTTTCTAATACATATCATTTGAAAATTTCTCCATGTTAACTGGTCTAAGGCATTAAAATAGCATAATTTGGACATTGTCAGTAGTAATGAATGAAAACCAGGCATTTCTCTTTAGTGGTGTAATGAAGTGCACTTTTAGAGCAATGTTCACTAAAGTAGGCCAGATAGCTGCCACAATCTATCGCTCAGAATTGGCCTTCAAGCTAAGAAAGATGTGTAAAATGCATTCGGCATTTTGTGAACATTTGGACTTTACCCCATTTGCATAATTCCTCAGGAGCGTTAAAATGAATGCTAAGGAACTCTCTGTGAACTCCCCTGTCATTGTCTTACAGCATGACATTTTACATTTAAGGAAGTGGCGTCTGTTTTAAACAGGTCCCTCCCTTTGAAAAGCACTTGCCTTTGTAAGGATGCACCATTCCCTCCATCATGTGCACACTGTTGTCAGGCTGGAGCTGCATTGAAACATCGCCCACGGCTCCCACGAGTTCGGCAAAAAAATCCGCCACCTCTCCGCAGTCCTCCAGAAGCACATAACGATCCTGACGATTGGTGAAGTAGGAGTCGCTCAGATTGGCCCTGTATGAGATGATATACTCAGAGTGGGCAACAAACATACCCTCCTCCATTGAGCTCCATACAGTCTACAAACAAACCCGGAACCATGAAGAGCAAAAGCTGTGGGAATATTTTGCCAGAGAGAAATGTCGGTATTTACATCGTCACTCAGACATAACAGATGACATGTGTACATGTGTAGTATCCACTTTAGCAGTGATATATCATGTGTACACACCCACTGATGATGAGACTGTTGTCAAAAAGGTATGCCTTGATGTGCTGCACCCCGATGGTTTCGTTGAAGCGTTCGGGCACCAGAAGACGCAACAGTCCCCGCAGGTCTGGTGTGTGGTACAGGGACACTCTCATCTGATCGGGGAAACGCTGGAGCAGCGGCAGTAACATTGTGCGGGAATTGTGCTTACCTGTAGATGCAAAAACAATAAACAGGGGAAATTATAATGAATCAGTACATACATAAAAGTAATCTACATTAAAGGGACATACACTGAAAACTACAGATACCAATACATGTCACCTGCTTTCTTATTTGAACTTTTGTCATTAAAATAGATTGCTGTTTTGATATTGTATTAAATGAGCAATGTTTAAAAATGTATGCATTAAGGTATACTTAGTTAATTTTTACTTAACATTGATTGGGTCCATTTAACATACAACAGGCCAACATATAAATACATAAACAAATACAAAAGAACAAAGATGCATTTGAAATAAACAGTGCTTTTCAGGTAGGTGGAGCCTGCTTTGGATGTGTGCATAAACAAAACTTCTGAAACAGCGAGTAGAAGTGAGCTCTCTATCCCTCCTTTTTGCTCTTGAATACTTAAATTCACAAGATTTAAAAACATGCGCAAAAGGGTAAATATTTGTGAAGATGCAGCAATCGCCCGATCGGGACAGTCACAGTTCCATCAATTGGCCCGAGCGTTGTTCACGCTGGGCCAAGGCAGTCTGTATTGTCGAGCCCTGCTGTATTTTGTACCGATTTAATTTTATTTTAACAAGCTAACAAGCTAGCTTTTATGCGTAGGCTAACGCATCACATACATGACCAGCGTCAGCTAATGTAAGCCTAAATGAGCCTTCGTGGTGACGTACAATTTAGAAAGTCTGCGCTGTTACACTACGTGAACTCACTCAGGCCCACGCAGAAGAAAATCAATAGTTGAATAAAGTTGTAATTTTGGTTCGTTTTTTGCGCACAAAAAGTATTATTGATTGCTTGATAAACTTATGGTTGGGCCACAGTAGTCACTTGGTCTATTTTTTATTTATTTTAAGGATGTCTTTATTACATTTTCTGGGCTGACAAGTTTCAATCCCTAGAAGCCTATGGAGGAGTGATCCAGCTCTCAGATTTCATCAAAAATATCTTTGTGCTCTGAAGATGAACGAAGGTCTTACGGGGTTGGAACAACATGAGGGTGAGTAATTACATTTTTGGGTGAACTATCCCTTTAAATAGACAGGGAAATTAATCAACTAGGTGAATGACACTTGCAACGACTCAAACAATCAATGAAAAACCATGGAAACTAACTTAAAACAAGGAAACAACTAAAATAAAAACAGATAACCTGTTACACAAGTCAGTTGATTCCAAGTCCTTCACTAGCACATATACCGAACTGTGATGCCAAAGACCATACAAAATTACAAAATATTCTTTTGAACATTCTAATCTCCTTCTATGATCGTTTGATTATGATTACAAAAAAAAATATTAAGCAGCACAACTTTTTTCAATATTTGTAAAAAGAAAAAAAAAATCCTTGACAACTTGGAGCACTCCTATTGGTAGTCGTCACATTGCATCATAGCCCATTTGCATAGAAGCATGGCAGTATATCATACGAATTGCCAACGGTTGCTGTCGTTCACACCATAAATTCCCAACTCACATAAAAATAAAGATGAATAACTCTCAGAGAGTGAATGCCCTGTATATTCTCATAATAAGAGCCATTTTCATGAGATCAAGTAGAATCTAAACCATACAATGAAGGTAAATCCTGCCATATGATGCCTCAGTTACCATGATATATTCAGTTACTAATTAATACAATATCATTGGGTTAGTTCAACAGCACATTGAAAGCAGTCAGTGGAATGACTAACCGTTCCTTTTAAGTTGTTTGTGAGGTAAAAGAAAAGAAAAAAAAACAGGGTGGAGGTCTGAACATGCAACCAACAATTACATTACTGAAGCTGGAAACCTTCCAAAATTACACCCACACTATTATATTAGAATAGACATGGTGCACGCACACATGTTAGTCAGTGTTCACATAGGGAAACGAACATTATCAGGGGGTTTCTGTATGCACTATTTCCTGATAGTTTCATAGGAATGTGATAAAAAAAAACTCAAGCTATGACTTTTAAAAGGAAATAAAAGAACAATATAGAGGGAAGTTCACAAATGAGTGAGAAGCTTTGTTCACAGTGCAGGAATTCTCATCTGACTTTGAAATCCGATGTTGAAAACATATCCACATGTTCAGTGTTGTCAATATACAGTAATGACTTTATAGCAAATAGACATGTCAGATACATTACTGTATTTTACACAATCATACATATGATGTGCCTGAAATTACTCAATCTTTCAAAATTCATTACAACGTGATTTAAAATGAATGAACTGAATACCGCATAATTTGATTTAGATCATATTGGATCACATGTTTTTGCTGTTCAGACTACAACAACTCCAAGGATTTAGGTTGGATATGCCAGTTCCTGTCTGACCGAACAAAGCCTGAGAGTGTGTGTGTGAGACAGCAGCCCTTTTCACATACAGGCTTTCCTGGTAAATTACCGTTAAAGGGTTAGTTCACCCAAAAATGAAAATGATGTCATTAATGACTCACACTCATGTCGTCTCAAGCCCGTAAGACCTCCGTTCATCTTCGGAACACAGTTTAAGATATTTTAGATTTAGTCCGAGAGTTTTCTGTCCCTCCATTGAAAATGTATGAACGGTATACTGTCCTTGTCCAGAAAGGAAATAAAGACATTATCAAAGTAGCCCATGTGGCATCAGTGGGTTAGTTACAATGTTTTGAAGCATCGAAAATACATTTCGGTCCAAAAATAACAAAAACTAAGATTTTATTCAGCATTGTATTGTCTTCCGGTTCTGTTGTCGAGCCGCGTTCAAGAGTCCACAGTGACGCTGCTGACGTGTTACCTGGTATGTCCGTGTATTCGAGTTCAAATAAATATGGCTGGACAAAGAAAAAAATCACTTTGATGATGTCTTTATTTCCTTTCTGGACAAGGACAGTATACCGTACATACATTTTCAATGGAGGGACAGAAAACTCTCTGACTAAATCTAAAATATCTTAAACTGTGTTCCGAAGATGAACGAGGTCTTATGGGCTTGTGACGACATGAGGGTGAGTCATTAATGATATAATTTTCATTTGTGGGTGAACTAACCCTTTAAGAAATCATGTGTGAACAGGACCTTTTCAAAATTACCAGTAAATGGGTTCTGGCAATTTACCAGCATGAGAAATTGTAACATTACCATTAAATTACCAGCATGATGGTGTGTGAACAAAGAATGAAGATTACCGGTATGAGCATGTCTGAGCTAATAATACGTTTGATTTGGGCCAATCATAAGGCTCCGTTGGATCGGTTTACGTTAAGTTCTGCTGTTCTTAACATGCAGATGTCTGAGCATTGCAATGCTTCTCGCTGCTTCTTGTTTTCCATTCATCGGCACTGCAGCTCTGCAGTTATTGCGTACTATAGTAACTGAAATACTATAGTAAATATGGGTCTCATGTTTTTAAGAGCTTAAAGGACAACTCCGGCGCAAAATGAACCTTTGGTCTAATTACACATTGTTACCTAGTCAACCGTTATCTGAGATTTTTTTTCATGATTGCCGAATGTAAATAGTTTTATCTATAAAAACAGTTTAGCCTATAATGCTAGTATAACGCTAGTATATAGGGCATAGAGTAATGACAAATAAAAATCGCTTTTTATTACCACTAACAAGGCTCAAAATAGCCCCACAGTAACACGGTAGCACAATAAGGATCCATACATTCAAACCGAAGCATTGAGAACTTTGTCAGTGTCCATACCGTTTAATAAGAAGATATTTTATACACACAGTCAACTTTGCGAATACAGGAAGAAGCCATCTTTGAAAAATAGTCTCTACCAGTCGATCTACGAACGCCGATCCAAGCGCGCTGGTGAGATGTGAATAAAGTGATAATGTGAGCGCGAACAGTAGGCAACATGTACATATTAAAGAGAAGAAAATGGTTCGTGTTTGTGTTTCTTCCGGAAACAATGGACCATATAAGATTCTGCACAGTTCAGCGCACTTGGATCAGCGTTCGTAGATCGACTGGTAGAGACTATATTTTAAAGATGGCTTCTTCCTGTATTCGTGAAGTTGACTGTGTGTATAAAATATCTTCTTATTAAACTGTATGGACACTGACAAAGTTCTCAATGCTTCGTTTTGCATGTAGGGATCCTTATTGTGCTACCGTGTTACTGTGGGGCTATTTTGAGCCTTGTTAGTGGTAATAAAAATCGATTTTTATTTGTCATTACTCTATGCCCTATAGACTAGCGTTATACTAGCATTATAGGCTAAACTGTTTTAATAGATAAAACTATTTACATTCGGCAATCATGAAAAAAAATCTCAGATAACGGTTGAATAGGTAACAATGTGCAATTAGACCAAAGGTTCATTTTGCGCCGGAGTTGTCCTTTAACCGTCACTTGTCAGATAGATATAACATGCACCGAGTCGAAGTGCTCCCAATCACTCGCTGTGGTATTGCTGTGGTAATTTTTACAGTAATTGAAAAGGATTGTGTGAAAGAGACAGAAACAGACCTCTTGAGCCTCTGGTATAATCCAGCAGAAAAGACACTTTGAGATCAGGTGCATGATCTTCCTGTGAGCGCTCTAATGCCTCTTCCATGCAATCAACCTTCAAAAAAAATTAGACAGTCACTGAAAGAAGCCTCTAATTATTAAATCCATGTTAGAGTTTAACCATACACTAGGGTTAAGCAATATTTCCAGGTTATGTTTTTCTGCAGCAGGAACGTTACGGCTTGGCTGGTTTTGCATGTTGATTAGAACAAGGAAATGTTACCTTACTGTACAGTGAGATAGTGGTTAAATTACATTTTTATACTAAGATTTAACACCAGATCAAATTCTCTTCAGAGTTTTCAGATTTTCACAAAATGTTTGCAGATTTGGTTCTGACATGAGCTACTGTTCATACATGATCTTTTTGCTTAACAAATGAGTTACTCTTAAACTTACAGGGTTAAAACAGAGGGCGATAAATGCCAAACATTACTTCCTCTTATGTAATATTGTCAATGAGAAACTGCAGACTCTTTCTCAGTGACAGTAAATGTATGCAGACAGGTTACATACCAGGTCTTGCTCTAGTGGTCCTGTACCCAGGTACAGTGATGCCATCACCACACGACTCTTGGCTGTCTTAATGCGAGCCTAGGCAAACAGAACAACAAACTTAATGAGACTTTGAGTTAAAGCTTTTTTTTATAAGCTATTCGCCTTGTTTTTAACATATGAGCAGGCTTGGCCATTGTAACTTCATTGTGTCAAGGCTTCCGCTCTCAACCGCTTCTAGTTATTTTGGCTTTACAAAAATATCCGCTATGCTGCTTAAATTTGCAAACTGTTACTTCTCACATTACTTTAATTTAGTATCGTAATCAAAAACACTCGTTTATAGCCCAATTTTTTTTAACCATTTACATCATTTTGTTATTCTTCCTGTTATTTAGGCTACTTGTAGCGGTAACTGAATCTGATCTGAATAAAGCTTACTTCTGCATTAAAAAAAATAAGATTAATTCCATTTTTAATCTTATATTTATTTATTTTTAGAGCCGTATGAGTATCATTAATGATTTTATGGCAATATAAATTTTCTTTAACATGAACAATTTAAAAAAAAAGTTACAATATTACAATTAAAACTATACACAAACATTCATCATTCTAATGTTTAAAACAAATTAAAAACTAATAGAGACACATTATGATGTTTAGAATGGATATTTGGCACAGATCCACCTGTTTTGTAATATAAAACATCTTCTCGTAAGTATCATCTACACTATATTTTATAATGTTATGATATAAGCATGACTATAAACAGAAAAGCACTAATTGGAGTGATAATATCGGTTGGTCATAAAACAAAGCCAAAGTCAAGTCACCTTTATTTATATAGCCCTTTATACAATAAAGAATATATTTAAAAAAAAAAAACTTTGTCGTTATAATATATAACAGGAAAATAATAATTCAGTGATGCAAACAGAATTTAATTCGCTGTAAAGCAGCTCTTGTGTAATTGTTTAGCGAAGGTCAGTTCAAATGATTTCTTTTTACAACCTTACTGTCCTATTTACTGACTATATGGTTCTCTAAAGGTGCAATTGTATGGCTTTGAACCAGCACACAAACACACATACCTTCATAGCTTGATAAAATTCATCAGGTGAGTGAAGGATGTGTATGTGGCCCCCAGGGACCCTGAAAGCAGGTACATGATCAGCCATCCAGTGGAAGCGAGAGTGAAGGCCATCGGCACCAGAGAAGCCTGGAGGTCTGGAGGAGGCCAGGGGGGCTGAGTCCGCCTCAGCCAGGAGAGGGGACAAGAGCAGCACAGCGGACCTACAGGATGACAGGAAGTACGACAGAAATAAGGGGCAGAGAAACCCTTTAATCAGAATCCAAGAGCGAGGCTGGCAGAACTCTTCAACTGTACACAATGCACTGCGGTTTCAGTTTACACTATTAGTAAATTTTGTATAATCTGGTGGCTGAACAGTAATACTAAACTCCATTCTTAGTTTTTGTTTCCTGTTGGCTCCCAAATAACCTTTTCCAGTAAAATTGTGCAAATAAACACACTACTGTTCGAAGGTTTTGGGTCAGTAAAACTTTTTTAATGTTTTTGAAAGAAGTCTCTAAATGCTCACAAAGGCTGCATTTATTTGACCAAATCTACTTTAAAAAAGGCAATATTGTCTAATATTATTTCAATTCAAAATACCTTTTAAAATGTAATTTGTTCCTGCAAAGGGAAAGCTGAATTTTCAGCATCATTACTCCAGTCTTCACTGTCACATTATCCTTGAGAAATCATTCTAATATGCTGATTTGGTGCTCAAGAAACATTTCTTATTGTCAATGTTGAAAACAGTTATGCTGCTTAATATTAAAAAAAAAATAGATAGATAATAGGAAGTTTAAAAAAATTAAGGTGACATTATAAATTTCACTTTTGACATCTATTTTTGCCAATTAAAAAACAAATGTTATTTTTAGTACTTTATTTGCTTAGCTGTTTTTTTTTTTTTTTTTTTTTTTTTTTTTGCTAAGGACAGCTGTTTATTTGGACCAAAAAATAATATTTTATAATGAAACTTTTTGTGATTTTAAATATTGGTAAAAAAAAATTGTTGTGCCCTGGTCGCATCTGGCAAAACAGTGAATAAATCTGCAATAATAAATAACAAAAAAAGTTTCAATATTTCATAAGAATGCAGTTACAGATATGCCTCTGCAATATGGACAATTTTGTGCAATATCTTTTGTTATTTTAAATACAATAATTAAACCAACAGCTCTCCTTTTCTCAAAAATTGATTTAAAACTACTCAGTCAGGAGAGAGCCCTAAATCCAGCTCCAAATGCAACAGTGTTCAGAAGACACAAAGGCAGTAATATGGTCTGTATGACACAGCATGAAGTCTCAAACTGCAACCCTTTACTCAGATCTACTGCCAAACACCAAGGTCACGTTGAGTTCTCTACGACCCAGACGGTGCTTTTCCTCACAGAACCCAGAGTCTGACCGCACATTACAGTAGATCTCACATAACTCCCCAGAAAACAAAAAGAAAAGAGGCGCCTTTGAGAGCACCGTGACCCTGTGGAGACTGAGTGTAAAACAATGTGAAGGTCCATTGTGAGTGTCAGATTATGAATCTATACAAACTAACTATCTGTGTTTCTCATATGCATCAAGCCTGATTCAAAAACATGACCTGTGTACAAAAACCCTCATAGATCTGCACTGACAAGTGAAGATATTCAGGAAAAGGCCTCTAATTCTATCAGGCTGAAAGTGATTTGATTAAAGTGACCTTTACAGAAGAATGCAAGCAGTAAATGGCTGCTTTGTAAACAGTGTTTTCTAGAATGAACCTCTTTCATTGCAATGCAAGTCACATGACACAAGTTCAACAAGAATATCTGATCAACAAACCTTCACCTTGGACTACATGGTTCTGACAGAAAAAGAAGATGAACAAGTGTCCATATTTACATTCAAAGAATATAAGTTAGTGAAAATTAAAAAAAAAATGTGACAGACATGCCTTATAACAGATAACATAACATCTCTGTAATAACAAACCCTGATCCTTGTTTTATTTGGTGAGAGGGAAACTATCATCACACTAACCCCAGTTTGCAGTTAGACAGCTTAATAAAGGATTATGAAACCAAATATGTCAAGGAGTAATCATTCACTTCAATAGGATTTTTAGGGAGAACTATACCTTTAAAAATGACATGTCACTAGACATAATGATAGTTACTGGAAATACGCTAATGGACAATAGCGGAGCTAAATCAGCAACCATTGTTTATTGTTATGATGTTTACAACTTATATTCTCAAAGTCTCTTGATAACAGTAGTCAACACATGATGTAAGATCTCTCCATTATACAACCACAAGCTAACATTAGCCAAGCACGCGATTTAACATTACGCGATTTCTATCGTTTATCTTTATGTAACGATAGTGCATAATGCGATGGCTATCATTTACCCTCTCCTCCGATCGTATGTCCTGAAAAATCGGTCTGTTATCCTCGTGAAAACCCAGGAGAATGCAGGAGTATGCGAAGAGAACACAAGTCTTTTCCATCTCATGGGCGCCGCCATGTTTTCACAGGACTTTGAATGTCAAAACTTTATCGAAACTCGCTCGTAAAACGAGAGGACTTCTAGCCGTATCTTCTAGCCAAGCGTATTCTAGCTGGTCTCTCGGTCTTTCTATAATTTTGTGAATTTTACCACACATTTGATGTGTTGGGGAATTTTTTGCTAACTTAATCTCTGTCACTGTCATAATATTGTTACTTGCACCATTATTGTTTAAATCAAATCTTAATATTATCATAATACATTAAATAATACAATAAAGTAATTTAAATAATAAATCATATTTAAATACATATGCATTTATGTTTTGATGCGAACTGTATTTAATTGGCTCTGTAAATGACAATAAAGTTTTTTTTCTTTATTGACAATAAACAATAAAGTTTAATCTGGTCTAAAAAGCTCATGTGATTTTAAATGTATAGTTCACGGCATGTACAATAAGTTCTTGATTCACGTGGTTCATAAATAGCCGAAGCTTCTGATCAATGACTTATTCACAAACATCCCTAATATTCATTGATGTCCTTTGCTTTGGAGGGAGGTCTACTGCTGCCATCCTATAGATGGCGTGTGGAACAAACCCAGTAAAGGGGCAGTGTGTAGAATACATCGTGAGTCTATCAAGTTGGCTATCTTTTGAATACTATACTGTAGGCTATACTATCATACCATAGGCTACTACACTACTTTCACTATACCTACTCCTTCAGGTATCACGGATTGCAGTGAACACACAGTTTACTCACTACTCTGCTCCCATGTTTGTGCACTAACTTGGTTGGGTTAAATGCACAGAGGACAAATTCTGAGAGTATAGGTGACCATACTTGGCCTTCACATGTCACATGTTTACTTAACGTTTCCTATAGCCCTGTATTCTATTTCAAATCGCCCTATGTCAACATAAATCCTGATGATATGCAAAATTATTCTGTATAAAATATACCAATAAAACATAATAATATGCAACACGTGTGTGGTCAGATATTAGTCATAATAACACACCGACCGCATTTATATCTGCAAGGGCAATGCAACTTTTCACCTTGTGTGCACAGGGAAGGGAGGTGGAGAAATCCCGTAAAAAAGGGTCACGCTGATTATTTATTGGCAATCCGCCACGTGCGCGTGTGTGTGTGTGTGTGGTTGCTTTACTGGAAGAGGGGGTGGAGCTCTTTGGAAATATCAGTCGGTACTTCAACTCGATGGCACAAACAGGACACCTCCACTACCTCTCATAGACTTTTACACAGCTGATCTCCGATCAACTGTTAAAAAACTGACATGAAACTGATCTTTATCCCTTTAAAAGAAGGTCTATTTTGCATAAGTGGTTATATGGAAATCATAAAAGGAGCTATGTTTTAAGAAACCTCCAAGATTGATTCGGATAACACTTTGAAGGTAAAACAACGTTTTATTGTAATGTACTAAAATTCTTAATATATTATAAATGCATGCATATATTATATCGGCTTATTATGCATGCAGGCTATCCCTGTAAAAAATAAATAAAAAAAATGAATTGTTGGTCTTTGTAATGCGAGCTAACGCATAACGTTATCCTAATAGTTTGAATTCTAATGAGTTATATATGCATGTGGACAGTGGGCTAGTAACGGTGAACGGTGAGTCGGTGAATTTATATTCCAATTAGGATAAGAGAGTGAAGGGGTATTTACTATGTAACACGAGACAGAGACCGTGTGTCATGAATGAGGAATTGGGTTATTCACAACGAACTGGAGGACCTCATTCATAACCTGTTTTCCAGAAGTCCAAGAGAGCGATCGAAGTCGATATCGGATTTACACGGTCGAGCTCGGGCTAAAAATAAGGCTTCGATTAGCAACTCGTTAATTTATCGATGTATTTATCCATTTGCTAGCTGTTTTAACATTTGCGCTTCGAAATTATCTGTTATGTTCCAACAAGTAAGTTACTCATTTTCATCTAGTGACTAGTCAAACTGGTCACTATTGGATTTTTTTAAACTAGTAACATGAGTACTAGTAAAAGTAGAATAGCTTTCAGGAATAATACTAGTGGAAAGTGAATGGTTGATGTTTAAACAGAGATCTCTATATAATTTAAAAACTTGAATAATTTGTAACCGGTATAATTGGCTACCAATAGTACTAGTAACAGTATTAGAAAAAAAAGGGATAAATACCAGCATACAACATTGCCATACTATTCAGATGTAAATAATTGATCTAAACAGATTCCCATATAATTCAGTAACAAAAATATCAATTTGTTACTAGTAGGGATGGTGGATAGTAGCAATAGTACTAGTAAAATTGAAATAGGTACCAGCAACATTTGGCATACATGCTAGTCAAAAGAGAATAGTTGATCTACAATACAGAAAGTTCAGTAAACCAATAAGTTGATATCAGGAGTATTTAGGTCTTGGAACAAAGAGAATTGACAAAATACTAGTCATTACCAATATTATACTAAATAAAAAGTTGAAATAAATGTTTAAACAGCCATACAGTAATTTATCCTCAACCAGGACAATTACATCATTGAAATGCTTAATGTGTGAATGTGATGTTTTTTTGGAGCGGGAGGGTTGGGCTTTAATGATAAGGAACACATGTGAGAAACATCCAATCCAGTTTTAAGAACCATGAATGGCCCTAATAAAGCTGATGTCATAGCAGATGTAAGTCTGCTGGCACGGGCTTCTGTTGTTCTCACTGTTTGGTTGATTCTGACATTTTCCATTTGGCTTTTCCCTACAGCTTCCTTCCATACCCACCGAGACGACATTTCTTCTGGATGTGGAAGAGGTGCCAGAGCTTTGGGAGTTGTGTTGGTGCTCTCCGGTGCATGAGCACCCTGGCTGGGACGGCCCTTCGGCCCTGGACCCCGAGCACCAGTGGTTGCCGGTGGTACAGGGGGCGGGCAGAGCGCCATGGTAACGCACAGTAGGTTTGACAGCGCCATGAGCAGCAGCCCCTTTGAAGGCGGCGTGCCCCTGCCCCCCCACCGGTACAAGACCTTCAGTTCTCGGCGCAGTATCAGATGGTGCTCGCGGCTGTGCGCAAACTGCAAGAGAGCGGCTTCTACTGGAGCACCGTGAGCGGGAAAGAGGCCAGCGCTCTGCTGAGCGCCGAGCCCTCGGGGACCTTCTTGGTGCGCGACAGCTCGGACCACCACCATTTCTTCACGCTCAGCGTCAAAACGACAACGGGCACCAAAAACCTGCGCATCCAGTGTGATTCCTGCTCCTTCTTCCTGCAGACCGACCCCCGGAGCGAGCAGGCCGTGCCGCGCTTCGATTGCGTCCTCAAACTCATCCATCATTACATGCCCTCGGCAGGGATGGGGACCTCGACCAAGGTCCAAGCTGTTGGAGGCAGCGGAAGCGCTGCAGACGGAAGTGCGTACTTCATTTACTCCGGTGGCGAGAAGATCCCCCTGGAGCTACTGCGTCCACTGGCGTCCAGCATGTCTAGTCTGCAGCACCTGTGTCGAAAGACTTTAAACGGTCACATAGACGTGTCCACCAAACGGGACCAGCTGCCTCATCCACTCCAAGAGTTCCTCCAGGACTACGACGCTCCAATCTAGCTATTCCTGATGGGTTTTACAGTATATGTGAAGGGCAGAAGATTAAGGTGCACAAGTAGAGATTATCCACTCCAGACCTCGGCGTCTGTCAGCATTGCAGGCCAGCTGTGCCTTCTTCGACCTCTGGATTGTGAACTTTTGAAGGACAGCACGAGATGCGGATCTGACATCTCAGCGGCTGTTGACACGGACGGACTTCCGCGTTCCAGCGGCCAGTCTCAAATAGGGACTGCTGAAGATAAACACAAGTGATAGTTGATCAGTAGAGGAGTTAAGTGTGCTGCTATGGCTACAGTCCAGCTCCTCATCATCGATCGGGAGACGTCCGTTTTCTTTAGCTCGACATTTTTTGACTTTCTCCTGGAAGGAAGGAACGAGAGCTGGGTGTTTGCAATGACGTACACATTTCCACTGCTTCTTGCCAAGTGTAATTGCCTCACAAGCGGGCGTGGGGGCGCAAACGGGGTGGCTACTTACCGCTCACGACCGACACTGCCGTGTCTGCTCTGGTGACCGTGCGCGGGGTCAAGAAAAAGGACTGGTGTGAACGTATATCGACCCGACGAGAGGCCCGTTACTGCGGGCCTAAGCCTTCTCTGGAGAAGACGGCCCCTCAGTGGACTGTTGTTACTTAGTTCATGACAGGAGCCAAAGCAAACCTTAGTTTCATTTGTGCTAGGAAAAAGCAGACTGAACATTGTTGATGATTCAATATGAGCAAATTGACATTTATATACTGTGAAGCAAATACAAGCACAGTATCAGAAACCTTTATTAACTGATCTACTGTGGTGTTTGACATGAAGGACCATGCTTCTCTGATCCCTCAGAGAAGCATTCGTACTTTGTGCGCTTCAAAATCCTCATTCAATAACAACGGCACAGTGTTTGTTTCATTGGCAGGACTTGACGTCTGCTATTCACTGAATGTATTATGAGTCTATGGAAGGGCTTTATGGTTCCACTTGTAGATTGTTTTTATTTCACTTTTGTTGTTGTTGTTTGTTCATATTTTGTCAAATCAAGGTGTTTACATGTGTGCCACCAACAGGACAGCATGTTTTTTTTACTCTGTCTTTTATATAAAGATGTCTCATCTTAAGGTCTGGTCTGATGACCGCAGTGCAAGCTTGAAGATCAGAAAACAAAAGGCATTAACATAGAAAATGCAGCAAGAATCTTTGCACATATTTATATTTATAAGATATTTCCATAATTTATATTAAAGAGCACTATTTTTACAAAATGGATCTTCCTGCGTGACTCGCATTCTTGTTTAAAATGCAATGTTGATTCTGCATGTTATTTAAATATGCATGATTTTTTTAAGTGGCATTTGCTGTAGAAAACATTTTCCTCCAGCTTTATATATATATATATATATATATATATATGCACACACATACACACACACACACACACACACACACAAATGAAGATACCACAACTGCTCTTTTTCAGAAAAACAGGTCTGAGGCTTACCTTGAGGTATGGGTACAGGATGTCACAAAGTGCTTTCTCTTCTGATCAAAGTTACAACATCTATCTCCCTCTTTTATTAATCCTATAGTCACTTTTCATTCCTTACTGGAAAAATCCCTTTA
>NW_024121122.1:15416326-15478852 GCF_016745375.1 Pimephales promelas
CATGTTTTTAAGAGCTTAAAGGACAACTCCGCGCGCAAAATGAACCTTTGGTCTAATTACCACATTGTTACCTAGTCAACCGTTATCTTGAGATTTTTTTTCATGATTGCCGAATGTAAATAGTTTTATCTATAAAAACAGTTTAGCCTATAACGCTAGTATAACGCTAGTATATAGGGCATAGAGTAATGACAAATAAAAATCGCTTTTTATTACCACTAACAAGGCTCAAAATAGCCCCACAGTAACACGGTAGCACAATAAGGATCCATACATTCAAACCGAAGCATTGAGAACTTTGTCAGTGTCCATACCGTTTAATAAGAAGATATTTTATACATACAGTCAACTTTGCGAATACAGGAAGAAGCCATCTTTGAAAAATAGTCTCTACCAGTCGATCTACGAACGCCGATCCAAGCGCGCTGGTGAGATGTGAATAAAGTGATAATGTGAGCGCGAACAGTAGGCAACATGTACATATTAAAGAGAAGAAAATGGTTCGTGTTTGTGTTTCTTCCGGAAACAATGGACCATATAAGATTCTGCACAGTTCAGCGCACTTGGATCAGCGTTCGTAGATCGACTGGTAGAGACTATATTTTAAAGATGGCTTCTTCCTGTATTCGTGAAGTTGACTGTGTGTATAAATATCTTCTTATTAAACTGTATGGACACTGACAAAGTTCTCAATGCTTCGTTTTGCATGTAGGGATCCTTATTGTGCTACCGTGTTACTGTGGGGCTATTTTGAGCCTTGTTAGTGGTAATAAAAATCAATTTTTATTTGTCATTACTCTATGCCCTATAGACTAGCGTTATACTAGCATTATAGGCTAAACTGTTTTAATAGATAAAACTATTTACATTCGGCAATCATGAAAAAAAATCTCAGATAACGGTTGAATAGGTAACAATGTGCAATTAGACCAAAGGTTCATTTTGCGCCGGAGTTGTCCTTTAACCGTCACTTGTCAGATAGATATAACATGCACCGAGTCGAAGTGCTCCCAATCACTCGCTGTGGTATTGCTGTGGTAATTTTTACAGTAATTGAAAAGGATTGTGTGAAAGAGACAGAAACAGACCTCTTGAGCCTCTGGTATAATCCAGCAGAAAAGACACTTTGAGATCAGGTGCATGATCTTCCTGTGAGCGCTCTAATGCCTCTTCCATGCAATCAACCTTCAAAAAAAATTAGACAGTCACTGAAAGAAGCCTCTAATTATTAAATCCATGTTAGAGTTTAACCATACACTAGGGTTAAGCAATATTTCCAGGTTATGTTTTTCTGCAGCAGGAACGTTACGGCTTGGCTGGTTTTGCATGTTGATTAGAACAAGGAAATGTTACCTTACTGTACAGTGAGATAGTGGTTAAATTACATTTTTATACTAAGATTTAACACCAGATCAAATTCTCTTCAGAGTTTTCAGATTTTCACAAAATGTTTGCAGATTTGGTTCTGACATGAGCTACTGTTCATACATGATCTTTTTGCTTAACAAATGAGTTACTCTTAAACTTACAGGGTTAAAACAGAGGGCGATAAATGCCAAACATTACTTCCTCTTATGTAATATTGTCAATGAGAAACTGCAGACTCTTTCTCAGTGACAGTAAATGTATGCAGACAGGTTACATACCAGGTCTTGCTCTAGTGGTCCTGTACCCAGGTACAGTGATGCCATCACCACACGACTCTTGGCTGTCTTAATGCGAGCCTAGGCAAACAGAACAACAAACTTAATGAGACTTTGAGTTAAAGCTTTTTTTTATAAGCTATTCGCCTTGTTTTTAACATATGAGCAGGCTTGGCCATTGTAACTTCATTGTGTCAAGGCTTCCGCTCTCAACCGCTTCTAGTTATTTTGGCTTTACAAAAATATCCGCTATGCTGCTTAAATTTGCAAACTGTTACTTCTCACATTACTTTAATTTAGTATCGTAATCAAAAACACTCGTTTATAGCCCAATTTTTTTTAACCATTTACATCATTTTGTTATTCTTCCTGTTATTTAGGCTACTTGTAGCGGTAACTGAATCTGATCTGAATAAAGCTTACTTCTGCATTAAAAAAAATAAGATTAATTCCATTTTTAATCTTATATTTATTTATTTTTAGAGCCGTATGAGTATCATTAATGATTTTATGGCAATATAAATTTTCTTTAACATGAACAATTTAAAAAAAAAGTTACAATATTACAATTAAAACTATACACAAACATTCATCATTCTAATGTTTAAAACAAATTAAAAACTAATAGAGACACATTATGATGTTTAGAATGGATATTTGGCACAGATCCACCTGTTTTGTAATATAAAACATCTTCTCGTAAGTATCATCTACACTATATTTTATAATGTTATGATATAAGCATGACTATAAACAGAAAAGCACTAATTGGAGTGATAATATCGGTTGGTCACAAAACAAAGCCAAAGTCAAGTCACCTTTATTTATATAGCCCTTTATACAATAAAGAATTTTTTTTTTTTTAAAAACTTTGTCGTTATAATATATAACAGGAAAATAATAATTCAGTGATGCAAACAGAATTTAATTCGCTGTAAAGCAGCTCTTGTGTAATTGTTTAGCGAAGGTCAGTTCAAAGGATTTCTTTTTACAACCTTACTGTCCTATTTACTGACTATATGGTTCCCTAAAGGTGCAATTGTATGGCTTTGAACCAGCACACAAACACACATACCTTCATAGCTTGATAAAATTCATCAGGTGAGTGAAGGATGTGTATGTGGCCCCAGGGACCCTGAAAGCAGGTACATGATCAGCCATCCAGTGGAAGCGAGAGTGAAGGCCATCGGCACCAGAGAAGCCTGGAGGTCTGGAGGAGGCCAGGGGGGCTGAGTCCGCCTCAGCCAGGAGAGGGGACAAGAGCAGCACAGCGGACCTACAGGATGACAGGAAGTACGACAGAAATAAGGGGCAGAGAAACCCTTTAATCAGAATCCAAGAGCGAGGCTGGCAGAACTCTTCAACTGTACACAATGCACTGCGGTTTCAGTTTACACTATTAGTAAATTTTGTATAATCTGGTGGCTGAACAGTAATACTAAACTCCATTCTTAGTTTTTGTTTCCTGTTGGCTCCCAAATAACCTTTTCCAGTAAAATTGTGCAAATAAACACACTACTGTTCGAAGGTTTTGGGTCAGTAAAACTTTTTTAATGTTTTTGAAAGAAGTCTCTAAATGCTCACAAAGGCTGCATTTATTTGACCAAATCTACTTTAAAAAAGGCAATATTGTCTAATATTATTTCAATTCAAAATACCTTTTAAAATGTAATTTGTTCCTGCAAAGGGAAAGCTGAATTTTCAGCATCATTACTCCAGTCTTCACTGTCACATTATCCTTGAGAAATCATTCTAATATGCTGATTTGGTGCTCAAGAAACATTTCTTATTGTCAATGTTGAAAACAGTTATGCTGCTTAATATTAAAAAAAAAATAGATAGATAATAGGAAGTTTAAAAAAATTAAGGTGACATTATAAATTTCACTTTTGACATCTATTTTTGCCAATTAAAAAACAAATGTTATTTTTAGTACTTTATTTGCTTAGCTGTTTTTTTTTTTTTTTTTTTTTTTTTTTTTGCTAAGGACAGCTGTTTATTTGGACCAAAAAATAATATTTTATAATGAAACTTTTTGTGATTTTAAATATTGGTAAAAAAAAATTGTTGTGCCCTGGTCGCATCTGGCAAAACAGTGAATAAATCTGCAATAATAAATAACAAAAAAAGTTTCAATATTTCATAAGAATGCAGTTACAGATATGCCTCTGCAATATGGACAATTTTGTGCAATATCTTTTGTTATTTTAAATACAATAATTAAACCAACAGCTCTCCTTTTCTCAAAAATTGATTTAAAACTACTCAGTCAGGAGAGAGCCCTAAATCCAGCTCCAAATGCAACAGTGTTCAGAAGACACAAAGGCAGTAATATGGTCTGTATGACACAGCATGAAGTCTCAAACTGCAACCCTTTACTCAGATCTACTGCCAAACACCAAGGTCACGTTGAGTTCTCTACGACCCAGACGGTGCTTTTCCTCACAGAACCCAGAGTCTGACCGCACATTACAGTAGATCTCACATAACTCCCCAGAAAACAAAAAGAAAAGAGGCGCCTTTGAGAGCACCGTGACCCTGTGGAGACTGAGTGTAAAACAATGTGAAGGTCCATTGTGAGTGTCAGATTATGAATCTATACAAACTAACTATCTGTGTTTCTCATATGCATCAAGCCTGATTCAAAAACATGACCTGTGTACAAAAACCCTCATAGATCTGCACTGACAAGTGAAGATATTCAGGAAAAGGCCTCTAATTCTATCAGGCTGAAAGTGATTTGATTAAAGTGACCTTTACAGAAGAATGCAAGCAGTAAATGGCTGCTTTGTAAACAGTGTTTTCTAGAATGAACCTCTTTCATTGCAATGCAAGTCACATGACACAAGTTCAACAAGAATATCTGATCAACAAACCTTCACCTTGGACTACATGGTTCTGACAGAAAAAGAAGATGAACAAGTGTCCATATTTACATTCAAAGAATATAAGTTAGTGAAAATTAAAAAAAAATGTGACAGACATGCCTTATAACAGATTACATAACATCTCTGTAATAACAAACCCTGATCCTTGTTTTATTTGGTGAGAGGGAAACTATCATCACACTAACCCCAGTTTGCAGTTAGACAGCTTAATAAAGGATTATGAAACCAAATGTCAAGGAGTAATCATTCACTTCAATAGGATTTTTAGGGAGAACTATACCTTTAAAAATGACATGTCACTAGACATAATGATAGTTACTGGAAATACGCTAATGGACAATAGCGGAGCTAAATCAGCAACCATTGTTTATTGTTATGATGTTTACAACTTATATTCTCAAAGTCTCTTGATAACAGTAGTCAACACATGATGTAAGATCTCTCCATTATACAACCACAAGCTAACATTAGCCAAGCACGCGATTTAACATTACGCGATTTCTATCGTTTATCTTTATGTAACGATAGTGCATAATGCGATGGCTATCATTTACCCTCTCCTCCGATCGTATGTCCTGAAAAATCGGTCTGTTATCCTCGTGAAAACCCAGGAGAATGCAGGAGTATGCGAAGAGAACACAAGTCTTTTCCATCTCATGGGCGCCGCCATGTTTTCACAGGACTTTGAATGTCAAAACTTTATCGAAACTCGCTCGTAAAACGAGAGGACTTCTAGCCGTATCTTCTAGCCAAGCGTATTCTAGCTGGTCTCTCGGTCTTTCTATAATTTTGTGAATTTTACCACACATTTGATGTGTTGGGGGAATTTTTTGCTAACTTAATCTCTGTCACTGTCATAATATTGTTACTTGCACCATTATTGTTTAAATCAAATCTTAATATTATCATAATACATTAAATAATACAATAAAGTAATTTAAATAATAAATCATATTTAAATACATATGCATTTATGTTTTGATGCGAACTGTATTTAATTGGCTCTGTAAATGACAATAAAGTTTTTTTTCTTTATTGACAATAAACAATAAAGTTTAATCTGGTCTAAAAAGCTCATGTGATTTTAAATGTATAGTTCACGGCATGTACAATAAGTTCTTGATTCACGTGGTTCATAAATAGCCGAAGCTTCTGATCAATGACTTATTCACAAACATCCCTAATATTCATTGATGTCCTTTGCTTTGGAGGGAGGTCTACTGCTGCCATCCTATAGATGGCGTGTGGAACAAACCCAGTAAAGGGGCAGTGTGTAGAATACATCGTGAGTCTATCAAGTTGGCTATCTTTTGAATACTATACTGTAGGCTATACTATCATACCATAGGCTACTACACTACTTTCACTATACCTACTCCTTCAGGTATCACGGATTGCAGTGAACACACAGTTTACTCACTACTCTGCTCCCATGTTTGTGCACTAACTTGGTTGGGTTAAATGCACAGAGGACAAATTCTGAGAGTATAGGTGACCATACTTGGCCTTCACATGTCACATGTTTACTTAACGTTTCCTATAGCCCTGTATTCTATTTCAAATCGCCCTATGTCAACATAAATCCTGATGATATGCAAAATTATTCTGTATAAAATATACCAATAAAACATAATAATATGCAACACGTGTGTGGTCAGATATTAGTCATAATAACACACCGACCGCATTTATATCTGCAAGGGCAATGCAACTTTTCACCTTGTGTGCACAGGGAAGGGAGGTGGAGAAATCCCGTAAAAAAGGGTCACGCTGATTATTTATTGGCAATCCGCCACGTGCGCGTGTGTGTGTGTGTGTGGTTGCTTTACTGGAAGAGGGGGTGGAGCTCTTTGGAAATATCAGTCGGTACTTCAACTCGATGGCACAAACAGGACACCTCCACTACCTCTCATAGACTTTTACACAGCTGATCTCCGATCAACTGTTAAAAAACTGACATGAAACTGATCTTTATCCCTTTAAAAGAAGGTCTATTTTGCATAAGTGGTTATATGGAAATCATAAAAGGAGCTATGTTTTAAGAAACCTCCAAGATTGATTCGGATAACACTTTGAAGGTAAAACAACGTTTTATTGTAATGTACTAAAATTCTTAATATATTATAAATGCATGCATATATTATATCGGCTTATTATGCATGCTTCGTTAAATGCGGTGCTGGTAGGCTATCCCTGTAAAAAAAAAAAAATGAATTGTTGGTCTTTGTAATGCGAGCTAACGCATAACGTTATCCTAATAGTTTGAATTCTAATGAGTTATATATGCATGTGGGCTAGTAACGACCTCAGGGTAACCCGAATAAGTCGGTGAATTTATATTCCAATTAGGATAAGAGAGTGAAGGGGTATTTACTATGTAACACGAGACAGAGACCGTGTGTCATGAATGAGGAATTGGGTTATTCACAACGAACTGGAGGACCTCATTCATAACCTGTTTTCCAGAAGTCCAAGAGAGCGATCGAAGTCGATATCGGATTTACACGGTCGAGCTCGGGCTAAAAATAAGGCTTCGGTTAGCAACTCGTTAATTTATCGATGTATTTATCCATTTGCTAGCTGTTTTAACATTTGCGCTTCGAAATTATCTGTTATGTTCCAACAAGTAAGTTACTCATTTTCATCTAGTGACTAGTCAAACTGGTCACTATTGGATTTTTTTTAAACTAGTAACATGAGTACTAGTAAAAGTAGAATAGCTTTCAGGAATAATACTAGTGGAAAGTGAATGGTTGATGTTTAAACAGAGATCTCTATATAATTAAAAAACTTGAATAATTTGTAACCGGTATAATTGGCTACCAATAGTACTAGTAACAGTATTAGAAAAAAAAGGGATAAATACCAGCATACAACATTGCCATACTATTCAGATGTAAATAATTGATCTAAACAGATTCCCATATAATTCAGTAACAAAAATATCAATTTGTTACTAGTAGGGATGGTGGATAGTAGCAATAGTACTAGTAAAATTGAAATAGGTACCAGCAACATTTGGCATACATGCTAGTCAAAAGAGAATAGTTGATCTACAATACAGAAAGTTCAGTAACCAAAATAATAAGTTGATATCAGGAGTATTTAGGTCTTGGAACAAAGAGAATTGACAAAATACTAGTCATTACCAATATTATACTAAATAAAAAGTTGAAATAAATGTTTAAACAGCCATACAGTAATTTATCCTCAACCAGGACGATTACATCATTGAAATGCTTAATGTGTGAATGTGATGTTTCTTTGGAGCGGGAGGGTTGGGCTTTAATGATAAGGAACACATGTGAGAAACATCCAATCCACTTTTTAGAACCATGAATGGCCCTAATAAAGCTGATGTCATAGCAGATGTAAGTCTGCTGGCACTGGCTTCTGTTGTTCTCACTGTTTGGTTGATTCTGACATTTTCCATTTGGCTTTTCCCTACAGCTTCCTTCCATACCCACCGAGACGACATTTCTTCTGGATGTGGAAGAGGTGCCAGAGCTTTGGGAGTTGTGTTGGTGCTCTCCGGTGCATGAGCACCCTGGCTGGGACGGCCCTTCGGCCCTGGACCCCGAGCACCAGTGGTTGCCGGGTGGTACAGGGGGCGGGCAGAGCGCCATGGTAACGCACAGTAGGTTTGACAGCGCCATGAGCAGCAGCCCCTTTGAAGGCGGCGTGCCCCTGCCCCCCCACCGGTACAAGACCTTCAGTTCTCGGGCGCAGTATCAGATGGTGCTCGCGGCTGTGCGCAAACTGCAAGAGAGCGGCTTCTACTGGAGCACCGTGAGCGGGAAAGAGGCCAGCGCTCTGCTGAGCGCCGAGCCCTCGGGGACCTTCTTGGTGCGCGACAGCTCGGACCACCACCATTTCTTCACGCTCAGCGTCAAAACGACAACGGGCACCAAAAACCTGCGCATCCAGTGTGATTCCTGCTCCTTCTTCCTGCAGACCGACCCCCGGAGCGAGCAGGCCGTGCCGCGCTTCGATTGCGTCCTCAAACTCATCCATCATTACATGCCCTCGGCAGGGATGGGGACCTCGACCAAGGTCCAAGCTGTTGGAGGCAGCGGAAGCGCTGCAGACGGAAGTGCGTACTTCATTTACTCCGGTGGCGAGAAGATCCCCCTGGAGCTACTGCGTCCACTGGCGTCCAGCATGTCTAGTCTGCAGCACCTGTGTCGAAAGACTTTAAACGGTCACATAGACGTGTCCACCAAACGGGACCAGCTGCCTCATCCACTCCAAGAGTTCCTCCAGGACTACGACGCTCCAATCTAGCTATTCCTGATGGGTTTTACAGTATATGTGAAGGGCAGAAGATTAAGGTGCACAAGTAGAGATTACCACTCCAGACCTCGGCGTCTGTCAGCATTGCAGGCCAGCTGTGCCTTCTTCGACCTCTGGATTGTGAACTTTTGAAGGACAGCACGAGATGCGGATCTGACATCTCAGCGGCTGTTGACACGGACGGACTTCCGCGTTCCAGCGGCCAGTCTCAAATAGGGACTGCTGAAGATAAACACAAGTGATAGTTGATCAGTAGAGGAGTTAAGTGTGCTGCTATGGCTACAGTCCAGCTCCTCATCATCGATCGGGAGACGTCCGTTTTCTTTAGCTCGACATTTTTTGACTTTCTCCTGGAAGGAAGGAACGAGAGCTGGGTGTTTGCAATGACGTACACATTTCCACTGCTTCTTGCCAAGTGTAATTGCCTCACAAGCGGGCGTGGGGGCGCAAACGGGGTGGCTACTTACCGCTCACGACCGACACTGCCGTGTCTGCTCTGGTGACCGTGCGCGGGGTCAAGAAAAAGGACTGGTGTGAACGTATATCGACCCGACGAGAGGCCCGTTACTGCGGGCCTAAGCCTTCTCTGGAGAAGACGGCCCCTCAGTGGACTGTTGTTACTTAGTTCATGACAGGAGCCAAAGCAAACCTTAGTTTCATTTGTGCTAGGAAAAAGCAGACTGAACATTGTTGATGATTCAATATGAGCAAATTGACATTTATATACTGTGAAGCAAATACAAGCACAGTATCAGAAACCTTTATTAACTGATCTACTGTGGTGTTTGACATGAAGGACCATGCTTCTCTGATCCCTCAGAGAAGCATTCGTACTTTGTGCGCTTCAAAATCCTCATTCAATAACAACGGCACAGTGTTTGTTTCATTGGCAGGACTTGACGTCTGCTATTCACTGAATGTATTATGAGTCTATGGAAGGGCTTTATGGTTCCACTTGTAGATTGTTTTTATTTCACTTTTGTTGTTGTTGTTTGTTCATATTTTGTCAAATCAAGGTGTTTACATGTGTGGCCACCAACAGGACAGCATGTTTTTTTTACTCTGTCTTTTATAAAGATGTCTCATCTTAAGGTCTGGTCTGATGACCGCAGTGCAAGCTTGAAGATCAGAAAACAAAGGCATTAACATAGAAAATGCAGCAAGAATCTTTGCACATATTTATATTTATAAGATATTTCCATAATTTATATTAAAGAGCACTATTTTTACAAAATGGATCTTCCTGCGTGACTCGCATTCTTGTTTAAAATGCAATGTTGATTCTGCATGTTATTTAAATATGCATGATTTTTTTAAGTGGCATTTGCTGTAGAAAACATTTTCCTCCAGCCTTATATATATATATATATATATGCACACACACACACACACACACACACACACACACACAAATGAAGATACCACAACTGCTCTTGTTTTCAGAAAAACAGGTCTGAGGCTTACCTTGAGGTATGGGTACAGGATGTCACAAAGTGCTTTCTCTTCTGATCAAAGTTACAACATCTATCTCCCTCTTTTATTAATCCTATAGTCACTTTTCATTCCTTACTGGAAAAATCCCTTTAGCAAGTAAAATGGACATAAGCTCATATTTAACTGCTCTGCTTTTTTAGTTCTACAACCATATCAACTGCATTCAAAGTTACAAATTACAAAGCATTTTTTGTGCTTTTCTAAGATCTGCACACTTCCACTTATTTCATTGATTAACTCTTCTCTTAATTAATTTTTTCCTCTCTTCATTTAACTGAGGGCTTTTATCAGCTCTTCCGCATATTAGAGGGTAATTAACACATTGTAAAAGTTGTAACTCACAAACCATTAAATGCCATTAAGTGAAAAAAAAAATCAATAGGCCTTGATAAAGTTCCTGAGCAAACCCAATAGAGCTTGACACGATAACATTTCTGACTTACAGTGCAGACTTTTAATCGTAGTACAAAAGCACTTTTGTAATTGAAAGATAACCTATTTGTTTATTACATAAGACACTTTGCTTTAGAATCGGTAGTGATGATAAGAAAAGGTGTGGTTATATCAGTGGATTCATTCTTGTTTAATAGTCTGATAAACTTTAAAAACAAAAGCTAATTAAACTATAAAAATAAATTCAGAACTTATATGCAGGCATTAAAGCAGATCCTGGTTTAAGTGTTCATTGATCCGTATCTTTAGCTTCCTTATTTTTTGATTTGCATAGTTGTACATAAATTCAAATAACTCACTTCTTAGTCACAATATATTTATTAATGCATTTTTGTACTTGCACACAGTTTAACTAAAAGTGGAAAACTTTTTATGTGTTTTGGCCGTTCATTTGCACGACAACGGTGTTTTTGCGGCCTGAAAAGAAACTTTTGAAAACAAAAAATTCAAAATGCAAGTTTTTGAAAAGATTGTCTCCATATAAATAACAAAAACGTGAATTTGTGAAACCAGTGACATTATGCGTGTGTATAGAGTGCCGAAGTTATATGACGTCACTTTGTAGGCTAAAACGCGGAAGTGAGTCGGCCTAAGGTCTATGGGTTTTTTTAATGGGATTTTTCTAAATCGCCTGAACTAAGGTATGAGGTTAACAAAGCCTCTAAATATTTTCACGTTTTGATCTATGACACACAGTTATAACCTGCTTGTGGTTTTTTAAACTTATTGTGTCTGCTTGTGTTTTTTAAACTTTATATAGGCTTCAAAATGTATACATTTTGGATTAACTTGTAAAGATTATCTTGAGAGACAAATAGTGTAAGGGTCACAATTCTTGAGTGAACACAGATCTTATTTTTGGTGATTTTCCAAAATACGGAGAAAATGCATAGCTTTTTGATCGAGGGAACCCATGCGCAAGTTGTCCTACGAAGTCACGTCATAATTTCAGCACTCTATAGTCACTCTGTAGGCCAGAACGCGGAAGTGAGTTAGCATTTTAGCACTCCTGGTTCCCTCGCTCTAAAGTCTAGGGGTTTTTTGAATGGGTTTTTGCTAAATCGCCTAAAATAAGGTTTTTGGTGAACAAAGCCTCTAAATATTTTCACGTTTTGATCTATGACATAGAACACAGTTATAACCTGCTTGTGGTTTTTAAACTTTATTGTGTCTGCTTGTGTTTTTAAAAAACTTTATATAGGCTTCAAAATGTATACATTTTGGATTAACTTGTAAAGATTTTCTGATTGACAAAACGTGTAAGGGTCACAACTCTTTGTTAAAACACAGATCTTATTTTTTGCGATTTTCCAAAAGTCTATGGGAAAAAAACATAGCTTTTCGATCAAAGAAACCCATGCGCCGCTAACTTCCGAGTTGTCCAACAAAGTGACATCATCACTTCGGCACTCTATTACAAGTTCAGTCTATAGGCACATAGTGTATCTTTACACATCGCCAACTACTGGCCTGGCAGCAGAATACAGCGTTTTTAGTCGTTTTCATACAAATGTGAAACTAGTACGTCAAAGTGAGTAAATAATGGCAGATTATTATTTTTTGCTTGAACTACCTGAGTGTACTATTTATGTCATTAGTTTTGAATTGATAAATGTGTGCATTTCTTTATAGGTTTTAGCATTATGGGTAAATTCCAAGCAGACAGCCAAGCAATGGATGTGTGTTTTTTTCTTTTGCCAGACTACGGTTTACCCACAAGAAAGATTTACTCCACGGCTTGTTTAGATTCCGAGAAATATGTTATATACATATTTATAATATATGTTTATTATATAGTCAAATATTTACAATACACATCCATGCATAAAGAACCACTGAACAGTCTCTTCTCATAACTCCACTCCAAGGGGTATCTCCCGCTATGTTCTTTTTACAGTATTTGGGAAGTCTCCGCCTTTTCTTCACACTCGTTCAGGCCTTCCTCCTCCTTTTCCTCCCTCTTTAGTGTTTTCAAAACAAAGCTGCAGTCAGGGAGTCCAAGCCTCATTTAGTCACAGCCAACGCCCGTCAAAAATACAAAGCCCCCAGGCTCAGAAAGTTCCTGACCACCCTCTTTCCAAAACAAAACATATTTCTTTCAATATTTGACAAGTTCAATACTAAGTCTTTTTTACTTATAAAGCACATTAAGCATAAACACGCACTTTCCTCAGCCTTTGTGAAAATATACACACGTCTGCACGTCTCTGCTCGATGTTTATGTTTTACTGCTGTCAGTACCAGCTTCAGTTGGGGCTTTACAGTAAATCATCTCCGTAACCTTTCTATCTGCGCACTACCGATTCGCTTACAGTAACCCTGGGGAGTGGGGAAGCAATACTCCGCTGAGCCCTCCACGTGTCTAGATATGCTTATGTTTCGACTTCCCTGAATTTTGCAAACTTACGGTAAGCCCGGCTATGTTGATACGCTGATGACTACGATTAACAGATAAGTTATGAGCCGCACGGAGAACCAGCCATCGCGGACATAATATGTGCATGTTTGTGTGTGCGTCTGAGTAAATGACTGAAAGTAATGGGACTCCAGAGGGGTTGTGTGTGCTGGGAAACAGTCCAGTCCTCTCGTGTGTCAGTCTCATATTGTGGTTGACTTAACAGGAAAGGAATGTGAGGCCATTTTTTATACATCCTGGCCCGCTGCAGGGGCCCAGGGAAGACTCTGCAAATGTGTGCGTGCCTGCACACAGGCCCACGTATGTGTGAGGAGATACTTTCCATGTTGTGAAATGCACTTTAGCACAACATCTTTGTAAAGTCTGTAATCAAGTCTGCCTATAATCACACTGAATGAAAACATTATGTTGACAACATGTCACCGAAATTGTCTTATCGAAAGCAAAATGGCAAACTAACACGCTATGGCTGTCATCAAAACGCTGCTGCTGGTAACAGCTATTTAAAATTTAAAAAAGACTGTACTCTGTCTTACTATTTTCGTTTAAGCAAATGATGTCAAGTCTTACCATAATATTTGCACACCCTTAACTTATGCATCAACATCAACAGCATGGAATACACTTTTGCATGTACTATTGACATGCAAAGGTGTCAATAGTACATGCTATGGTGTATTACATGGTATGTTCTGGTATATTCTCTCATACACATCAAAATACTATGTGTGCCATCTCAGGTTTTGTTACTTAGGCCTATAAAAATATCATGATTTTTACATGAGCCTGGGAACCAATAGCTGATTGTGCCCTGCAATTTTCCAGTAAAAATCTTAACATAACATCCTTTAAAATAAGATAAATTAGTATAAGAGGCAAAATTGCAGAAAAGGGTTAATATAGGGTATTGAGATTTGTGTCTAATATACAAAAAAAAAAAAAAAATCAAAATATGTTTGGGAAGTATAAAAGTACACACAGAGAGAGAGAGAGAGAGAGAGAGAGAGAGAGAGAGAGAGAGAGAGATGTGTACAAAAGTTAAATTCATCTATATAAAATGTATACAGTGAAGAGGCAGTATCATTTTACATTTAATTTAATTAATTTCGGCACCTAGTTTCACTGGTGGTATCTAACCTAAAGTGTTGATCCATCCAGGAGCAGCTCTAAATATTCACTGTGCTATTACATGAAAGATAAAATATGATGAAACAATAAAGAGTGAAAGTAACAGAAGCTCCTACACAACATTTATAATTAGGCGTGAAAATAAATGAAGGAAATATTTACTTGCTAAACAAACAGAGCCAACTAATTTGATTCATATTCTTTCGGCTTCTCTAACAATACATATATTAAGCAAAATTACAAAGGGAATGAATATACGGGTATTGGTACTCTGTATAAATTGACTAGCGCAAACCTTATAAATCACCTTTCATGATTCATTTAAATTCTGTCCTCCCATAAATGTTGCGTCTGAAAGGGAAACTCTTACAAATGCATATGTAATGAGGTCAGTGCAAAAAATAACCATTCCTAGCCTTTTTCACTGTGCATCTTCAGTAAGTCTTGACAGTAGTTTTTGCGTTGGTGCAAGCCGGCCCTATGTCTCTTTAACGTGAACAAGGCCTGCTGGTTGGACCTGTTAGCTCTGTAGAGGAGCATGTTTGAGTGAGATGTTGGTTGGACCTGTGTTCCCTGCAGGAGAGGGGTCAGAGAATGCAAGCTGGGATGAAAGAGGCCTCGTGGGACAGATTTACAACTGGGACTTTGTGGTCAAACAGCTAATGGTTTGAGGAATGACTTGAGTATGTCTGAGAGAGAGGAAGAGGAGGGGCTGTGCAGCGAGCAAGAGAAAGGGCAGAGATTCCCTCTGTCCTGATTTCAAACTGACACCGGGGCCATGAGGCTGTGTTTTTGTTTATCGTTCCCGCTCCTTCCCTGTCCTCATTTCCATCCGTTCTTCTCCTGCTCGTTGTGCCGCCTTCTGCTTTCCTTGCAGACACACACACACACACACACACTTGCAAAGAAACAAAGTCCAACAATCCCCCTCCCCATCTAACACACATGGTTCCCATTCCCTTCATACCTCCCTGTGCCATCAGAGCCCAGTTTCCAGGAAAGAGGCTCTTTAATTGAGTTGACTCTTTACTGCTCTTGCAATGTGAGTGAGAGAGAGAGGACACATTTAGACAGGAAGGGGAGGTGCAGAGCGGGAGCTCATGCACAAACTCACACGTTCCTTTACTGTAAGAACTCATTTCCCCCATCCTAGCTGCTCGCTTTCTTTCTGCACCCTTTCCTTCTCCATCCCATCAATTTTCGCTTTGTTTTGGTCACCGTCTGCACAATTTTGCATGCTGGATTATATAAATCATGCACATTCAAAATGCACTATAGCATTGTCTTATTATCATGCAATACTGGTGCATGTTTGTTTGTCCATCAGTGTAGATTATTATTGATTCAAGTTTCATTGGTCTCAGCATGCACACTACTCGCATCATTTTTAAATGAATAAAATACTAAAGAAATGTTCAATTCAGAAATATATATGACCAGATGTATAAATAAGAATTTAAAAAGAAAATTATATTTGACATATGGTTTATAAAAATATAAAGAAAGGGTAGTAAAATATATTTATTGTTTAAATCATTTGTTTTTTTATTTTATTTACATCATATTAAATATGTATAAGATTAAATATGTATAAGATAAAAAAGTGTATAAGATTTATATAAAAACAATTAAATTATTAAAAATAAATTGCTTAATTATCAAGCTTGAAAAAATATGTATGGCTGACAATAAATAAATGAATGCATAAATAAAGCAAAATACAGTTCCATGGTTGGTATAAGAAATATATGATTTGCAGAGATGAACCCAAGCGCAGACCAGATAATAGGACAAAACAAGGGAAAACAAAACCCATGAGGGGGCAGGGCAAGACTAGACTAGGAGAGACTAAACTTTGACTAAGACTTCACAGATTATCTGACAATAAAATAATAAACTAAAGTAGAAACGGGAGCAGAACTTTCTCTAGACAATAGACTCGACAGGACACACACATGGAATGATACAGGTATAAGGTAATGAACCGGCACAGAGATTAACACAAACAATGATTAACGAGGAGAACAAGGGGGCAGGTTTAAGTGACAAGACAACACAAGCACATGGCTCAAACAAAAGGCCATGTGCTTACACACAAAACATGATCCTGCATCAAGACGGAAAATCAAGGACACGAGGGCAGAATCATGACAACTGACTAACCTTCGGCTCTCAGCTTCATGTTCAATTGGCAAATTGCAGTGAAGAACTACGAAAACTAAAATTATTTACTCTTCAGTTTACGTAATGAAAGTTTATTTGTTTCTAACGGTTTACTTTCCGTTTACATTAGGTTGTAAATCCCAGATTTTCAAAGTGGACTTGTATACTGTAACTTTAGAAGAGTCTTGGCAAGGAAGAGTAAACCTGAAACCAGCACAACCTGGAACAATGAGTTCTCCATTGATGGATTTCAAAAGTTTGAGGCTTTGCTAAGAAATAAGAGCTCAATAAGTCAGCAAGACATGCACAAACATGTGAAGATGTGTTAGAAATCTACAAGTTTCAGGATTCATTGGTCATCAAAACCCATTCTCCAGAAGTTAAGTCACGTGTCCTGTATGACCCTGTGTGTAGGTTCATAAAAGAAACAGTGACTTCATGCCAGTTGATCTCAAGACAGGAAGCACATATCGCCCTAAACAATGGAACAGAGGCTTTTCATCTCTTCATCAGACATCCTTGATTTCTACATTGCACTCAGATTACAGCTATGGCACAATATCCACTTTTCAGCAGACTTGGTTTAGAAAGTATTTTTCCTTTTCTTTCCCTGAAGATGAATGTATTGTAATGTAATGTATTTACTGACTTAAGATGGAGCTGAAAGGACATGCCAATCATTGAAAAGAGCTCAGTGGTGATGAGGTTTTACAATTAACCCGTGTAACTGACAATGTGAGTTTTGGATTGTAGACCTTAACAATAAAAAAAGAAGTTCAAACAAAGCCAAGCTACCAAAATGACATACGCAGCGAAAAGAGAGATAGAGAGAAAAAAACTGCAGAGCGTTCAAAAGATCTAAGCACAGGAAACCAGAGAGATGAGAGAGGTTTCCTGTCTGCTGTGTTGGACAGAGAGAAGGTAACACCTGAAGGTTTGCTACACATTCCTCAAACATAAATAAACCACTCATCAGACCCACACGCAACTACCTGAAGAACTATGTTTTGGCACAGAGAAAAGGTTACATGTAGGCGTATTATGACTGGAAGAAATCTCACCCATGAGCTGAGAAAGCTTGTGTGAGCAGGGAGAGAAATGTGCAAGAAATCAAGCTTCATTCGGAGTCAGTCAGATATCTTGGATGTTTGCCCTGCTGTGTTTTCACTTCCGTCTCACCTTCTGACCTGCGGTGATGGACTGTCAGCTTACTGGAACACATGCAGTGCCTTTCCAAGGGCGGCGTAGTTCTTTTCGATTTTGAACTGATATCTGATATGGTGTTTCTCTTCTCTCTTTACCAAACACATTCCTATAACAGCGACCACAGCCCACATTTAGAGATTTAAAGAAAACCGGTTTCAACCCTGTTTGAATCCTCGTGTTTCCTGAAAATGAGATACCACATCAAATCACAGTTCCTTTGCAGGATCATTCTCATCATTCAAAAATAATTTGTCCATCCACAAACATGTTTTTGTGAAGCTGCCTGTTCTTCATATTTAAAGGACAGTTCGCACATTTGTCGTTCAACCCCGTTGGTTAATGATGTCACGCAGGTGGTGGAGTAATAATGGCATCTGAGGACTAATTCTAATTTATTAGTCAGGCTCGTTCTTGCGTAGCCCAGCATGTAAGCACAAACTAAAAGACAAAAATTAAATACAGTGGTATGAATAAGTTTTGGATATTGATCTTAATGCCTTAATTAGAAAAATGAGGAAAACTCCAACCTTTAAGGACACACATTTTCTTTGTGAATGAATAATGTATCATAAATAAATAAATGTTTTTCCTTAAAATACAGGGTGCATAAGTCTGGGCACCCCTATGTTAAATTCCCAAAGAGTCAGGCAGATTTTTATTTTTAAAAGCCAGTCATTTCATGGATCCAGGATAATATGCATCCTGATAAAGTTCCCTTGGCCTTTGGAATTAAAATATCCCCACATCATCACACACCTTCCACCACACCTAGAGATTGGCATGGGGTACTTTCCATAAGATCATCTTTCAATGCAAATCAAACCAGCTATTAGGCTAACTGAAGTAAAACCATGATGATGTGGGTCTATTTTAATTCCAAAGGCCAAGGGAACTTTATCAGGATGCATATTATCCTGGATCCATGAAATAACTGGCTTTTAAAAATAAAAATCTGCCTGACTTTATGGGAATTTAACATAGGGGTGCCCAGACTTATGCACCCTGTATTTTAAGGAAAAACATTTATTTATTTATGATACATTATTCATTCACAAAGAAAATTTGTGTCCCTAAAGGTTGGAGTTTTCCTCATTTTTCTAATTAAGGCATTAAGATCAATATCCAAAAGATGATTTTTTATTCCTCTTTTTAGGCAACTTTAGCATGGGTGCCAAAACTTATTCATACCACTGTATGTATACTGTAAATTCAAGATGAAATATGTTAATTGTACTGAATCTCCAACATGACATCATGACTTTTGCGTAAACATACACGCCACTTTCAAGTCAAGTGGCGTGTTATCTATACATATTTTGAGCTATCCGCGTGCATCCGTGTGTATGCGTGTGAATGTCTACGCCATTAATGTCCTACTCATTCTGCGTGTACAGTATGTACACGCCCTTAAATGTCCGAGCGAAACGAAGCAAAATGTAGATCTACATCTGGGGGAGCTATCTTTTTTTTTCCTAGGATGGTAGGGAAAGACTCATAAATGGTATTGACCCCAGTGAGGATTGGGTTTAGGGACGGGGTTGGGGTAGGTCATATATTTATGTAATAACGTTAAGTCAACAGTGTTCATAAACACGCTGAAAAGCGATTATGCTTGTTGATAGCACGCCAAAAATGGAAATATGAATTGGCGTGTCATACACACGCAATTAATGAGATCAGTCTGGAATGCAGCTAAAGGGTTAGTTCACCCAAAAATGAAAATGTCGTTCCAAGCCTGTAAGACCTCGTTCATCTTCAGAACACAGTTTAAGATATTTTAGATATTTTAGTCCAAGAGCTTTCTGTCCCTCCATTGAAAATGTATGTATGGTATACTGTCCTTGTCCAGAAAGGAAATAAAGACATCATCAAAGTAGTCCATGTGACATCAGTGGGTTACTTAGAATGTTTTGAAGCATCAAAAATACATTTTGGTCCAAAAATAACAAAAACTACGACTTTTTTCAGCATTAAATTGTCTTCCGGTTCTGTTGTCGAGCCGCGTTCACGAGTCCACAGTGACGCTGAGGACGTAAGACGCCGGTGACATAAGACATAAGTCGTAGTTTTTGTTATTTTTGGACCAAAATGCATTTTCGATGCTTCAAAACATTCTAAGTAACCCACTGATGTCACATGGGCTACTTTGATGATGTCTTTATTTCCTTTCTGGACAAGGACAGTATACCGAACATACATTTTTAATGGAGGGACAGAAAACTCTCGGACTAAATCTAAAATATCTTAAAACTGTGTTCCGAAGATGAACGGAGGTCTTACGGGCTTGGGACGACATGAGTGTGAGTCATTAATGACATAATTTTCATTTTTGGGTGAACTAACCCTTTAACGGTAATTTACCAGGAAAGCCTGTATGTGAAAAGGGCTGCTGTCTCACACACACACTCTCAGGCTTTGTTCGGTCAGACAGGAACTGGCATATCCAACCTAAATCCTTGGAGTTGTTGTAGTCTGAACAGCAAAAACACGTGATCCAATATGATCTAAATCAAATTATGCGGTATTCAGTTCATTCATTTAAAATCACGTTGTAATGATTTTTGTCATGCAAACAAGGAACTACGGCAAGTTTATACTTAAATGTGCTAATTGACACTAGGCTTCATAGCTTAATCCAAGCATTGTCTGTGAAACCAGGCCAGAGTTTGTTCAGCTAGGTTCATGCAGGCCAATGGTGTTTTACAGGTATGGTCACTATCAAATTTGCAGAAAAATAATTATATCAACTAGGATTGCAGAATGTAAATTAAACAGAATTTTTGGCTGAACTATTCCTTTACGCAGAATTGGGATGGGAGATTAACCTCAGACACATTGCATTATGTCTGGTTGAATCAGCATGAGATTAAGATACCGTTATATTTCATAAAGCAGTAGAAAATCCAAGAGAACAAATAGCTTCATTGTGTCTGAAATGATTCAGCCTTGATGTGTTTTGTGATGTTAAGGGTGTTTCAAAAGATTGAGTCATTATTCGTGTAAATATGACTAAGCACTTGTTAACGTCACTTTCTTCTGTCATCGTGTACTTCCAGTTTTCTGCAATTGAAACTAGTTTATATATAAAGTAAATTACTTTATTTTTTTATTTTTTTTAAACCCCTCTCCCTCTTGCAACAACGTTGATGATTAGCACACACACATATTTGAGGGGAAAAAGATCAATTTGGTCTACAAAAACAGACCACATCAGTTTTGATAATTATTCAATTATTTAAATCATTTTAAATGATTGTCTGTCACTATACAACACATTTAATAAAACTCGTATCTGAGACAGCAAATACAGACATATCGACAGGCCAAGATGCAGATGTGTGGATCCCTCATGTAAGCATATTAGAAAAATACATCAAATACAAATAGCCAGAATGGGCATGTTGACATTTTCAAATAATATAACAGTTCTGTTTCAACGGTCATAAACAACAGATCCTCTGACCTATTAATGGTGGGAGAGTCTTTGTATAGGTGCTTGGCTCGAATCAAATCAATACATGTAGTTCCATTGCCAGATTACTAATGGTGAAAACATAAAGCTCACCACCTCTCACATACATGCGCAAGCGCTTCCACACATACAGGAAAATACTCATCCCCTTTTACTCTTAATAGTGAAAATGAAATACAATAAAAGATCTCTGTGGTACTGAAATGTTTTGGAATTTGATGGTCTTCATTATAGAACATATGAAGAGTTCAGATGCAAAAGCCTCTAAATGCCATTTGAAATTTTCTTCTTTAATGATAATTTTTGTCAAACTTGTATATTTAAGTTCAGTAATTTCACTTCAATAACAATTAATAGGTAATTATCATTGCCATTTAAGTGAAATCACTGAACTTAAATATACAAGTTTGACAAAAATCATCATTAAAGAAGAACATTTCAAATGGCATTTAGAGGCTTTTGCATCTGAACTCTTCATATACTGTCTCTATTTTGATGGGTGAAAAGCAGTTTGTCCATTTAAATAATTTCACCATTCCACAAGAAAGCACATTTCATTATTGATGAGTTACTGCTCTGTTTGCAGTTTCAATTGATTTCTCTGAAAAAATAACAGAGTGGTTTGATGGAAAAGTCACGTGTGGGGAGTCTTTTACGACCATAGAGGCTCATCCAGACTTTTCTACACTCTTAGAAGAAAAGGTTCTATATAGAACCTTAAAAGGTTCTATAAGCGCTACGTATTTGGAACCCCTAAAAGGTCTCTTAAAAAAGGGTTCCTCTGGGTTCTATGTAGAACCCTGGGGTTCCATACTTGGCCAATAGAACCTTTTACAAAAAAAAATTGGTTCTATATAGAACCATTTTGGAGTTCCATATATGAAGCGGGGATGGAACCATTTCTGGTTCTAAATAGAACCATTTCTTCTAAGAGTGTAACATAATGGGCTTAACATAATGACGACAGAGTTGCGACGGTTCACTGCTACTTGAAAACAAAGAATGTCACCTACTTGCATTGTCTGACCTTTTCAAAAATACATTATAGTCTTCTGAAATGCATTAATGAGTCGTCATGGAATGTCTTTGATGCATCTGTCTAATTATAGGGCATTCAAGCATGACATTTCACACAAACATGAATGGCTTACTTACCAGAAACCAATGGGTGTGACTGATTCGTTGAGCACCATTGAATTGTAAATAAAGTCAAAAAACAATACATTTCACAAAGACATGTCAAAGAGAAACCACTCTTTTGTTTAAGAAATCAACATCACCAAATGGACCAAGTAAGTGTGTCTTCTCTGCAGTTTCCCAATTTCTGTTCCTCTTGTGAGACGCCCCTGGAAAAGCGATTGCTTGTTGACCGTCTACAACACTGACGCAAACGGAACAGCCATTATACAATGTATCTTCCTTCCTGAAAATATTCCAAAATACCAAAGCCACAAAAATAGAAAGACTGCAAGACCCTATTATTCTCAATCTTAAGATCAAGAAAAAATACAAAGAGAGAGATTTAGAGAGCAGGAACGGTCATTTCCACTGTTTCTCCCACAAATATATGAGTATGAATTGTAAGAGTTTCCTAGTAATTCCACCGCTGCAAATCACATAAGCATTTGATGAAGACTGCAAGCTTCTTTACTTATTAACAAAGAAACACAGTAAATCATCACCAGCAGACCGGACCCATATGAATTTTGTAGCAGTTTTATTTCCTTAACTTAAAAAATGTGATGTGGAAGTGCGTAAATTTTTATATTAAAATATTTCTTTTATCAAACAACTTAAATGTTTCCCATCCTCCTCGTCTTGTCCACACTTGGCTGTCATCTATATCTCTTTTTTGCTTCACATCCTTCCCCTTATTTATACTAACTTCACAATTCACAATAACCCAGACCAAAATAAAATGAGTGCCGTGTGTTCCTGGAAACACTGATCTCTAACTTTGCTATTCTTCCTCTGGTAATTTTCCCAGATGTTTTGGAGCTGATTTTGACAAACTAACAACTGTTTTTGATCTTTCCCGGTGGGGTGGGAGGTCAGGATGAGATCAGCTGGGATTTGATTCATCGTGGATGACTTGGTCTGGTAAACGGAGCCTGAGTTTTCCACAGCATGGAAAGCACTGTGTGAACCTCATGGTGATGTGTCACGACAAACAGAATCCCGCAAATCCTGCTATTGTATGTGTTTTTGCAAGCATGTGTGTATTGGCAATGAGAAAAACCTGACTGGTCTAAATTACCAGAAATATGGTGAAATCCAGGCCCCAGGGAGACCCATGAACGCTGACTTAAACATTCACTTTTCTACTCTGAATGACAATAGACTTTCAGTTTGTTAAACAGGTTGCACAAGTCCAAAGTGAATATAATTATATAGTGATTTTAATCATGATAGTCAATTAAACTATATTTATTAAAAAAAAAACATTTATTAAAATGTCTTCTTTTTATAATAATTACCAATTAAAAACATAAAAAATAAATCGCCAATATTAATATTAATTATAAAAAATGATGATGATGATGATATTATTTATTTATTATTATTCTTATTATAAACAACCACAACAATAACAGTAATAAAAAGTTTACTTTTGATACAGTCAATTAAAATGTATTTATTAAAACATATTTACTCAAATGTATTTTTATTTTATAATAATAATTATAATAAAAAGTAGTAAAATCTAATTGTTTATTACAATTTATTTATAAAAATGTATAATAGGTATAAAATGTAAAATATATAAATAAATCACCAATAATAGTAAATATCATTAATAATAGTCAATTTTATTAAAACTTTATTCAAAATATAATCTTGCTAAAAAATACATTAAAATAAAAATATAACAAAATCGCCAATAATAATCATTATAATGATGATGATATTGATACAATGAATTTATTTATATAAATAAATAAATAAAAATATAAGTAAATCACCAATAATAATAATAACAACAACAATAATGATAAATAATAATTGTAGTCAATTAAAATGTATTTGTTACAAAAACATTTATTAAAATAAAAATATTATTAAAATAATCATCTATTTAAAACATAATAAATAAATCACCAATAATAATAATTATAACTAGAACGTACATTTCCAGACGAAAATGTGAAGTGGTGCTTGCAGTGGCAAAACTCACCACCCGGTTGCTAGGGTGTTCTGGGTGGTTGCTAGTTGGTTGTCAGGGTATTCTGGGTGGTTGCTATGCAGTTGCTAGGGTATTATGGGTGGTTGCCAATGTGTTCTGGGTAGTTGCTAAGGTGTTGCTAGGTGGTTGCTAGGGTGTTCTGGTGGTTGCTAGGGTGTTGCTAGGTTGTTACTAGGCGGTTGTTAGGTGTTCTGGATGGTTGCTAGGTGGTTGCTAGGGTGTTTCTAAGGTGTTCTGGAAGGTTGCTAGGCAGTTGCTAGGGTGTTGCTCGGTGGTTGCTAGGGTGTTGCTAGGCGGTTGCTAGGGTGTTCTGGGTGGTTGCTAGGGTGTTGCTAGGTGGTTGCTAGGGTATTGCAAGGTGGTTGCTAGGGTGTTCTGGGTGGTTGCTAGGGTGTTGCTAGGTGGTTGCTAGGGTGTTGCTAAGGTGTTCTGGATGGTTGCTAGGCGGTTGCTAGGGTGTTGCTCGGTGGTTGCTATGGTGTTGCTAGGTGGTTGCTAGGGTGTTCTGGGTGGTTGCTAAGGTGTTGCTAGGTGGTTGCTATGGTGTTTGGGGTGGTTGCTAGGGTGTTGCTAGGTGGTTGCTAGGGTGTTGCTAAGGTGTTCTGGATAGTTTCTAGGTGGTTGCTAGGGTGTTGCTATGCGGTTGCTAGGGTGTTCTGGAAGGTTGCTATGGTGTTGTTAGGTTGTTGCTAGGGTATTCTGGGTAGTTGCTATGGTATTACTAGGTGGTTGGTAGTGTTCACATATGGTTATTATAGAGTTTTTATATTGTTCATGGCATGATTTAACACTTAGCTAATCAATATTAGCATCTAGCTATTCACAGCTAGCATGTTTAGCATTTTGAAAGTTCTATGTGCTAGCATGAGTCAAAAGACCCAACCCCCATCGTGATACAATGTTCTGATGCTGAGATATAGCTGTTACAAAATGGTTGCTAGGGTACTCTGTTTGGTTGCTAGGGAGTGGCTTGGCAGCTTCCAATCATGAAGCTCCAAAGTCAATGTGAATGTATAAACCAACCCCCATCTCTATACGATGTTCTGATAAAGAGATGTAGGCCTTGCAAAATGGTTGCTAGGGTACTCTTTTTGGTTGCTAGGGAGTGGCTTGGCAGCTGCCAATCATGAATCTCCAAAGGCTGCTTGTCAGTATAATTGATATAATACAACTCCCAAGCCTGTATGACATTCAGAATGGAAGATATCCCTCTTTAAAATTTGGTTGCTAAGGTGCTCGATAATGGTTGCTAGGGTGTGGCCAGAAATTGTTGAGGTGATTCATGATTGGCTGTTTGCTACCCCGAGTCAAACGAGACCACCCTTGTGTTTCTATGACACTTCTATCCGGAGATATCCCTTTGATCTCTTTCAATGGAAGTCTATGGGAGTTGTTGCTAAGGTGCTCTATATGGTTGCTAGGGCGTGGCTTTATAGCTTCACAATGATCCTGAGAGACTGATTGGTCGTCTGAGTAAAATGAGCCCGCCCCCTTGTCTCTATGACACTATGATCCAGAGCTATGTTCAATACAAAATCCCTATGCAATTTACCATAGTAGGAAAAACACATGCATTTGATGGGACATCCTTCACCATAGTAAGTCAATGGGGAAAATTTTGGGTAGCTCCTGCCCCCCAGGGGTGCAACTTTTACCCCATTGTGAGGTATGTTCTTACAGAGGCTGCCAGCCTCTTCAAATGTGGCAAATCACACGTTTTTCCGAAATCGTTGTTCGGAGCTATGAGTCGTCAAAGTTTGTCTCAATGTTAAGTCTATGGGATTTTTTGGAAATTTGTTCGGCCCTGGGTCGAACACCGTACCCCCGATCTCTGATAAAAGTGATAGGACACTTCTCTTCAATAGGCCGCACGATTTGATGCCTCATTCATGGGTCTGTGACAAAAACTGTGGACGTAGGAGTGCTCCAAACTTTTTCCTGGAATAGTATAATGCTATACTAGAAATTTTAAATAACATGGGGGTCAATGGGGAAAATTTGGGCAGCTCCTGCTCCCCAGGGGTGCAACTTTTACCCCATTGTGAGGTATGTTCTTACAGAGCCTGTCAGCCTCTTCAAATGTGGCAAATCACACGTTTTCCCGAAATCCTCGCTCGGAGCTATGAGTCGTCAAAGTTTGTCGCAATGTTAAGTCTATGGGATTTTTGGGAAATTTGTTCGCCCTTCGGGCGAACATCGTACCCCCGATCGCTTAGAAAAGTCATAGCACACCATTCCCGAATATTCCGCACGTTTTGAGACCTCATTCATGGGTGTGTGACAAAAACTGCGGGAGGAGTAGCGCGTCAAACTTTTGGGCCGGCTCAAAAAACACAATAGTAATAGTGTTGCCTTGCTTTCAGCAAGCACCACTAATAATAAATAACATGGGGGTCAATGGGGAAAATTTGGGCAGCTCCTGCTCCCCAGGGGTGCAACTTTTACCCCATTGTGAGGTATGTTCTTACAGAGCCTGTCAGCCTCTTCAAATGTGGCAAATCACACGTTTTCCCGAAATCCTCGCTCGGAGCTATGAGTCGTCAAAGTTTGTCGCAATGTTAAGTCTATGGGATTTTTGGGAAATTTGTTCGCCCTTCGGGCGAACATCGTACCCCCGATCGCTTAGAAAAGTCATAGCACACCATTCCCGAATATTCCGCACGTTTTGAGACCTCATTCATGGGTGTGTGACAAAAACTGCGGAGGAGTAGCGCGTCAAACTTTTGGGCCGGCTCAAAAAACACAATAGTAATAGTGTTGCCTTGCTTTCAGCAAGCACCACTAATAATAAATAACATGGGGTCAATGGGGAAAATTTGGGCAGCTCCTGCTCCCAGGGGTGCAACTTTTACCCCATTGTGAGGTATGTTCTTACAGAGCCTGTCAGCCTCTTCAAATGTGGCAAATCACACGTTTTCCCGAAATCCTCGCTCGGAGCTATGAGTCGTCAAAGTTTGTCGCAATGTTAAGTCTATGGGATTTTTGGGAAATTTGTTCGCCCTTCGGGCGAACATCGTACCCCCGATCGCTTAGAAAAGTCATAGCACACCATTCCCGAATATTCCGCACGTTTTGAGACCTCATTCATGGGTGTGTGACAAAAACTGCGGGAGGAGTAGCGCGTCAAACTTTTGGGCCGGCTCAAAAAACACAATAGTAATAGTGTTGCCTTGCTTTCAGCAAGCACCACTAATAATAAGTATGCAGGATAACAATAGTGTTGCTTTGCAAGCACCACTAATAATGATGGTGATATGGATACAATCAATATATTTATTAAAATTATGATTATTTTTGGTATTATTATTATCAATAATAACAATAATGTTTAATATCAATTAAAATTTATTTTTTAAAACATTTATTAAAATGTATTCTTGTTTATTTATTTAATAATAATAATAATGATAATAATAAAATCACTATTTGTTACAAATTATTTATTAAAATGTGTTTTAAAATACAATCAATAAATAATAATAATAACAATAATAATAGAGATAGGTCACTTTGACTTTCCAGTTTCAAAATGCTCTTCCACACGAGACTCAGTAAACCATTTATTTATGGACTTTGTGCATGAGCAGCGTCATGATGGAGCAGAAAGGGGCCCGATACTGTAAATGTTTGTCTAAAGAGACTGCAGGGCTGCATGTTTGACTTGTGCACCTGTTAGTACAGGGTGTAGCTGAAATAGTCAAAAATAGTCCCCAACTCTTCACCACAGTCACACCGTTTTAATGAGACTGTGTAAGCCAGACATCTGCATGCACCACCCCAGAAAGCCAGTTGTCTTTCCTCACACATAAGTTGAGAGAGACTAAACCGTGCAAATTAAGCATAGTGCTGTCTGCATAAAAATAAAGGCCAAATTCCACAAGGAACAGTGATGACTGTAGCAGGCCAGTAGGTCTGAAGCGCTGCGTTTTCTCAGTGACGCTACGGCGAGGGCAGCCAATAACAGCTGCTCCATTATTTTAAAAACATTGATCTTACAGCAATGAGTCCATTTATCCGGGAACGTATGCAAACGCTCCAAAACAACACAGCTGTTTCTATGGCAACGGCAGGGCCTGGGCAACAGAGACAAACTAGAAAAATTGCATTTCCTGCGGAATATGCGTGTGAATGCTTCAAAAGCTTAACTGAAATGCACAAACAATTGCAAAACAGTGCAAAAAAGAAAAAAGGCTTAATTCAAATGCATTTAATAAGCTGAAATGCAAAGAAAGAAAGAAAGAAAGAAAGAAAGAAAGAAAGAAAGAAAGAAAGAAAGAAAGATGGATTAGGTAGAAGGAAAAAAGACAGATAGAAAGAGAAAGAAAGATAGATTATTAGAAATAAAGAAAAGAAAGAAAGAAAGAAAGAAAGAAAGAAAGAAAGAAGGATTAGGTAGAAAGAAAAAAGAACGATAGATAGATAGATAGATAGATAGATAGATAGATAGATAGATAGATAGATAGATAGATAGATTATTAGAAATAAAGAAAAAGAAAGAAAGAAAGAAAGAAAGAAAGAAAGAAATATTATTAGAAAAAGAAAGAAAGAAAGAAAAATAGATGATAGATAGATGAAAGAAAGAAAGAAAGCAATGATTAGTAAGAAAGAAATATGAATTTGAAAGAAAGAAAGAAAGAAAGAAAGAAAGAATTAGTTAGAAAGAAAGAAAGATGGATTTGAAAGGATGAAAAAAGAAAGAAAGGATTAGTTAGAAAGAAAGAAAGGATTAGTTAGAAAGAAAGAAGGAAAGATATATTGGTTGGAAAGAAAGACAGATAGTATAGTTAGAAAGAAAGAAAGATTATTTAGAAAGAAAGAAAGATAGATCAGTTAGAAAGATAGATAGTATAGCTAGAAAGAAAAGATTATTTAGAAAGAAAGATAGTATAGTTAGAAAGAAAGATAGATTATCTAGAAAGAAAGAAAGATAGATTAGTTAGAAATATAGATGGATTAGTTAGATAGATAGATAGATAGATAGATAGATAGATACATAGATACATAGATAGATACACAGATAGATACATACATAGTCTATACATAGATAGATAGATCATTTGGACACAGAAAGTCAAATAGTTAAGACAGGCAGATGGATAGAAGAGGATAAAAGGAAGAGTAGAAAGGAGAAGAGATTATGAAAGGAGGGTAGAATAGGAGGACAGGAGGAGTAGAGGATTGGAGGAGGAGAAGAGGAGGGAAGAGAGAGGGAGAACAGGAGAAGTAGAGGCATAAATGCAACAAAAACTTGTAGTATCCTTCAGAAAAGAGCTGAGTGACTGTCCACCAATCAGAACACAGGACCAATTATGTGCGTCTCCCTTTGATCTTTGCTAATCAGCATCACCTGTGCAATCAGCTTTCCTATTTAGACAGAGGCCAAAATTGCTGATACTTGGCCTCGAACAAACCTCAATAGAGACAAAACTATAGGTTGTATTGGCGAAATGACCTGACCGTGAGCGAGACAAGGCCTTTGTGAACGATGTGATGTATTTTTTTTGTGGATAGAGTTAAAAAAAGGGACCACTTTGGCAAGTTAAAAAACTGGTTTGTATTGCTCTGATCACAAAAGTTTGACCTGAATTTATAATTGCTGTCAATGGAGGAATGTCTGTCACTCTTGTCCTTTGGAAGGACACAGTGAAAAAACTATAAGTCCCAGGGATTTACTAAACACATGAGAGGAACCACAACAAAAATACCTACGTTTCAAGTATAATTTTATGCCCAAAGAGTGAAAATTGTGGCCAGGCCAGCGATTTAAAAATTATTTTTTAGCATTAGGTTTCAAGCTGGCTCACTCTAGCACGTGCTCTAGCTCTGAACAGTCGCTCTCATTCACTCCCATTATAATTTCAGAAACGGGTTGAAAAACATCATGAGACTAAAGTAGAGATTGTGAAAAAAGTATAATAGATATCAAAAAGTTGAATACAACTTTAATAGCTTACAAATTTCTCAACATTTTAAAGTTTAAATGACAGAAATAGCTGAAAGTATGCAGAAGTTGTAGGCTTTGAAAGCAGAAGGAGCATAAAACAGAATTTGAAAAATTCTCCATTGACTTCCATGTTAAAAAATATGCACAAAAAGTTTAATAATTTAAAAAGTATAAAGGTTATAAACAAGAAAAGTAATAGCACACATGTCCTTGAAAAGCTGCACATTTTGATACTTGAATGGTTTTTGTAGCACAAAGTTGAGAGGAGAAGAAAGCGACCGAAAAACGTACGGAAGAATACGGAATAATAAGAAAGATTTGGATTTCAAGAGTGTGAATGCTTGAAGCATTCACACTAATTAGTTCTATTTCATGAAGGCTGAGATTTTTTAGCACAGTAAAAAAAATGTGCAGGCAAATTGCTTTGTTTACTTAACATTTTCTTTCAAAAGCACACATGGCACAATTTCTTCCCGGAAAAGTAGTTGCTGGAAAATACAGCGTTGCAGCAAGTTGAGATGTATGTTGCAACGTTTATGAGCCGTAAGCAGCTCATATCAGATTTTTGAGAGCAAAACTCTAAATTCCTCTTTAGGTTGTTAGAACTAATAGAGATGATGTCACAAAAAACACACAAACAGCCATATAAAGCTTTTCCCAAGCATCTTGATCCAATGATTTCTATTGCTTGTAACTAGCTGTGATTATATTCACATAAAGCATTATGAGATCCAAAGGTCTTAGAGTACGGATGCTTTTAATTTAGCAAAAAAAAAAAAAAAAAAAAGATTTTAACTTTGCATTAACTTCTGTACAATCTGTACAAAGGTGCATTTTCAATTACGTTTTTCTATAAATGCAAACTGTAAAAAAAAGATTTGTTATCACAACATTTTTTTTTTGTCAAATCAACTTAAATAATTTATTTAGTTGTGATAACTTATTATTTTGAGTTTCTGATGATTAAATCGATCTCATTGTATTAACTCACTTTTTCCAGTTCAATCAACTTAAAATTTTAAGGCAACCAGGTTACTTACTTTAAGTTAAACCAACAATATTTTTTACAGTGTAAGATTATTAAATTGTAGCACCCTACACCCTCCTGGGCTTGAGTAGTGAGTAGTAGTAACTCAGGAAAGAATATGGTACAACATTTCTTGGTTGATTGACTTCAAGTACTTTGACCCCAGTTTAGATGGGAGCTGAGGGCTCACAACAACAGCAGGAATTGAGAGATGATAAATTAATTGATGAGAAAAATACTGGAAAAAAGAGAAAGGATGTCAGGCGGGGATTTAATAGCGATGATGTTAAAAGTGGCAAACTTGAAGGTTTTCTCTGACTTATTCTCGTGGCCCAGAAGTGTAGACTGCACTGGTGTTTCATCGAGAGACACTGGTTTCTGGAGATCATATCTAAACCACCAGAAAGAAATAAACCTCAGACACTTACAGTAAATGTGGGAAATCTTAGCAGACCACCCAGTGAGACGCACAGAATTAATGATAAACCTTTGACTGCTGGATTGTTACAGTAAGTATAAAATATGCACACACAGGTAAACATTAGACCCAAAATGGACCAAACCCGTTGTGGGGCACTATCTTCCTTTAGTTAGTTCTCAAGGATTTGGATTTATCTCATTTAGGAACTTCTGACTTCCAGCTCACACGGGACATGAGACAGATGAGCGAGAGATGTGAGTCACTCTCAGGAACAGATGTGCCCTCTCACGCCACCCATTTCCAGCATCTGCGCTCGTCCTGCCTCACTCTTTAACCCATCAATCATCTACGGAGCTTCAGCCCCACTGTGACTTAATGATTAGTGAAAGGCTAATAGACATGTTTGTGTAAACAGGTCAAAACATAAAGTGCATCCACATGTTCAAGATATTTAAATCTGAATACTGGCAAACGGGAAAACTAACTGTCATTTGCCCCGTATAGGAAGCTTTTTTCAAAAAGATAAAGCGAAGCCAGTTAAAATATACTATGGGGCCAAACGTCAGAGGTCAGAGCCTGACTCCACCCACTGGCAATATTAAAATGCTGAAAAAGTGGGCTGACCCCAGCGGGCATAGAGGGGACGAAATAGATGCTAAAACACTCTATCCTGGTCATTTTCAATACTCACAATTCTAATTCCTGACTCCCTACAGTGGTTTTGACGACACAAGATGGCTTTTATACTGCCAAGGGCGTAGCTCGCGTGGTGAGCTGAAACCTGCGTACGTCACGAAGTGCGGAACATCCAATAGGAAAATTCAACTGCAGTAGCCACCGTTCAAACTGAAGAGGGCAGCACTAAGACTTTTTTACACCATATATTGTACTGAGAAATAGAACACTTTATAAACAAATGTCAAAAGTTACTCGAATCAATGACTGGTATTAATAAAGATCCATTCTTACATATCATTAACTAAAAAAAGTTGGTTTAGTGTTTAGTTACTCTTTAAGATACACTGATAATTGTACATTAAACCTACTGTAATGACGACGTTGCACGAGTCTGCAAATAATAACCATAAGTGAGTGATTTTGTGTTTTTTTCTTCTTTCGTATATAGTATATATATCTTTTCTTATATATTGTATATATTTATTTTCTTGAAAAATAAATCTAAAAAATTTGAGGAAAACATTTCAGGATTTTTCTCCACACAATGGAATTCACAACGCATTCTTATCCCAAGGCGTCATATACTGACGCTTTTGACAATGCGTATACATCCAACGCATATGGCAACCTTTAGCGTCAATATAACACGCTTCGGTTATGGTAGGTTTAGATATGGCGTAGTGTTAGGGTTAGACCACTAGGAGGCGCCTTCTGGCCCATATATATCTGTGTCTCATATTGACGCTAAAAGGTGCCTTGTATATACATTGTCAAAAGTGTCAGTATGATGCCTTGGGATGAGACGGGCTGGTGAACTATTGGCGCTTTTCCACTGCATAGTACGGTACGGTTCGGCTCAGTACGCTTCGACTCGACGCGGAACAGTTCGGATCGCTTTTCGTTTCCACCACAGTAGTACCCCTTCAAAGTGTGTGGGACTGATCGTTATTTGCGCGCGCCTCTACTGCCATGACATCATCTTAAAAGCGCCACATTTTCAAACCCACAACACAGGAACAATGGAGACTATCGAGGGGATGGTGTTCCTGATTGTCGGTATGTGGTTGTTTTTAACTGCTAGACGGAAAAATGTGTTTAAAATGAGGCTGATGGCAGCAAAACAAAAATACTGATAAAAAAGTGTCTCGTGTCGCAAATCCAATGACGCTAGTAGTGACGCAGGGAATGACGATTCTGTCTGACCAATCAGTGATCGGCAGTGTTTCACGTCACACTTTAGTACCGGTACGGTACGCTTGGAACCTCAACAGACCAGGTACCATTTAAAGCGACCCGAAGCGAACCAGTGAGCCGTACCGAACCGAACCGTACCGTACTATGCAGTGGAAAAGCGCCTTATTTGGTTAACGTTGAAGTCCAAATCAATGTGGTTTCAAAGGGTTTTGCACGATCTGAGCTGATGAATAGGGTCTTATCTGGTGAAACTATTGGACATTTTCTTAAAAAAAAAAAAAAAATGTATATACTTTTTAACCAAAATTGTTCGTCTTACTGGTCTGCGACGCGCCAGGGATTGCATCATCACGTTGGAAACGTCACGCGTTACGTCGTCTAAGTTACTTGTCTGTGTAATCCGGTTAAAAAAGGCAGGGAAGGGCGAAAAATTCCATCTCGTTTTTTCCCGTTTTCTCCTCCAATTTTAAAATCGTCTGACATCTTTGTTTTCTTAAATTGAAAGATTTGCCGTACATGTCTATTAGTACATTTCTTGCGGACCAGCGTCAAACACCACGTAAAAGTGAATTTTCCATAATAGATCCCCTTTAAATGATGTTTTATCAACAAAGTTAAGGAGGAGCACGTTCAGATAATTAACACGTGTGGAGAGCATTGACAGTTTTGCAGCATCCCTCCACCACCCCTTCTCCTCTCTTCCAGTCCTGACCATAGAGTGCCGAAATTACGACGTCACTTTGTAGGCCAAAACGCGGAAGTGAGTTAGCATTTTAGCACTTCCGGTTCCGTCGCCCTAAAGTCTATGGGTTTTTTTGAATGGGATTTTGCTAAATCGCATGTGGTTAACAAAGCCTATAAATATTTATATCTATGACATAAAACACACTAGTTATATCCTGCTTGTGTTTTTTTACTTTATTGTGTCTGCTTGTGGTTTTTTAAACCTTATATAGGCTTCAAAATGTATAAATTTTGGATTAACTTGTAAAGATGATCTTGATAGACAAAACGTGTAAGGGTCACAACTCTTAGTTGAACACAGATCTTATTTCTTTGCGATTTTCCAAAAGTCTATGGGGAAAATGTATAGCTTTTCGATCGAGGGAACCCATGCAAAACCCACGCAGAAGAAAAAGAGACTGTTCGGATCATTCTCATGCTGAAAAACATGATCATCAGGTTTTACACAAACCTGCAGCTCATGAAGCTCAAGTGATGTTGTCATGAAAGACAAAGAGGGGCAAACCACATTCAAGACATTCTGAATTTGTCTTCTCTGGATGGTTAATTCACACATTCTCCAGTCTAATATTCCTCATGCATTGTTCCTGTGGTAATTTGTATTACTGGCCATCAGTCATGTGTGGTGATTGCTTCATCTGCAATCTGTTGAAAAGTCAGGGGTCAAGGCTACCCTCAGGATTGGCTCATTGCTGTCCGGAATGAGGCTCCATGTTTACTCAAGGGGTGAAGGGTTGGTTCAGCTGGTAAAATATGCTTTGTTTTTAAATCACTTGGCAGCTAAATCCAGGAAAGCATTTATAAAGCACGCACCCGCCCCATTTTCCGTCAATGTGCCTCAAAAGCAGATAACAGTAACTTAATCTCACAATTACTGACATTGACTAATAAAAATATGTTGCAGTGACTAAGCTATATGCATTTCCTGTGCACTGTTGAAAGTTTGGAAATACATTTCTCAATGTTTTTTAAAGGAAATCAAGCTTGTTGAATATGTCACATTTCTTGTCGTGAAGATTGTATCAAATCTAAACGACAACAGTTCCTGCAATCTTAAAAATGTAGGTTCTTATACTGCATCCACACCGTATCGTTATTATATTCTCGATACATGTGATGTTATATTCTCATGCATTTCTATGGCACCACTATCAACGCCTAAATAAATCTGCAATTACAAGTTCTATGAGGATGTGAACACTTTTTACAAGTAAAGGGTTTTTAGTGGGAAGAGAAAACACTTCCCATATCTTTTGCTGGTTATGTCAAAGGTTGCGCGTCTAATCAAAACCACTCTGTAGACAGATGTCAAGATGGACAGGTGACCATGTTTACACTCCCTCATCTTGAAAAACCACAAACACTCTATCTAAACAATTTAATGGAAAACATGACCCCTGACTAAATGAAATACGTATTCACATTCTGTGAGAATAAACATGGTTTGTGTTAACCATACTGGATGCCAAGAACACAAAACCAATGAAATTCAAGAGACTTCTATTCAGTCCATGTCTCATTAATCATTTTTACATACGAATTGCCCTATGCAATTACTGGTTTTAATATGTTTAAAGGAGAAACCAGATTAAAATCCAGTTTGGTTTTCCAAAATACTAGACAATCAAGTGTCTTAGGACTTCAAAAGGTTCTCCATAATAGGATGAGTCTGTAAAACCCTTTTCGATTTCCCTTGATTATGACTTTCAACACTTTCAGGCCACAAATTAAACCAGACCAGTCTAATGAAGTACTATAAGTCACCAAACTTTTAGATTTTTAGTCTTGTGTGATATTTTCAAAGAACTGTTTATCTGTGGTATTTTATGGCTGCCGTTTGATGGCTGGCGGTTTTCTCTGTGTACGTGGTTATATCAGGTTATGTCGTGTGTGTGTGTGTGTGTGTGTGTGTGTGTGGAAGTTACCACACAGGGGAGATGTTGGGAGATGTCCAAACAAGTTTAGCTCATTGAAGAAATTATTTTCCGTCAGTGAAATGACGCATATTCCCCATTAGTAAGACCTCCTTCCTCCAACCACAAAAAGTGCCTGACACAAGACTGTTCAGATACAGATCATCAATTCATCATCGCAAAGAGGAACCTCTCTCAGTCCTTCAGATATCTCTCTTAATTCTTGTTAATGGAAGTATGACTTTTTATAGCATTTACCCATTTTTGGTTTCAGATGGTCAAACCAGCCATTGAGCTGATAAACACAAGCCATACATAGTGGAACAAAGCCTCAAAGAGCAAATAAAAACGTTGCTATCATTATTACAAAATGTGACTTGTTGAGTGGATGAATTATGCTTTTATGCAACCGATGATACTAGACCAACACAATGTTGAACTTGAAGCAATAACGAAATGTCTTCTCTTTCATTCGCTTTCAAAACAATCAAAGAGGGCATGCTGACATATTAGCAAATAAAAGGTTCAGCATGTTGCACTGTGAGCAGAAGTGCTTCAATGTATAAAAGAGTCTCTTTTTTTATTGTCTGATGACTAACAGTGGAATCTGGGCTTGAGCTCATGTGTGAGCAATGGCAATATTTCCCACTTCCCCCTGTGTTTGCTATGACGCATTCTTGATAGCCAGTGTTTATTAGGTTGTTTTTCGGACTTAAACAAAGATGTTCATAGTTTGAAACAGAGGTGATCAATATAAATAAAATCTCCATTGCTTTCACATTGACTGAGGTGTGTGGAGATCATTTCAGAATGAGAGATGTTCGACGGAAAGCCTCCATTCTAGATCATGCCAAACAACTGAATCATGACTCAAGACTTTTTTAAAGTCTGTGGGTAGTACTGATATCTGCTTGAATGTATTATTATGTACAAAATGATTAATAAAATATACATGAAATATAATGTGCATGAATTAAAAACAAATATGTAGGCTGCTATAACTAATAACCTCACCACCTTTTGTTTTGACTTGCAAAATGGCTTATTTATAGTTGCCTCTGCATTTTCAACTAAAAGGAGAGATTTAAACATGGACAAAAATGACAATCAAATGGGTCACTGTGACATTTCCAGTAAAGGAGCTTTTGCACACAAATGACAGCTCTTCACATCCTCTCGCTATTGATGATTCCTAGATTGCACGCATTGTAGTTGCAAATAGCTTTGGCATTAACAGGCAAAGAATAACAAATTAGAAATCTGCGTCTCAATGTGTTTTTTGTCTGCCCTTAAACCTTCTGAACTAGATTATAAATCTATTTTAAAAAATAAATAAATAAAATGATGTAAAGACTCACACATGGACATATTCCGTTGTTCTATTTCTCTCAAATTCACAAAAGACAACAGATGCTCACAGCAAAGAAATGTGCTACTGACGTGCAGAATATGTGAAAACAACAACAAGCACCATGTATACACATGTCGAACCACCACAAGCATGAATATCATAATCGTGTGAGTGCTGTCAAAACAAAGGGCCCTCAGCAGTTCCAGTAACCCCTCTTTGTGGGCCCGATCTGAGGTAATTCCATTATGGCCTGATAAAGCCAGGGGCATTCCAGGAACCAGAGGCTTTTCAGCCACATTCCTCCTCTAAGCATCTGAGTCTGACTGCCTCTTCCCTGCAACACGCTTCAGATGAGAAGAGAGCTCTCCAATACAACAAGTTCTTTCAGATGTCCTGTACTTCTTCTAAAAGAGCATCAGATATTGTATGTCGTTTTGAATGTTGCCTATTGTCGCAACATGAATGAGGAGTTATTTGACTGGATTGTGCAATTATGTGCAATAAAACTTGTGCAAATTCTTCAAAATACTCTAAAATACTCTTTAAAATAATTTTTGGTCAAACAGATAAGACATAAATTTGGACTGTAAAATACTTTTATTTATGTACACTGACTTTAACAACAACATGTAGTGCTTGTGTAAAATAAAGAAACAGTATGCGCTTTCTGGCGTCTCGGCCTCCATGAACTGCGCGTCACAAAAATGATCCAAAACTCTATAGGGATCTCCCAGTCACGATAAGAAACAAATATGTCTATAGAAAGCTTGAAATTCATATGAAAACCACCTTTCCGCTCAAAAGTAGATGTTTATAATGTGTATGAGCGCTTCCCTGAGGAAAGGACAAAGCATAAGATTGATTAAATGTAAATCACTCAGAATTAAAATGTAAAAATGGATTAAAAAAAATTCTTGGTTGATATTGTGTCATTAAAGATGATAATTATTCTATAAAATGTTACTTTAACTGCAGCTTTAACTCTAATTTCATGAATAATAATAATCACACTCTACAGTATATATGTGTGTGTGCATGTGTGCGTGTGAAATCTCAAAGGAGACTACTATCATTTTTAGGATTTTTGTGAGGACTCTATGAGCTCTTTGCAAAAGCAAAATGCTTTGCAACTGGCAGTCTATACTCCTGGAATGCATTGAATTACATTTTTATTTTCAATGATTTAAACATGGTTTAAGACAGAAGGTAGCCTAAGTATAGAATTATATGAACTCACAGTCTACATTACAGTATCATGGTTTTAGAAATAATAAAACCTGCATGTAAATCATTCAACATGAGCGTGTTATTTTGGAGTCACTCAACAGACAACCGTTTTAAGAAAACCAGTCAAAATGTGGCCTGAGGCTATTAACCTCCCAGCAGCCGCAGCCTCATTTGATTCCAAAAGTTGTCTGACTTGTTTTTAACATTTATTTTGGTCACAGATTATTCTTGATCCATCATCCATTAGACACAGTTCCCCTAAAATGAACAGAGCTGGATTAGACTGACATTATAGCTGGCTCTTCAGGAATCAGGCCTTGAATCCCTAGGGTAATAACAACTGGCTACACAGGAATTTAAGAGTTTGAAGAATTTAGCTGTACTTGTACACATGCCAGACTATCTGTGACTTATCATAATGTCTGTTTCTCAATTCTAAGAATGCCAAAAACCAACCCGGTCTCATCCCAAGACGTCATATAACTGACGTTTTGGGACGTCTTTTGACCATACGTCAATATTCGCCTTTTTAGGGCCCCCTTAAACGTCGGTAGATGAGGTTATGGGATCCTAACTCTACCCCATACCTAAACCTAACCCTAAACCTAACCCGTCTCCTAACTGACGTTAAAGGTAAAGCGTCAGTTGTATGACGGCCCGGGATCGCCATCTACCGACGTTTAAGGGGGCCCTAAAAAGGCGGATATTGACGTATGGTCAAAATACGTCCCAAAACGTCAGTTATATGACTTTTTGGGATGAGACTGTGTTACAAAAACAGACTTATTCTCGTAAAGACCAGTCTTGCCAACTTGAAAGAACTAACTCTGGAGGACACAGAAACACATCTTTGTGAGAATTGATATGTACTGTGTTCATATTAGTTGGTGGGACAGCACCATCCAAAGCACAATGACTAAAACAGAACATCACAGGTGCCATAACCTATTCAAATATTTACTTTTTTATTTTACGTGAGGATTTGTGTGAGAATGTATATTTAATTGTACACTGTAAAAAATATTGTTGGTTTAACTTAAAAAATTAAGTAACCTGGTTGCCTTCAAATTTTAAGTTGATTGAAATGAAAAAAAGTGAGTTAACGCAATGAAGGAGATTGATTTAATCATCAGAAACTCAAAATAATAAGTTATCTGAACTAAATAAATTAGGTTGATTTGACAAAAGAAAAAATGTTGTGATACCAAATCTTGAAAATATATATATATTTTTTACGATTTTCAAATGTTAAGTTTCTTCTAAATATGCCAAGTACAGGCTTTCTTCAGGTATTTATAACTTTGTTAAAATTATAATAAACAAATTGGTAACTGTTTACGAGCCGTCACATATTTGCAGGCTTACAGCGGGAATCTATTGAAGTTAGGTCGTCCACCCACAATAAGTTTTGCACTGTAAAAAAATATTGTTGGTTTAACTTAAAAAATTAAGTAACCTGGTTGCCTCAAAATTTTAAGTTGATTGAAATGAAAAAGGTGAGTTAATACAATGAAGGAGATTGATTTAATCATCAGAAACTCAAAATAATAAGTTATCTGAACTAAATAAATTATTTATGTTGATTTGACAAAAGAAAAAATGTTGTGATAACAAATCTTGAAAAAAAAATTTACAGTGTGGGATTTTTAACGGTTTGATTCTCTCAAGTCTGCACTTGATTAATCCTTGATATCAAGAACACATCCTGAAACTTTCATGCGTTCTCTGTACTTGCGTTCTTGAGTATTGGAACTGGACTTTGACGGTTGATGATGACACAGTACAGGAACACAAGGACACAAGATCAATTAAGAACGCATATTAAGAAACAGCCAATATCTTTGAACACAGCTACAGGGTCTGTTATATATTATGCTTAACATATCTGCCACAGATAGTAAACAGATAGAAACCTGGTATCACAACATTAGCCAACACAGAATTTTTTTACGATTCCTGGAATAAAATCAGAATACCACAAGGTATTCTGCAACAACCCTGACCATGTCAGAAAGAGAGAACAAGGGAGGCGTAGAATGTGAGTAAGTGTTGGAAAAAAGCCACTCAAACATGTTGGTTTGCTGGTTGCAATGCAGTTCCATCTGAGCAGAGTATATGGCCGGAAGAATCGTAAACGGCTGAGCCAAAACCCAGACTTCCATGTTTGTAAAATGATACCTCATCATCACAAAACCACAGCCTATGGCCTGTCAATACTTATCAGCAGGATACACCGAGGGCAACAGAAACATGCCATTGTAACTCCCCCTTCATAGAATTTTTTCTAGTTGATTTATACTCCCCTTAAATTACGTTACTTCGGTTTCCAATGTTCAAACAAGAGCACAATTCTTTTAATTGAATTGTAATAGCATGGGAAACTAAAACTATTTGTCTGAGAGGAATTCAGTGGCAATTCAATTCTATTCAAAATTCAATTCAGTGGCACGGTTAGCACAATGACAGTCTTTACAGGCTGAACAATTAGACAAACTGGTTTTAACCTCTTCCATTCTATGGCTATGATTATTGCAGATTACTGGAAAGTTGCATTTTTTTGTTTGTAAAGCATTTTTGATTCCTAGCATGCAGGCTACTTGCGGTAATGGACAAATTGTGCAACTAGCCTTTCGAGGTTACTAAAACTGAACACTATTTGAATGCAAACACCCCTTCATAACTTTCTCTTCCTTATCACATAACAATAATTATAATCCTGCAGATCCCCACGAGACCCTAAGAAAACGCACCCCATTTCATGCCAAATAATCAGCAGTGCAATACAGAATGTACCCTGATCCTCGTGGAAAAGTTTTTGGCACGTGCTGCATAAATGTACCTGGCAAATCTACCTCACAAAATGTCACATGACACTGTCTCGACCAATGAGCAGACTGCTCAAGCAGAGCATGAAAATAAATGAGGGTAGCGAGCCCCCTGCGCTCCACGCTTTATGGTGCTCCACTTCAGGGAAACCATGTGACTTTCCAGAGAGGGGGAGAGAGAGAAAAGGAGGGAGGGAGAAAGAGAATGACAATGGGGAGGGTCGAGAGGAATAGGGTCAGGGATATTTGAAGATGGATTTCTTGGCAAAGAATGAGGAGAAAGTATAAAGGAGAGTACACTAAATATGTGAATAACAGAGGAGAGAGTACCTCTGAATGAGAGATCTGCATGATTAGATATCACATTGAATAAAGTCACATTGATTGAAAAATTGAGCTGTGTTTATGCATCTATATATATGTGTATGTATGTATGTATGTGTGTTTGTGTGTGTGCATACACATATATAGGGCTGTCAAACAATTAATCGCGATTAATCGCATCCAAAATAAACTTTTGTGTTTACATAATAAATGTGGGTGCACTGTGTATAATTATTATATATATATAAATACACACACATGCTTGTATATATTTAAGAAATATGTTCATGTATATACTCTATATAGATTTATATATAATTTATATTATATATAAATATATCTTTTTTTTAAATATACATGCATGTGTGTGTATTTATATATATATACAAACTAATTATACACAGTGCACCCACATATATTATGTAAACACAAACTTTTATTTTGGATGACAGCCCTAATATATATATGTAAAAGGGGCTTCATCAAAGGGATAGTCAAACATTTTGTCATAATTTACTAATTTTTCCAGGGTAAAAAAAAAATAATACCATCAACACGTGAAAGTTGGTACTGATCCTAAGACCCCAAACTCGAAATAAAAAACTAAATAAAACCCTACAGCTAAAATAACACATCTTGCACTAAGTTGTTGTGCAATGTAAAAGTGATCTGTGCTATTGAATTTCAGACATATATTAGCTGATTCTGCATGCATAAAATCAACTGTACTGAACATAATACTCCAATATTATTTGGACCATAAACACTTGGTTACTTTACTATATTTTAATATTCATAAAAACTGGTGCCTCCTGTACCAGCTGAACTAATCTAACATAATTTGCACTTTTGCACTCACCTGCTTTTCATTTCATTTGTTTGGATTTTGCAAGTTTGAGGTTTCGCATCATGCAAGGCATTGTGAAAAGAATTTGGTCAGGCAGATTCAAGTATTCGTACACAGAAGTGTGCTCTATCCACTTCCCGATTTATAAGAAAGAGTCTGATGATTATGAAATGTAAAGAACCAAAAAAGCAATATTTTGCTGAAATGTTGACAAAGAGGAAGTATAGGGGATGTTTTTTTTTCACTTTGTGGAAGCTATTTTGAAGAATAAACAAAGAAGAACATAAAACTGGGAAATCTATGTGGCTCACTTAGCAGATTGTAGATTGCAAACTTTATATGGTAATAAAAATGATGCGAAGTCAGAGTAACTTTTGACTATTTTACTGGATCGTCGATGTTTATGTAATCCATCCATACATAAAGCCTGTTTTAGCAGTGCTGCTCGGACTCTAGAGAGTTTCAAAGGCGCCAAGCACTAGTAAGTTTCAGACCAGCTCTGGGGAAGTACATTTAACTCTGAGTACAGCCTTGAGAAAACATGCTTATAATTCCATCACAATGTCCCTTCAGGTTAGAATTGGCCGGCAAACTTGGTGAAATTTTGCACACACTGTTCTTTTTTTGACAGGAATCAAACACTAAGTCACCCACACAGATTATTCATAAGCAGTTTCCTTTGGAACTTAAATTATTACAGTCCTTACTGGGAATATGAAGAAGCTTTACACCACAGTCTCTGGTCGGTTGCAAAAATTGTGCTCATGTGCAATAAACATTCATTAGCCAAGAAGTCACATGACTGTAGGCGGGCCTTAGTCGTAATGAATTGACAGAATGTCCTAACCGTAAAAGAGTGAGCAAAACAAAGGCATTTTCGAGAATTACCAAAATCCTTGAGATTTGACTTCCTCTACGGAACTGAAGACAAAGGTACCACAAGCTTCAGGATGTCCCTGATGGGCGTTAGGTCATAAAGTTGATCCTGGGTGGTTTATTGGGAAGTTGGTATAGGCCTACAGTACACCATTTAGACTAATGCAGGTGTTGTGTTTTTATGAATGCAAACTTGCAGGATCCATTCAATACTTAAAACTACAAAAAACAGCAATTAGATTTAGGATTTTTTTGGATTCATAAAAGGATCTTTAAGCAGGAAATATCAAGACTTAATTATCATAAACACCTACTGATGAATAAAATAACCTCCTTTTTATTTAAAGTTAATAATTACTCACCAAGTCTGCATTCATTTGATATAAAATACAGTAAAACAGAAATATTATGAAATATTATTACAATTTAAAGTAACTGTTTTCTATTATTATATATTTTCAAATGTAATTTACTCATGTAATGCAAAGCTGAATTTTCAGCATCATTACTCCAGTCTTCAGTGTCACATGATCCTTCAGAAATCATTCTAATATACTGATTTGCAGCTCGAGAAACATTTCTTGTTATGCTACAATGATATTAATGTTGAAAACAGTTTACCAAGATAAGAAACCAAGATTTGCTACTGATACAAATTTGCTGCTCAAGAAACGAGTATGTGCTGCTTGATGTTTTAGTGAAAAATGCTTATAACTTTCCACTCTAGACTCTTTGATGAATATAAAGTTCAAAAGAACATGATTTATTTGACATAGAAATCTATATAAATGTCCTTGCTGTCAGTTTTGATCAATTTCATCCTTGCTGAATAAAAGTTTCGATTTCTTTAGAAAAAAAAAACAACTTACCATTACCAACCTCAAACATTTGAACGGTTTATTATATTATGTAGCCTATATTGAATTACGACATTGTACTTTTATATGGTGGAGTTTAACAAGAAAGCCTGACCTCTGACCACAAGCATCATTATGCAATATCTTATGACTCCAGATCAAAACAGACATCGGTCCACATGGCAATTCCAAAGATAAGAGTGAACTTTATTGGACGTGCACGTTGCAAACATTGTTCTGGTGCCAAGCCAAGAGGGTAACACCTCATTTACCGCATTCTCTTTTGATTGAGGTCATTACTAAAAGTGTGTTGACTTAAGGGAGACAGATTGCACCCTTGAAAGAGAAAGTGGAAGAACACCACCCACCGTCCGCAAACAACAGCAGCTCATTTGTGATATACACATTTGTATGGTCTATTTTCAGCCCCAGGGTTTATGGTTATTGGAAAGGCGTTGCCCTCTCTCTCCTTTCCGAGAAGGAGTCAATATTTCTCTGTCTCTGCCTCCATTCACAGCTAATCCAATTTAATGTCAGAAAAACGGCCCAGCTGAGAGCGGAATGGCATATTTCCTAAGACATATAGGGCAGCGCGCGCACACACACATACACACACATGCCTCCTCAGCTGAGAGCAAATGCAGGGTGACAGCCAATTCTTCTTGAATGTGGCTTTTATTGTCTGTGGCTGCAGTTTTGTTGTCCCGAGTTTCTCAGCAGCTGCAGGAGCATGTGTGACAGTCGCATCACGTCGACGTTTCATGATGAGACCGAGGAATCTCAGAGGAAAATGGAAAACTCGTGTCCAACGGTAATGCCGGGCTTGCTTATCACGAAAGGTAGCACACCAGATCAAATGACGCTTTCACTCTTTATCTCTCTTTCTCAGCCTGTACAAACAAACACACATGCACACACACAACTCGCCGTTCCAGTAAAAATACAAAGCGTGGCATTTCCCTTCTAATTGTTCTGCCAATAAAAGCTAGATTAACAATAATGGATTAAAGCATGACTTAAAATTACAGTCACCTGCACTCATGAGACGTTCAATGCAGTTTCAACAAAACAACCTGTGACATGTGATCCTTCCAGCTTTTACTGGAATACCTGCTGCAGGATTCCACACGGTACCAGGAAGGAAGTGAAGATGTTTGAAAAAAACACATTCATAAACATCATAAAAGAACAGTTTGTTAGAACAGAAAAGATTAATTATGATTATGGTGCATTTACTGGTAGTGAGATTATATAATGAGAATACGAGTACAGTAAAGTCATACGCTTAAGCATAATCATCTATCATTATGTATATTATACTCATGAATCATTAATCCTGAACTAGTATGGGCTGACATTATTTGAATCATTTAAAACATTTAACAAGTGATCAGAATGTGTTTTACTTTACCTGTATTCACCTCAATAAAAATACATCAACTATAAAAATTGAATGTAATTTTAAATGCTGTGATAAAAACCAGCTAATGGGTTAACAGTAAGTTTCCTAACTCTACAGTGAAAAACTGAAACTCTAATGAGACAATTACTATTGTTGGAAGAGAAAAATAACAAATCATGCTATTTATTTCATTTCAATAGTTTCTTATTATTACATTAGGGCTTTATGCTACATCTTATATTGGTAAATTAATGATTATTGCATTGTTTTAGTGTCATGTGTTACAATGGTGTTTTGTATTTGTGTGTCTGAACCCATGCTTGTCTATGTATATACACTACCGGTCAAAAGTTTTAGATCAGTAAGATTTTTTATGTTTTTAAAAGAAGTCTCTTCTAAGATAAAAAATACAAAAAAAAAAATATTGTGAAATATTATTACAATTTAAAACAGCGGTTTCCTATGTGAATATATAGTGAAGTGAAGTCAGTTAGATTGATTTCTGAAGGATCATGTGACACTGAAAACTGATGTAATCAGCAACAGTAATGATGTTGAAAATTCAGCTTTCAAATGACATTTTAAAATGTATTAAAATAGAAAACAGTCCTTTTAAATTGTCATAATATTTCACAATATTACTGTTTGTCATTTTTTTTTTCATCAAATAAAGCAGCCTTGGTGAGCAGAAGAGACTTCATTTAAAAACATAAAACATCTTACTGATCTAAAAGTTTTGACTGGTAGTGTATATATATATATATATATATATATATATATATATATATATATATCAGTATTTATCTCAGCTTGTGCATAAAAGCTACTTGTGATGAACTTTTGATTCATCATGTGGCATTCTCATTGACACCTATTATATCATATTATAAAGGCAAAAGCAAAATTTTGTAATTTGGTTCTGAATATTAACATTATTCCAGTAAATGAAATATATAGTTTGTTTTACTGTAAATTTAAGTTCATTCAGTGAAACCTAAAATGCTGTTACCATATTTTAGCTGTAAATTTACAAAAAAGTATAATGTGTAGGAAATCTTTATAATACTGAGCGAACGAAAACTAACCAAAATATACCATTGGCATAAGAACATAAATCTATATTTTTAATCAAAATGATGCTAAATAAAAGTTCCATGGCCAATAAGAAAATATGTGCAATATACGTGGACAAAGCACTTTAGGACACAATAGTGGCAAACAAAGGGGCAATTAGTTTTGAAACCAAGTAGAATCTGAACCAGATCTTCTGGTTTTTGTGTTCCACTTGACCAGCACGTCCAGCTTGTGTTTTTGTATGTTTTGCTGTAAACGCCACCAAAATAGAGCTCTAGATCCCAGGGCCTGTGATATCAACATGTACTGCGATGGTTGAGCTATGTTTAGCTAGTGCTTAAAACTCAAACCGGGAAATGATGAGCCCTAGGCTGAATGGCTTTGTCCTTTTTAGGTTAAGCGATGTACCTGATGTCAGATTTATGTCAAGCTCTCATGGCGCTAAACATTTGAGAGTTATCATTGAAGACCAAAAATAACAAAGACGAAAACAATTCATTTAAAATTATTGTCATAATCTGAAATAAATATTCATGTCACGTCACATGACAAAAAGTAGTATTTAAAAATACCTTTGAAATTGTTTATTAACTAACAAACAAAGTTTTATTTAAATTTAAAAATAGTATGAAAATAGAAACAAAAGGATTCAGGCGTCTACTCCAAAAAGGAAACCATCATATTTGACATATTTAGCGTGCACATAGCAGGGCTTATCAGCACTGAACTGAAAATTAAAACCCCAGAACATGTATATAAAAAGTATGAAATACACTAACTGCTGTGCTGATCTAAACACTTGCTCTAGTTTTCCTGGGAGAAGATTTTCCCAACCCACTCCACTAGAGTAAATATGCAGCATTTACAATAACATACAGTCTGTGCATGCATAGTTTTGGTCAGGATAATATGCAACGCAATCAGCAGGAGAATCTTAGCGTGGTGAAAAAAAAAAATAGAAGAATGAAGGGAACTCTTTCAAACTGACTTCCAGTAAACCCTCCTCTTACTGCAACGGTTTCTCTCACAACAGGGAGCCGTTTCTTCAGACACACTAGAAAAAGGAAATCATATGCAGCTCATTTACGGGCACACATCCAGCAGCTGCAGTAAAAGATAAATATATAGAGCGTGCTGCGTCTAAAAACAATCTGACTTTGCGTGTTTATTTAGTACTTTTGAGTGGACGCTCTGTGATGACAGATCCATTTTTACCACTTTATATAAATCAACAATAGAGCATTAACAGAGTTTGAACTCTCTAAACAATCTCCTTGTATGTCAAAACTCAAAGGTTATGTTGACCTCAAACTGAGAAGTAATTCAAATATATGGAGCGTATGCTTGAGTGCATGGCGGGAGTCTTCTCGCCACACACAGATCTCTGCTGCAGAGCAGTCTGGCATGGGATGGATGACAAATGCTCTCATTTGAATATAATGTAAGAATCGGGTGCCATCTGGCACACCCTAGCCCTCCTCACCTACCCCCACCCTCCTGCCTCTTACTGGAAACCCACACAGCTGCTCGACTCACTTTCACAACCTCTCCTGACACCTCCCGCAGGGTTTTATTAGAGTCGGCCTGGCAGAGCTCAGCTGCTGGAAACATAGCCGGTAAAGGCCAGGAAATCTCCGCTGCTGACCGTATGACATCACTGCAGCGGGTGGACGGGCCTTTCAGGTCTGAGAGGAGCGAGTGTAAATAAGATTGTGTTACTCACAGCGGTGAGCATGCGAGCGTGACACTCGGGTATCAAGCGGAATTAGAAGCCATGCTGACGTTTACGGTCGTGATGTTATTTATGATTTGCAACTCAGAGCTATTAATGGGAAATGGGTATTTCAGTGGCCACATACATAGATAAATAGGCATCATCTTCAATAAGGCATGCAGTCACTTAGAAAACATGCAGGTCGTGATTAAATGCACATCTGTGGGTGGATGTACTGCTTTAAAAGTCAAATTGTTTTTTAGTTATTGTTTTTTAGTTGTAACCAAATTGGTTACAACTAAATTGTTTTTTAGTTGTAACCAACAGATATGTGAGTAGCATGACATACAGAAAAGATATCCAAATGTCCCTGCAACAAATAACAAATAATTTTTCTAACAGTAAACTGCTTGTAATCTACCATGATATATATATATATATATATATATATATATATATATATATATCTCCAAATGTCCATGCATGCTGAATAATATATGATATAAACTGCAATATATATATATATATATATATATATATATATTGCAGTATATATATATATATATATATATATATATATATATCTGAAGAGTTTAGATGCAAAAGCCTCTAAATGCCATTTGAAATTTTCTTCTTTAATGATGATTTTTATCAAACTTGTATATTTAAGTTCAGTAATTTCACTTAAATAACAATTAATAGGTAATTACCATTGCCATTTAGGTGAAATTACTGAACTTAAATATACAAGTTTGATAAAAATCATCATTAAAGAAGAAAATTTCAAATGGCATTTAGAGGCTTTTGCATCTGAACTCTAGCAGTGTATACCATATATTATTCAGCATGCATGGACATTTGGCATTTGGGTATGTATGTATGTATGTATGTATGCATGTATATATATATATATATATATATATATATTGCAGTGTATACCATCATATATTATCCAGCATGCATGGACATTTAGATATATAAAATACATACATACATTTACATATATACATACATACATTCATACACTGGAATATACTGTTAATATAAATACAAAGGTTCATTGTTAGCTCATGTTAGCTCAGGACAATTAAATAACATTAACAAATATTTCTTTTGATTTAATAATGTAGGCCTATTAGTAATGTTATTTCTGTTAACTAATGTTAAAAAATAGAACCTAATTGTAAAGTGTTAAAGTGCAAAGTCACACTTACATGTCATTTAATAATGTCATTCCCTTAGATACAAAATATCACAATATGGCATCTGCAAACAAATGATGCAAGATCTTTTCTCAGAACTAACTTAATTTCCTCAAAGTCCTCAAGTTCACACAGGGGTGTAAAGTAACCAATGATGTTGTTTATCATATTAACTTAAAAGATGTTCCAGAATTTAAAGACTAAAGGAAGTGCTTGTGAACTGAAAATACTGACCGCCATGGGGAAATCAAAATAGTCAAAATAACATACACTGGTGTTTTGCCAGAAGATAATTGTATTCTATGGATCATCTTTTTAATATTTTAATTGATTTTACTCTAATTCATTTTTCTCCTTTAAATTCCTTTTATAGCTGTTTTAATCCTCCCTTTTATTTTGTGTCTATTTTCTTTGCAAAGCTCTTTGAATTGCTATAGTGTGATGATTGAATTCCCTTTCTATGTAAAGCTTTTGAATAACTGTTTGAACTAATTGTGATTATTTCATCTATATGAGGGGGCATTTCAAAAGAAGTAAAAAAGAAGAAGAAAGGAAATCCTACAATGATCATTCAACATAATGGAAGTTGCATTTTGAAAGATACTGCTACATACAGCTCCTTTCAAAACCATAAACTGTAGGGTGACCATATTTTGATTACCAAAATTACAGCAAACACATGGGCCAACTCCAATGATACTCGAAGTTTACTCAAAGATACTTTATTAATTTCAATACATTTAAAGTAGGTTATGTGTATGGATAGAAAATTGCTATATTGTTATATGAAAACAGGACATGTTGGTCACCCTAATAAACTGCTCAAGTACTGTACGAAGGAGTCAAAATGTTATACATGAGCGCCCACAAGTGGAGAAAAATGTGTTTAACTTAGTTATAATGTAGTTTTGAAAACATTACTAACAGATCGATAATTGTGAGTTCCATTATTCATGTCTGGAAGCTTAAAGCCGTTTACATCAATGATTATCGAATACAGTTAAACCAAAGTTCAGGAAAGTAACGTTAGTGTGAATTGATGCACAACTGCAGAATTCACCGTTACATTACAGTGCAAAGAAGAAGAAGACATGAGCTCCAAAACACTAACGCTTCCAGCTCGTTTAGTCCGTCATTGCTTACACAAACCTCGGGTTGTTTGCGTGGATCCTGTGCGGTTGTACTATGGGTCTCCGCAGGCGGCAGCGGGATCAGCTATCCGCACGGTGGACCTCCGCAGCGACACGGTCACCAAACCTGGAGCAGCCATGCGCCGAGCCATGGCCGAGGCTGAGGTCGGAGACGACGTGTTCGGGGAAGACCCTACGGTTAATGGTTGGTTAGTCACGCAGTCACTGTTATGTGCTTCTGTTGTGACAGTTTAAGAGGTTCAACGCGTGTTTGATTGGGTTCATCTGTTAAACGCATAAAAACAGATAGCTCTCGCATGGTATGTGTACTCTTACCCTCTTTTCCTGTAATGGCCATGAGAGGGCGCTCACATCAGATAAAGACTTTACATATTCCCAAGAGAATACATACAGATATCAGGAAAACAAAATAAAATAATACATATTTCTACATAATTGACAAATACATCAAAAACTTTTTGGGAATAAAGACATTTAGAAGTGAGTTTACTTTAATTTCAAAGGCATGCGTTAAACACAAATAAATACATGAATAATGAATACATATGATTTGCGTCTTTTGTTAAATAAGTACTTTTGTTCCGATTAGCTTTCATGAGCTAATACATTCATTTATATTTTATTATACACACACACACACACACACACACCTGTCAAAAGCTTTGGAATTCATGTTTTCAGTTAACCTTTGACCTAAAGGCTAATGCTTAGTTATGCAGACAAATATAACTTGCCTAACTAAATTACCTGCATGCATTAAAAAATGAACATGTTATTATTATAATTGCTTTAAATGGACGAGAGCGAAAGGAGCTAAAGAAGACAGGTTTCACCTCATGAAGTTTGGTGAGAGAATGTGAAAATCTATCATAACCAATGGGGGTCTGTTTTGAGGATAATATAAGATTGTTTAGATTTATTTAATCATTTTATTTTTTCCAATTTCCATACTTCAATACACTCAAAATGTAAACCTTTTTATGGTTTACAAATTTCAGTTGTATTGTAAAATTCCATCAAATTAAATTGAATAATCCTTACATACAGTATAGAATGAATAAAAAAAAACATTATTGACAAAATAGCTTAACATTTTGAACAAATCTGAATGAAACAAGGGAATTAATTAGTTTATGGGATTCGTGTTTATAAATTTCAACATTGTTTCTTTTTTCTTTTTTATATGAATAATATGTAAGAATTATTCAATTCAATTTGATGGAATTTAACTATAGAATTGAAATTTGTAAATCTTTAAAAAAAAAAAAAGGCTTACTTTTTTTTCATAATTATGTTCACTTTACAATGAATTCTATATTAAAGAATTAGTATGTGTGTCCAGACTTTTTACATATGTTAAAATTTAGATCAGCATTGTTTCCCATTCTTTCTATAGAACTGCAGAAAATAGCTGCTGATATGTTTGGCATGGAAGCGGCTCTATATGTCCCCACAGGAACGATGAGTAACCTGATTGCAGGTGAGATTGCAGGATAGTGCCCAGGGCTATTAATATAACTTGTTTACAGTTGTCACATGGTAAAAGCTTATAGGTAAACTGCACACGTATTTTGCAGTGGCTGTGGTTGGCGTGACTGCCTAAAAGACACCTCTGGCTAATAAAATCTGATTTGGTGCTTTAGCACACATAAATAACTCACTATTCAAGGAATTTTGTTCTTGTTAGTGACCACCAGATGCTGCACTAATGTACACATATGTTCCCCTCATGTTTTTTCCTTCTTTCTTTCTCTCTCAGTTATGGTTCACTGCAGAGAGAGGGATGATGAGATGATAGTCGGAGATCTCTCTCATATTCATGTTTATGAGCAAGGAGGAAGTGCACAGGTATGATCAACTGGGGTATATATTTGTCTCCTACTTAGGATTACATCTTCTTTTACATCATTACATCAATTTAAATTTAATTAAGTAATCTATGCAATCTGCGTGATTTGTGTCACATATTCATAAAGCAGTCGGCTATTTTATTCCATGTTATTTCTACTACAGAATGCTATTAAACACAATGATAATTTGAGATGTGGTGGAAATTATCATGATGGTTTAGAAAAAAATAAATAAATTATATGATGCATCTACACTACCACTCAAATGTTTGTGATTAGCAAGATTGTTTACTGAAAGTCTCTTACCGTGTAAAAATGTGAGTATCAAATATGATACATTAGACGTTGTATTGCATTGCATATGTTTTGCCGCCCACAATAAAAAACTTAAGAGCTTTGATCATAAAACTATGCAGTCAAATGAAATCTTACCAAGACGTATTATTGGGAGATATAGATGGACAAACAAATAATTTAATCTTATAGTATTTTTTTGGCCATATAAATATCATATTTAATCAAATTTAGCTTTTTTTACTGTCAAGTATGAGCTCCATATTCTACTGATGTCATACTATATGAGCCATACAAAACATTATCAAATATAATACTCAACCAAAAAAACACACATTTTTTTTTTGTAGATTTCAAGAACGGTTCAATAAACTTCCATTAAAAAAAATAGATTTTTCTGACTACTATTTCATATGCCAGGAATTAATTAACTATTCAGGGTATGAAAAGTGTGCTTTAAGAGAGCTTATTTTTTGACAAAAGTGCACATAGTTGAATCCATGTAGCACATTATCAGTAGGATGAAAAATATGTGTTGTCTTTTATGTTCACAGCTAGCAGGCGTCCATTCTGCAACAGTCACCACCCTTGGCGATGGCACCTTTGACCTAGACCAGCTGATCTCCAAGATCCGTCACGGTTACCCTGACCCACACTACCCACGCTCCCGCCTGGTTTGTGTGGAAAACACGCACAATATTCAGGGAGGGCGCGTCCTCCCACTCTCCTTCCTGCAGGAGGTTAGATATTAGTTAAACTTAAGTTCATTAAACATGTGTCTGAGAGAGAGAGAGACAACATGATGAGGCAGCCAGACACCTGGGGCTGAACTCTGAACAATAGGGCACAATCGCTCCATTTAGTAAATGAGTGGTTAAACAAAGACTGATTTGTTCAGCACTCTGGCACAGACAGGTTCTGCTTTAGATTTGACAAATGATCCACATATTACACCTTTGTTCATTGATTGAATTACTTTGCACTGTGACTGAATGTATGTCTATAACTGTGTCTCTTGCTCAAAGCTTCGCTCCGTAGCTGATAAGTTTGGTTTGGCTGTCCATATGGATGGAGCGAGGGTGATGAATGCAGCTGTGGCACTTGCCGTCCAGCCATCTGTTATACTGCAGCATTGCCACTCTGTCAGTGTGTGTCTGTCCAAGGTAAGCAATCAAAGGTTTAGGGTCCACTTTAGTATAATATTTATTTTATTCTTGCATGGCTTTATTCTTTTTATATAGCCTATATAACCATGAAGTTCAGATAGTTGTTCTGATTCATTCAGCCCTGCTACATGAAATGTACTCAATATAAGTTTACTATTAAGGTAATTATATATTAACAGGAGGGGTCTTCTTCATACAATTAGTTGATTTACTAAATCTATATATCTAAATCTATCTATCTATCTATATATATATATATATATATATATATATATATAATGCATTTTAAAGATGATCATATATTATTAAGCAAATATTATGATAAAATAATAATAATAAATGTTTCTTAACCCCTTAAGTGTCACCCCCCCTTTTTTGAATATAGATGAAAATGCACATTTCGAACTTAAATGGATGTAATTCAAGAACGCTCTGGAATATAGACGTAAAAATTGTCTCGTTTTAAACAAGACATTTGGCAGATTTTTGTAGAAGTGAAATAAATTAAGAATGTGAAACAGAAGAAAAGTTATAGAAGTTTGAGTTTATGAAAATGTACAATATAAAAAATTTAATTATTCATATTTTATATAAAATATATATTTTCAAAACCTGGCAACTCTAAAACTGCTAAAAAATCAAAGCCAAAAATATGAATAAGTTGTGTTTCAAATTTTAGGTTGATATCTCAAAAAATGAGCTTTCAGTGAGATTTTGTTTGGGCGCAGTACCAAACTTTTTCACTAGGGCACAACCAGACTCCATTACTGCCCATATAAGGGCGCCTCTATTTCCATATGAAATAATAATTATTATAATTATAAAATAATTGAATGGAGGCTTTCTTTTGAACTCTTGGCATGAAAACAAACAGGTTTCTACCCTTCTTTCATGATTTTTCATGTTCATCACAATTTCAAAATAAAGGTTAGAGTACGAGTATGAAAGTATGAAAGAGTATGAAAATATTCTTGTTGAAAATTGATAAATTACAGCTCCTCTGTAATATATTTTGAAAATCTGTTTTAAAAATGTAATGGATTTGGGCCCACCGGTGGGCCCGTGACACTTAAGGGCACCAAATCAGCATATTAGATTTCTGAATGATCATTCTGGATACATATATATATATATATATATATAATTAGGAAATTGAAACTGTATAGTAACTGCAGCGATAAATTAACCTAGAACATAGAACATAATAGTGATATTTTCATAATAGGAAAAATGTACTTATTAAGACCTGCAGTAGCTTTCATGCTCCGGGAAGTGTTTTTCTGGGAAAGTTATTTTAGTCATTTTGAACAAAACATCTCCAGGCAGTCAGAGTTTCCACCAAAAAGAACTGGAAATGAGTTTAAGTGAGAGGCATTGAAAATGACCTTGTTAAAGTCAGTGCCTCTATGGTTTATGACCTGCACCCTGAAGGTGTCTCGAATGTTCAGATAATCAAGTCTTATTTTTAAGTCATATCATCAAAGTGTGGTACTTTCCTCTGATAACGCACCTGTAATCATATCGTATCATCTAGGATTTGAAATGTCCTCACTCATTACTCCCCTGAAAAGAACTCAACATCACAACTCAGACCAAGTTGACTGAAACGTAAAACCTAATCACTCTCAACAAAATCCTTGGAGTAGATTTCAACAAGCGTATTTGCATTTTAATTACAGAGCTTGTTTGCAGCTAGCTAAACAGGCTACTCTCTGTCACCGAATTTTCCTCTTTCCCTCTTGCTGAAAGACGTTAAATGTAATTGAGGCTTACAGACAAAGATCACCAATATGAAAGTCAAATCACATCTGACTACAGACATAAGGGGAAAAGCAACTATCTGTATTCCGTGCGTTTTCTCAGATCAGATAGCTATCTGTTTTATAAATACCCTCCGAGACGGATTTGAATCGGATCGCTCAAACCACTTCAGGAGGTGGTCAGGGTCGCATTCCAGACATTTCATCCCAGTTCCCAGTTTAGTTTTCTCTATCCTTATCTATGCCATTTCATGCAAAGAGCTGGAAATCTCACACAATGCAGAAACAAAAGGCTCATTTGATCTGACTTGCTCTTTGGCAGGGACTCGGGGCACCTGTGGGCACCATGCTAGGTGGGTCGAAAGATTTCATACAGAGAGCAGTGCGTGCCCGCAAGACACTTGGCGGAGGAATGCGCCAATCAGGTGTCTTGGCAGCAGCTGGTAAGATTGCCCTGTCAGACATGATTGGCAGACTGGAGGAGGACCACAGGAATGCCAGACGCTTTGCTCAAGGTGACAGAACCCCATAGACTTCCCTGAACCCTCAGCGTGACGCTACACAGGCACTGTACACATGATGCTTTACTAACAACAGTTAGCTTGAGCGTGAGTAGCTTTCATGAAATATTTTTGGACCATAATTATTATAAATGAATCAGAAGGAATATATTAGGCGTATAACATACTCTAATTCGCAGTAGCTGAAATGAGTTAATGGCAGCACCGTTTTGTATGTCATCTAATTATGCTCATTCTCATTTGGCAATAATGCATACTAAACCTGTCTGACTGAAAAAGCAGAAACTAAAAGCATCAAAATGGCAGAACTGGTTAGAATAAATAAATAAAAATTCACCGGAATATTTCACTCAAAACTAAAAGTCATTTCGGCAGTTATTCACCTTTGTGTTCTTTAAAACCCATTCCAGGGTAGACAAAAGGTGTATTTTTCTGCTTTTTTCATTAGTCATTTTTCATTTGTGGGGGGGGGGGGGGTGGGGGGGGGGGCTGTCAAGCTCCAAAAGGCAAAAAAAAAAAAAAAGTTTTCATTATTTATTATTAAATCGGTCCTTGAGTTCAACTCACTGACTCAAGCAGTTACAATGCAAGCAGTTACAATTAAAATTACATTAATGCATAATGACCTAAATGACGGTTTGTTCTTCACACAAAGTGACTGTATGACTCCAGAAAGTCTTGGAATATAGTGCACCAGTCACATGGACCAAACACATGATACTTCTATGGTGCTGTTGTGTCCTTTTTGAAGCTTGAACATTTCAGTTCCCATTCAGCGCCTTGAAAAGTGCTATTTAAAATTGAATGAAATTCCATGGACTGGGTCCAGTTTAAATGGTAAATGAACTGCATTTACTGTATATAGCGCGTTCACAGACCCAATGGCTTTACATTTGCCTCACATTCACTCACTCATTCATACACCGACCAACATGACATCATGACTTTTGCGTAAACATACACTGTGTTATCTCTACGCATTTTGAGCTATCCGCGTGTATGTCTACGCCGTTAAATGTCCGAGAGATTCCTTGGTATGTAGACGCCATTAAATGTCCGAGCTAAACAAGGCAAAATGTAGATCTACATCTGGAGAGCGATATTTTTTTTCCTAAAATGGTAGGGGAAGACTCATAAATGCTATTAACCCCAGTGACGGGTACCTAGGGACGGGGTTGGGGTAGGTCATATATTCATACAGTAATGTAACGTTAAGTCAACGGCGTTCATATACACACACTGAAAAGCGATTATGCGTGTTGATAGCATACCAAAAATGCAAATACGAAATTGGCGTGTCATACATACGCCATTTCATGAGATCAGTCTGCACTGACGGTGGTGTCAGCCATACAAGGCACCATCTAGCTCGTCGGGAGCAGCTGTGGTTAGGTGTCTTGCTCATGGACACCTCGACACTTGGTCAGGTGGAACCGGGGATTGAACCACCAACCTTCTGGTTTGTAGACAACCTACAATATAGGTTTAAATATCCACAGTTCTATTTCAAAGGTCTAATGTAACATCTCTCACCTTCTCTTTTGTAGCGCTGGTAGAGTGTGACCCTTCTCTGTATCGGGTGGATCTGAGCACTGTGGAAAGCAACATTTTGAGGTTCTGTCTGCGGGACCGCCAAGATGAGCCCAGCAGAGTTCTGCGAACGGATGGCAGGTGTAGATGAAGAAGAGGTGAAGGCTCTGGGACAAGGGGTCCGGGTTCTGATGTTCCCCCATGTTGGGGGACAGTCAGGGCTGTGTGGCATCTGGGCATCAGCGAGGGGACACTCAGCTGGCAATACAGAAGGCTCAGTTTGTGGCCCAACAGCACAAGCAGCATGAGAACGCCCCTTGACCAATCAGAAGTGTCTTTTACACAGTCTTTTGGTCTCAGGGACCTTCATAAACTTTAAAACTGAAAAAACAAGCGTTACTATGAACTTTTTTTGCACTCCAGTTTGACAGCCAATATTCACCCACTCAATTCAGCTGTGAGAGGTATAGTCTCCCACTTAGTGTGTGCACACACACACACACACAGTTGTTTCTCACAATAAACTATTGTGATTGACATTTGAATTGTGTTTAACTGCACAATCTATGAGCACAGAAGCAGTTTAAGGACTTTTTAAAAAGATACATTATGGCTTGTTCTATAGTTACTATCATTGAGTCTTATATAAGAGTTCCCCATAAGAATAAGACGCATTCAGTGTAGAGACGGATTGTCATGACAACAAAGCAGAGATTTACCGTAGAAGTGGATATAAAAAGTGCTCCGGGCCACAGTTAACTTTATTACTATAGCATGCTGGAGGAATGAAATGACTGAGTATACTTTTAAAAAAAGACACATCTTTGAACTGGTTTGGGCGTATAATTTATTCTGTTGCTTATTTGCTGCATCTTTACAGTCCAGTTGCCTTAGATATTTACAGTTAATACATTGTAAACAATGACAACCTGTCAAGAAAATGGGACAAATTATGAAGTGGATAAAAGATAATTGTTTAATTGTTGGAATACTCATTACCACTATCTGAGCAATAGTTAAGAAGTTTAAATCAACTGGTGATGACACATACCTGGAAGAGGACGTGTGTCTTTGGCCCCACACACTGAGGATGCCTTGAGTCACCAAACAAACTACAAGGTTTCAAAGTTGGAGAATTGCAAATGCCAGTTGAGTCTTGGGTCAGAAAGTCTCCAAAACTATGATCAGACCACCTATAAAAACACAACTTGTTTGGAAAAGTTGCAATAAAAAAAAGCCTTTGGTGACATCAAACAGCAATCTCATGGACCTACAGTTTGCCAGGCGTTACTGGTTACTTATGAGACTGTGACTGTTTTTGGAAAACACCAGAGATAGGTTTGGCATAAAACAAAACATAATTAAGTGGAAAAAGTACCCGATCCCCAATGTGAAGTATGGTGGTGGATCTTAGATACTGTGTAGCTTTTTTTTTTTTTTTTTTTTCAAAGACCATGTACAACATGTTAGGATACACAGTATGATCAAGTACAAATATATTAAATCAAAACCAGGCTGACCCTGTCAGGAAGCTGAAACTAACAATGATCCAAAGCACATCTCGAAATAAACAACAGAATAGTTCACTTACCACAGAATGAAGGTTTTGTCATGGGCATAGCATCCCCAGACCCAAACCTGTGGGATGAGCTGAAGAAGAGTCCACAAGCATCTGAAGGATCCGGAGAGTTTCTGTATGGAGGAATGGTCTCAGATCTCTTGCCATATGTTCATCAACCTTATTACACATTATAGGAGAAGACTTCCGAAGAAATTTAGGAGAAAACTTCCGAAATCTCTGTGTAAACAATGAGTGACGATCACTTCCAGCTTAGCACTTCTCTAATGTTCAAGGCTCAGACACACTCTCCCAGTTTAAACCAGACCAAAGACACATCTCTTTAGCTAAGCATAATGCACTTTCTTCAGTTATATCAGATGAAATGCACATGACTATGAACAGGAGCTACACTTATTATGTCCTATTTGCTATTCTGTCTCTACCTCGGGATAGAGAGTACGCCAGCTCCAGTTTGGATCCATACTTCAGATCCCCCAACACCTGTAAAGCGAGGAGCCATCCCCTGCAAGGCCTTTAGATGATGCCAACTCTGAATCAATATTCATTACTGCCACATTTTCTTGTAATCTTTATAATTACAACTTGTAAAAATTGCTGTAATGAGATCCTTGTTTCTGCCTAAATGAATGCATGATAATTAGCTAACTGCATGATTTGTATTATTTTAGAACAATACATTTTTGACATGGACAGTCACCTCTGATAACGGATTACTCTGTAATGTAGAAACATGCTTTAAAACGACACGTATTGTGAAACGCGCTATACAAATAATGTGAATTGAATAGAATTGATAATTATGGGGAAGTGTGCTGCATATGGTTGCATAATACCTTATGCAATTGATAGGCACTATCAATAGGCTGCATTTAAGTGAAACATGTCATGATGAAAAACACTGCGTTTATGGACTGAGCCATGAGGCCACACCAAAGGAACATTAATTTCAGCCCTGTGTGGTCTGCTAGGCTCTGATGGGGATGTGAATGGATGATGGGGTGGACTAATCAACTACTTCTGGAGGAGGCCACAAAAAACAGACTGGCTCCAACTGAAATTCAAAATTATTCAGTGAGAGCTTGAGTGCTATTACTTGACTCAAATATTCATCTCTAAGAGATGGGAAAAAAAAAATCACGCCAACAAAACATCATTTATAGGTTGTAAAGAATTCAACAAAAACATTTACATCTGTTTGGGATGCAGTAGTTGGAAATCTGTCCTTTCAGACCAGCCTGGACTTAAAGGAGTAGTTCACTTTTTTTTAAAAAAACCATTGCTGATAATTTACTCACCCCATGTCATCCAAGATGCCCACGTCTTTCTTTCTTCAGTCGAAAAGAAATTAAGGTTTTTGATGAAAACATTCCAGGATTTTCTCCATATAATGGACTTCAATGGGAACCAAACAGTTCAAGGTCCAAATGAGAGTTTCAGTGCAGCTTCAATGGGCTTAAACGACACCCGACGATGAATAAGGGTCTTATCTAGCGAAACCATCGGTCATTTCAAAAATAAATAAAAGTTGAAGTTTTATAAGCACAAATGCTCGCCTTGCTCTGTTCTGTGATGAGCGTTCATGACTCTCCTGTTCAAACTCGTTCATCAAAATGAACAAATCTTTTTTCAAGTCATGACTCGAAGGGTCCTAGATAAGACCCTTATTCATCGTCTGGTGTCGTTTAGAGCCCTTTGAAGCTGCACTGAAACTGTCTTTTGGACCTTGAGCCGTTTGGTTCCCAATGAAGTCCATTATATGGATAAAATCCTGTAATGTTTTCATCAAAAACCTTAATTTCATTTTGACTGAAGAAAGAAAGACATGGACATCTTGGATGACATGGGGGTGAGTAAATTATCAGCAAAAGTTTTTTTTTTTTTTTAAAGTGAACTACTCCTTTAAAGTGAAATCTCTAATTTACACAAATAATAAGTCAAATGAACAATAATGAGTTTCACTTTAAAAAGCACCAATATTTAGCTTGAATCAAAAAAGTCAGTCTCGTCAAACACTTGCTCAATTTTCTTTCCACACCTGAAAATGAACTTGAATGATTCTGATTTCTTGCCTCTGCGAGGGCTTGTCACCCTATGAGAGTGTTAAAGCAGACCCCTGACTGCTGCACAGAACAAAAATTAAACCCACTGCAGCAATCTTAAGACATTACAATCTTTATGATTTAAGTGTGCCAAAAGCACCTTCAATTATTTGAGTCGCGACTGTGAGTCACATTTGTTCTTCTGTTGTTGATTTGTTTAAAGCTGTTTCAATGTATAATCAAAATTAGAGTGTACACTAAAAATATGAAATTAATCCCTGATATATTATTATTATTTGTCTGCAAGTCATATGTTTTCCCAGCCTTCTGATGCATCTTTATACAGTTTTGCAAAGCCAAAGTAAAAATGGTCACATCCACAATGAACAAGATCCAAACAAGCACGATCTAGAAGACAATTCAGTAAGGCTTTAATCTTAAAAGACATCTAAAAGCATATGAAAATGTTTCATAATGTTTGTCACAAGCCAAAATCCGAATAATAGTCAACAGAGATTTTCATAAAGCACAATCTCTTTGAGACTACAAACAACAGCAGTTACTTACTAATCAAGTTAAAGTGCAAAACACTCAAGAAACACAGACTGTATTAAAAGCAAAACAACATTTACGATAACAGTATTTACAAGAACAACACCATTCACAAGACATC